>OZ012737.1:271141624-271741624 GCA_963859935.3 Lathyrus sativus
TGTTGTAACACTCAAAAGGGGAGTAAGTAATCATGTCCATGATTCTTACATAGAGTTTACAAACTCTATCCTAGGGTTCTAGTTGAAGAACACTCCTAGTAAAGGTGGGTCTTTTAGACTTAAGCAAAGTCTAATGGCTAGGGTTCTAACTTAAATAAGTTAATGTTCAAAATGACTTCACAAAGTCAAAGGGGGTAATGAGCTATCTATGACACAAGGGTCAATAGAGAGACCATTCCTTTGGAAGGAGAGAGGGGAGGCAACTTGGACGAGAACTAACGAGTTCCATCACTTGGGGAAAAGAAAATACTTAACTAAGAAAATATCATGAAAAAAAAGAAATAAGCATGGTGACAACCATTAAATGAACATGTTTAAAGGTAAAAACCAAAGATGCATTGATGACGATCAAAGCAAATAAGCAAAGCAAGAAATGTGACGATAGATTAAGCTTAAAGTAATTTCTCAGAGGAAACAAATTTGTTCATGGTAACAACCAACAAAACATCCTATCATATTGACTAGCACAAAGGGAATGAAAGATAAGCAAATGAACAAACATGAATAAGCATGGTGAGAAAGAAATTCATCAAGACGTGCGATAACGATCTCAAAACGTAAACAACTTGCAAGTGATGAAGGGGTAAAAAATACAAATAAAATGGAATTTGAAATTATCACATGAAAGTAGACATTTACATGAGCACAACACAAAAAGAATGAGTGGAAAAGGATAAAAAACGATCAAGTTAAAAAAATATGAAAATTGGATGAATTAAGAAAAAATAAAACAAAGGCTAAAAAAGAAATGGGCAAGGTGGGATTTGAACCCATGCCCTTGGCCTCCCAAGTAGCAAGCCTAACCACTGAGCCATCACACGTGCGTGTGGTAAAGGGAGAGAAGGAAGAGACAAAATATTTGAAACAAGTAAAAATCAGGAAAATGGTCAAAAGGGTTGATCTCCATTGTGGATCGAACCCAGGTCATGTGTGTGAAAGGCGCGCATTGAGTAAGGTTTCTACCACTGCGGTGGCTATATATCCATTGATATAGGCACCCCAATAAACATATGAGGCATGGCTCTATGGTTTTTCTGGGCAAGCCAAACACACAAACAATAGATTTGCATTTTGATTCCTAACTTGGTCAATTCCTTATGGATTTTAATAAAATTTTAGTGTAACTTGAGTATTTTTTCATGATAAACAAGATGGCAATATTAGTTTTTTGAAATAACCTCCACAATTCAAAACCCGATAGCACATGCATGTTGATGTTTTGAGATGCAAAATGAAACTCATGGTACATTCAGAGCACATTCAATTCAAACAGATGCCACACACAAACTATGAATACATCAACCAATGATTCTAGGCAGGTGGATAGGTTCAAAACAGGCTGTTGGTGAAAAAGATGATCAAGATGCAAGTTGTGTTTGTGAAGTGCATGAGGATGTTCAGTTTCAGTTCCAAGCACATTCAGGTCAAATTAAACATACACACACCATACATACATGTTGTTGAGTGAATTCAAACAAATATTGAGGCTAAAAACAGACTGTCATGACAAATGGTATTCAAGTTGCAAAATGTCATTGGTGGAAGGCATGAGAGGTCTCAGTTCAGGTTTAAAGCACACTTACATCAAGCAAGTTATATACACATTCCACATATGAGTTGTTAGATGAATTCAAGCAAAGAAAACAAATCAAGAACAGTTTGAAATGCAATGTGAAGTTCAAGATGCAAATTGGTATTGTTATGATGCAGTTGGATGACCAGTTCAGTGTGAATGCAAAGATATGGCAAGTAAAGCTCTTACACATACTACATACATATTATCAAGTGAGATCAATGTGAGGAATGATTCAAAACAGTTTGGCATCAAAATGATACTTAAGTTGTATTTTGACATTTTGGTAGAACATGAAGAAATGGAAACCAGTTTCTATGCACACTTGAGCTAAGTAGATTACATACACACCCTTCATACATGTAGTCAACTGAGTTCAAGCAAGAGAAACGATTCAAAACAGTTTGGCATGAAAATGATACTCAAGTTGCATTTTGGTATTGATGTGTTCATGAAAAGTGCCAAATCAGTTTCAATGCAAAGTGATGTCAAGTGAACCACATACACATACCACATATATGTTGATAAATGATTTCAAACACAAAAACCCATCCAAAACAGTCCATGGCAGAAAATGACAACCAAACTGGATTTGATATTTTGACAAAGCATGAAAAGTTCAAAACCAGTTTTAACCATATTCAAGCCAAACCAACTATGCACACACCTTCCAAATATGATATCAAATGAGTTCAAACACCAAAATGGTTGCCAAACAAACTGTTATGACAAATGAGATTCAAGCTGCTACATGGTACTTTGATGTATATGTACAAGGTCCAAAACAGTTTCAAGGAACATTTTAAGTAGGTCACGTACACATGTTACATCCATGACAGCAAATGAGTTTAAACAAGAAAATTGATTGCAAACAGACTGTGGTGTAAGGTGATATCCAAACTGCATTTTGGCATATGGATACAAAACAGTGGTAAAACAAGCTTTGTAACAAAACACATCAATGTTACTTTTATGGCATGGTAATGAATGAGATAAAGTAAGAAGTTACATACCTCTTGTAGACAAACTTTGAACAAGCAAAAGTTCCAAGAACACCAGAGAACTTCAATCAACTTTTAGCTTTGAAACTTTTCTTCTTTTTGAAGCAATATGCAAACCTTGTGACAGTTTGAGAAATAAGCTTTACCAATGACCCTCAATGCCTTGGACAGTTGAGATATGAAGTATATGAGGTGTTTGAATGATTAGAACATCAAGAAAATGTTTAGACCATGTTTTGGCTGATTTTATGCATTGTGGTCAAAGTTGCTTGGTATGGAAGTTGACTTTTGGGAGCATGAGATTTTTGAGTGGTTTAAAGGTTTGGACACCTCCTATATCATATTTATGGATTGTGCGGAAGGTTTTTGGAGAGTTTGAATGTATGGAAATGAGTTTTGGGGCTGGGCTGCCAAGACAGATTTTTTGTGTTTTTTGTGATTTCAGAGATTTTGTGAATTTGAAGTAAAGAGGGAAAGAGTAAGAACTTGTGATTACTCTGGTTTTTAGAAGGATTCTGATGTATGAAATGAGGTAGAGATGTCCTCTATTTATAGGGAAATGAGAGGGAAAGGACAGATTGGAGGTTTCCTTCCTAAGAGGGAAAGGTTTGCAATTTTGGATCAAATCTCTCAAAAGTGTTTTCTTGGCTTGGAGGTAAGCTGAAAGTCAAGTGAACTGATGAATTTAGAGTGGCTAAAGTGAGGCTAGAGAGAGTAGGAACATGGCTGGTGCAGAGCTTCCATTTCCACCTTTTTCATTTTTCATTATTTTAATGCAAGTTGCATTTACAACTTGCAAGCCAACTTGCCAAACTTCAAATTTCCACTTCCTATGCACAACTCTCACAATTCAATGCTTCAAAACATCTAAATATCAGAAATAATAATATTCAAAGGCTTAGAAATGGTCCAAGTGACCAAAGGATGAACTTATGAAAAATTACCAATGTGGGACTCAAGTATGAAAACACCATCTTGCCAAATCCATAACTCTCAGCTCACAAATGCTATTGAGATGTTCTAATACTCTTTAGAAATCCCTTAAATAGTTCTAAAACATTATGTTTTCATGAGTTTCAAATTCTCAAAGGAACTTGGCCAAAACGCCTCTCAAAGTTGCTAAAAAACAAGCTTAAAAGTGAAATTTCTCTAAGTCATTTTCCCTTCTTGAAATGAATTTCATTATAACTCCCAATCTATGCATTTCCTGATTATGGACCACTTTGAGGCTTTTGTAGGACTTGTCAATAGCTTTCCAATGAGCTTTGAACCACTTCATTTGGATGTGTGGTTAAAGAGTTATGGTCTTGCCCCTTTCAAAACCCTAATTCCCGACTTTTGCAATTACTCCTCAACCCTTGATCCAATTGCCATGAAATTTTATGGGTAGATGCAATATGTCATTAGGAACATTTTTGATTCACATCTTGAGGTCATATTCTTTATTGTTGAAGAGTTGACGTTTCGGTCAATAGAACGATCGATCGGTGGCTACCGAGTCGACTGTTGATGCTCTAGACCTCTTGAGGCTTTGAAAATTCTTGAATGGACTTTACCAAGCCATATTAACATTATAGACCATAATTCCACCATTATAAAACCTTTTAAATCAAAAGTCAACCACAATTGACTTTTCCTGCTCGAAAAAAAACCCTAGTCGGGTATCCTGAATTTCACTGCTTTTGATTTCTGGGTAACAACCTCAAATTGGATTCATGCTTGATCCAATAGAATACTCTTAATGATGTGGAGATCCAATCTCAAAGAAAACCAATCCAAGACATTGACCAGTCAACCCTCGAAACCTCGATTTCGGCTGTATGAAACCCTGATTCTCCTGTAACTTGACAAAGACCACTTGGAAAGGGTTAAGGTTAGATAAACATGTGAACATGCTCCTAAAATGATGATGAAGATATAAGGGGTCAAAATTTGGGGTATGACAAGGATGATGGAGCAAACCCACACCGGCTAATGACACCAAAATGATGATAAAGGAAAACACTCGTACAATTTGGCTTCAACGAGATGACAGACTCACCACCAAAAGGATGACGGAGCAAACCTACACCGGCTACTACCACCCAAAGGATGATAGAGAAAAATACTCACACAATCCGACATCAACGAGATGACAGACCCACCACCCAAAGGATGACGCGAACTCACACCGGCTATTACCACCAAAAGGATGATAGAGCAAAACACTCGCACTATTTGTCATTAATGAGATGAGAGACCCACCACCAAAAGGATGAAGGAGGAAACTCACACCAGCTACTACCACCAAAAGGATGATAAAGCAAAACACACGCACAATCTGGCACCGACGAGATGACAAACCCACCAACAAAAGGATGATGGAGAAAACTCACATCGGCTACTACCACTAAAAGTATGATAGAGCAACACACACTCGTACAATCTGGCATCAACGAGATGACACACCCACCACCAAAAGGATGATGGAGCGAACCCACACCGGCTACTGCCACCAAAAGGATGGTAAAGCAAAACACTCGCACAATTTGCCTTCAACGAGACGACAGACTTGAGCAAAACACTCGCACAATCTGACACCAACGAGATGACAGAAACCCCACCAAAAGGATGACGGAGCAAACTCACATCGGCTACTACCAATAAAAGGATGATAGTGCAAAACACACTCGCACAATCTGGCATCAACGAGATGATACACCCACCACCAAAAGGATGATGAGGCAAATCCACACCGGCTACTGCCACCAAAATGATGATAAAGCAAAACACTCTCACAATTTGTCTTCAACGAGATGACAGACACACCACCAAAAGGATGACGGAGCAAACCTACATCGGCTACTACAACCCAAAGGATGATAAAGCAAAACACTCGCACAATCTGGCACCGACGAGATGACAGACCTACCACCAAAAGGATGACGGAGCAAACTCACATTGCCTACTACCACTAAAAGAAATATTGAGAAAAATACACTCGTATAATCTGGCATCAACGAGATGACAGACCCACCACTAAAAGGATAATGGAGCGAACCCACACCGGCTACTGCTAGCAAAAGCCTGATAAAGCAAAACACTCGCACAATATGGCTTCAACAAGATGACAGACTCACCACCAAAAGGATGACGGAGCAAACCTACACCGGCTACTACTATCCAATGGATGATAGAGCAAAATACTCACACAATCCAACAACGACGAGATGACAGACCCACCACTAAAAGGATGACGGAGCAAACTCAGACCGGCTACTACCACCAAAAGGATGATAGAGCAAAAAACTCGCACAATTTGACATCAACGAGATGACATACCCACAACCAAAAGGATGACGGAGCAAACTCACACCGGCTACAACCACCAAAAGGATAATAGAATAAAACACTCGCACAATCTGGCACCAACGAGATGACAGACCCACCACCAAAAGGATGACGGAGCAAACTAACACCGGCTACTACCACCAAAAGGATATTAGAATAAAACACTCGCACAATCTAGCACCAACGAGATGACAGACACACCACCAAAAGGATGACGGAGCAAACTCACACCGGCCACTACCGCCAAAAGGGTGATAAAGCAAAACACTCGCACAATCTGGCACCGACGAGATGACAGACCCACCACCAAAAGGATGACGAAGCAAACTCACATTGACTACTACCACTAAAAGGATGATAGAGAAAAACACACTCGAACAATCTGGCATCAACGAGATGACACACCCACTACCAAAAGGACGATGGAGCGAACCCACACCGGCTACTGCCACCAAAAGGATGATAAAGCAAAATACTCGCACAATTTGGCTTCAACGAGATGACAGACTCACCACCAAAAAGATGACGGGGCAAACCTACACCGGCTACTACCACCAAAAGGGTGATAGAGCAAAATACTCACGCAATCTGACATCGACGAGATGACAGACCCACCACCAAAAGGATGACAGAGCAGACTCACGCCGCCTACTACCACCAAAAGGATGATAGAGCCAAACACCCGCACAATTTGACATTCGCGAGATAACAGACCCACCACCAAAAGGATGACGGGGCGAACTCACACCAGCTACTACCACCAAAAGGATAATAGAATAAAACACTCGCACAATCTGGCACCAACGACATGATAAACACACCACGAAAAGGATGACAGAGAAAACTCACACCAACTACTACCACCAAAAGGATAATAGAATAAAACACTCGCATAATCTGACACCAACGAGATGACAGACACACTGCCAAAAGGATGACGGAGCAAACTGACACCAGATACTACCACCAAAAGGATAATAAAACGAAACACTCGCACAATCTAGCACCAACGAGCTGACAGACACACCACCAAAAGGATGACGGAGCAAACTGACACCAACTACTACCACAAAAGGGATATTGAGCAAAACACTCGCACAATCTGTCACCGACGAGATGACAGAACCCCCAGCAAAACGATGACGGAGCAAACTCACATTTGCTATTACCAATAAAAGGATGATAGTGCAAAACACACTCGCACAATCTGGCATCAACGAGATGATACACCCACCACCAAAAAGATGATGAAGGAAATCCACACCGGCTACTGCCACCAAAATGATGATAAAGCAAAACACTCGCACAATTTGGCTTCAACGAGATGACAAACTCACCACCAAAAGGATGACGGAGCAAACCTACATCGGCTACTACTACCCAATGGATGATAGAGAAAAATACTCACACAATCCAACAACGACGAGATGGCAGACCCACCACTAAAAGGATGACAGGGCAAACTCACACCGGCTACTACCACCCAAAGGATGATAGAGCAAAACACTCGCACAATTTGACATCAACGAGATGACAGACCCACAACCAAAAGGATGACGGAGCAAACTCACACCGGCTACAACCACCAAAAGGATAATAGAATAAAACACTCGCACAATCTGGCACCAACGAGATGACAGACACACCACCAAAAGGATGACGGAGCAAACTCACACCGGCCACTACCACCAATAGGATGATAAAGCAAAACACTCGAACAATCTGGCACTGACGAGATGACAGACCCACCACCAAAAGGATGACGAAGCAAACTCAAATCGACTACTACCACTAAAAGGATGATAGAGCAAAACACACTCGCACAATCTGGCATCAACGAGATGACACACCCACTACCAAAAGGATGATGGAGCGAACCCACACCGGCTATTGCCACCAAAAGAATGATAAAGCAAAACACTCGCACAATTTGGTTTCAACGAGATGACAGACTCACCACCAAAAAGATGACGGAGCAAACCTACACCGGCTACTACCACCAAAAGGATGATAGAGCAAAATACTGAAACAATCTGACATCGACGAGATGACAGACCCACCACCAAAAGGATGACAGAGCAGACTCATGCCGCCTACTACCACCAAAAGGATGATAGAGCCAAACACCCGCACAATTTGACATTCACGAGATGACAGACCCACCACCAAAAGGATGACGGGGCAAACTCACACCGGCTACTACCACCAAAAGGATAATAGAATAAAACACTCGCACAATCTGGCACCAACGACATGATAAACACACCACGAAAAGGATGACGGAGCAAACTCACACCAGCTACTACCACCAAAAGGATAATAGAATAAAACACTCGCATAATCTGACACCAACGAGATGACAGACACACCACCAAAAGGATGACGGAGCAAACTCACACCGGCTGCAACCACCAAAAGAAGGATTGAGCAAAAAACTCGCATAATGTGACACCGACGAGATGACAAAACCCCCACCAAAAGGATGACGGGACAAACTCACTTCAGCTACTACCAATAAACGGATAATAGAGCAAAATACACTCGCAGAATCTCGCATCAACGAGATGACACACCCACCACCAATAGGATGACGGAGCAAAACCACACCGGCTACTACCACCAAAATGATAATAAAATAAAACACTTACACAATCTAGCACCAATGAGCTGACAGACACGCCACCAAAAGGATGACAGAGAAAACTGACACCAGCTACTACCACCAAAAGGGATATTGAGCAAAACACTCGCACAATCTGACACCGACGAGATGATAGAACCCCCACCAAAAGGTTGACGGAGCAAACTCAAATCGGCTACTACCAATAAAAGGATGATAGTGCAAAACACACTCGCACAATCTGGCATCAACATGATGATACACCCACCACCAAAAGGATGATGAAGGAAATCCACACCGGCTACTGCCACCATAATGATGATAAAGCAAAACACTCGCACAATTTGGCTTTAACGAGATGACTGTCTTGCCACCAAAAGGATGACGGAGCAAACCTACACCGGCTACTACTACCCAATGGATGATAGAGCAAAATACTGACACAATCCAACAACGACGAGATGACAGACCCACCACTAAAAGGATGACGGAGCGAACTCACACCGGCTACTACCACCAAAAGGATGATAGAGCAAAACATTTGCACAATTTGACATCAACGAGATGACAGACCCACCACCAAAAGGATGACAGAGCAAACTCATATCGGCTACTACCACCAAAAGGATAATAGAAAAAAACACTCGCATAATCTGGCACCAACGAGATGATAGACATGCCACCAAAAGGATGACAGAGCAAACTCACACCGGCCACTACCACCAAAAGGATGAAAAAGCAAAACACTCGCACAATCTAGCACCGACGAGATGACAGACCCACCACCAAAAATATGACGAAGCAAACTCACATCGACTACTACCACTAAAAGTATGATAGAGCAACACACACTCGCACAATCTGGCATCAACGAGATGACACACCCACCACCAAAAGGATGATGGAGCGAACCCACACCGGCTACTGCCACCAAAAGGATGATAAAGCAAAACACTCACACAATTTGCCTTCAACGAGATGACAGACTCACCACCAAAAGGTAGACGGAGCAAACCTACACGGGCTACTACCACTAAAAGGATGATAGAGAAAAACACTCGCATAATTTGACATCAACGAGATGACAGACCCACCCCCAAAAAGATGACGGAGCAAACTCACACCGGCTACTACCACCAAAAGGATGATAGAGCCAAACACCCACACAATTTAACATTCACGAGATGACAGACCCACCACCAAAAGGATGACGGGGCGAACTCACACCGGCTACTACAACCAAAAGGATAATAGAATAAAACACTCGCACAATCTGGAACCAACGACATGATAAACACACCACGAAAAGGATGACGGAGCAAACACACACCAGCTACTACCACCAAAAGGATAATAGAATAAAACACTCGCATAATCTGACACCAACGAGATGACAGACACACCACCAAAAGGATGACGGAGCAAACTCACACCGGCTGCAACCACCAAAAGAGGGATTGAGAAAAACACTCGCACAATCTGACACCGACGAGATGACAAAACCCCCACCAAAAGGATGACGGAGCAAACTCGCATCACCTAGTACCACTAAACGGATAATAGAGCAAAACACACTCGCACAATCTCGCATCAACGAGATGACACACCCACCACCAATAGGATGACGGAGCAAAACCACACCGACTACTACCACCAAAATGATAATAAAATAAAACACTCTCACAATCTAGTACCAATGAGCTGACAGACACGCCACCAAAAGGATGACGGAGCAAACTGACACCAGCTACTACCACCAAAAGGGATATTGAGCAAAACACTCGCACAATCTGACACCGACGAGTTGACAGAACCCCCACCAAAAGGATGACGGAGCAAACTCACATCAGCTACTACCACTAAATGGATAATAGAGCAAAATACACTCGCACAATCTCGCATCAACGAGATGACACACCCACCACCAATAGGATGACGGAGCAAAACCACACCGGCTACTACCACCAAAATGATAATAAAATAAAACACTCATACAATCTAGCACCAACGAGATGATAGACACGCCACCAAAAGGATGACAGAGCAAACTGACACCAGCTACTACCACCAAAAGGGATATTGTGCAAAACACTCGCACAATCTGACACCGACGAGTTGACTGAACCCCCACCAAAATGATGACGGAGCAAACTGACATCGGCTACTACCAATAAAAGGATGATAGTGCAAAACACACTCGCACAATCTGGCATCAACGAGATGATACACCCACCACCAAAAGGATGATGAAGGAAATCCACACCGGCTACTACCACCAAAATGATGATAAAGCAAAACACTCGCACAATTTGGCTTTAACGAGAAGACTGTCTTGCCACCAAAAGGATGACGGAACAAACCTACACCGGCTACTACTACCCAACGGATGATAGAGCAAAATACTCACACAATCTAACAACGATGAGATGACAGACCCACCACTAAAAGGATGACAGAGCGAACTCACACCGACTACTACCACCAAAAGGATGATAGAGCAAAACATTTGCACAATTTGACATCAACGAGATGACAGACCCACCACCAAAAGGATGACGGAGCAAACTCACATCGGCTACTACCACCAAAAGGATAATAGAATAAAACACTCGCATAATCTGGCACCAACGAGATGATAGACATGCCACCAAAAGGATGACAGAGCAAACTCACACCGGCCACTACCACCAAAAGGATGATAAAGCAAAACACTCGCACAATCTAGCACCGACGAAATGACATACCCACCACCAAAAATATGACGAAGCAAACTCACATCGACTACTACCACTAAAAGTATGATAGAGCAACACACACTCGCACAATCTGGCATCAACGAGATGACACACCAACCACCAAAAGGATGATGGAGCAAACCCACACCGGCTACTGCCACCAAAAGGATGATAAAGCAAAACACTCACACAATTTGCCTTCAACGAGATGATAGACTCACCACCAAAAGGATGACGGAGCAAACCTACACGGGCTACTACCATTAAAAGGATGATAGAGCAAAACACTCGCATAATTTGACATCAACGAGATGACAGACCCACCCCCAAAAGGATGACGGAGCAAACTCACACCGGCTACTACCCTCAAAAGGATGATAGAGCCAAACACCCACACAATTTGACATTCACGAGATGACAGACCCACCACCAAAAGGATGACGGGGCGTACTCACACCGGCTACTACCACCAAAAGGATAATAGAATAAAACACTCGCACAATTTGGCACCAACGACATGATAAACACACCAAGAGATGACAAAACCCCCACCAAAAGGATGACGGAGCAAACTCACATCAGCTACTACCACTAAACGGATAATAGAGCAAAACACACTCGCACAATCTCGCATCAACGAGATGACACACCCACCACCAAAAGGATGACGGAGCAAAACCACACCGGCTACTACCACCAAAAGGATAATAAAATAAAACACTCGCACAATCTAGCACCAACGAGCTGACAGACACACCACCAAAAGGATGACGGAGCAAACTGACACCAGCTACTACCAACAAAAGGGATATTGAGCAAAACACTAGCACAATCTGACACCGACGAGATGACAGAACCCCCACCAAAAGGATGACGGAGCAAACTCACATCGGCTACTACCAATAAAAGGATGATAGTGCAAAACACACTCGCACAATCTGTCATCAACGAGATGACACGCCCACCACCAAAAGGATGACGGAGTAAAACCACACCGGGTACTACCACCAAAAGGATAATAAAATAAAACACTCGCACAATCTAGCACCAACGAGCTGACAGACACACCACCAAAAGGATGACGGAGCAAACTGACACCAGCTACTACCACCAAAAGGGATATTGAGCAAAACACTTGCACAATCTGACACCGACGAGATGACAGAACCCCCACCAAAAGGATGACAGAGCAAACTCACATCGGCTACTACCAATAAAAGGATGATAGTGCAAAACACAGTCGCACAATCTGGCATCAACGAGATGATACACCCTATACCAAAAGGACGATGAAGGAAATCCACACGGGCTACTGCCACAAAAAATGATGATAAAGCAAAACACTCGCACAATTTGTTTTCAACGAGATGACAGACTCACCATCAAAAGGATGACGGAGCAAACCTACACCGGCTACTACTACCCAATGGATGATAGAGCAAAATACTCACACAATCCAACAACGACGAGATGACAGACCCACCACTAAAAGGATGATGGAGCGAACTCACACCGCCTACTAACACCAAAAGGATGATAGAGCAAAACACTCGCACAATTTGACATCAACGAGATGACAGACCCACCACCAAAAGGATGACGGAGCAAACTCACACCGGCTACTACCACCAAAAGGATAATAGAATAAAACACTCGCACAATCTGGCACAACCGAGATGACAGACACACCACCAAAAGGATGACAGAGCAAACTCACACCGGCCACTACCTCCAAAAGGATGATAAAGAAAAACACTCGCACAATCTGGCACCGACGAGATGACAGACCCACCGCCAAAAGGATGACGAAGCAAACTCACATCGAATACTACCACTAAAAGGATGATAGAGCAAAACACACTCGTACAATCTGGCATCGACGAGATGACACGCCCACTACCAAAAGGATGATGGAGCGAACCCACACCAGCTACTGCCACCAAAAGGATGATAAAGCAAAACACTCACACAATTTGGCTTCAACAAGATGACAAACTCACCACCAAAAAGATGATGGAGCAAACCTACACCGGCTACTACCACCAAAAGGATGATAGAGCGAAATACTCACACAATCTGACATCGACTAGATGACAGACCCACCACCAAAAGGATGACAGAGCAGACTCACGCCGCCTACTACCACCAAAAGGATGATAGAGCCAAACACCTGCACAATTTGACATTCACGAGACGACAGACCCACCACCAAAAGGATCACGGGGCAAACTCACACCGGCTACTACCACCAAAAGGATAATTGAATAAAACACTCGCACAATCTGGCACCAACGACATGATAAACACACCACGAAAAGGATGACGGAGCAAACTCACACCAGCTACTGCCACCAAAAGGATAATAGAATAAAGCACTCGCATAATCTGACACTAACGAGATGACAGACACACCACCAAAAGGATGACGGAGAGATCTCACACCGGCTGCAACCACCAAAAGGGAGATTGAGAAAAACACTCGCACAATCTGACACCGACGAGATGACAAAACCCCCACCAAAAGTATGACGGAGCAAACTCACATCAGCTACTACCACTAAACGGATAATAGAGCAAAACACACTCGCACCATCTCGCATCAACGAGATGACACACCCACCACCAAAAGGATGACAGAGCAAAACCACACCAGCTACTACCACCAAAAGGATAATAGAATAAAACACTCGCACAATCTAGCACCAACGAGCTGACAGACACACCACCAAAAGGATGACGGAGCAAAATGACACCAGTTACTACCACCAAAAGGGATATTGAGAAAAACACTCGTACAATCTGACACCGACGAGATTTCAGAACCCCCACCAAAAGGATGACGGAGCAAACTCACATCGGCTACTACCAATAAAAGGATGATAGTGCAAAACACATTCGCACAATCTGTCATCAACGAGATGACACGCCCACCACCAAAAGGATGACGGAGCAAAACCACACTGGGTACTACCACCAAAAGGATAATAAAATAAAACACTCGCACAATCTAGCACCAACGAGCTGACAGACACACCACCAAAAGGATGATAGAGCAAACTGACACCAGCTACTACCACCAAAAGGGATATTGAGCAAAACACTTGCACAATATGACACCGACGAGATGACAGAACCCCCACCAAAAGGATGACGGAGCAAACTCACATCGGCTACTACCAATAAAAGGATGATAGTGCAAAACACAGTCGCACAATCTGGCATCAACGAGATGATACACCCACCACCAAAAGGATGATGAAGGAAATCCACACGGGCTACTGCCACAAAAAATGATGATAAAGCAAAACACTCGCACCATTTGTCTTCAACGAGATGACAGACTCACCACCAAAAGGATGACGGAGCACACCTACACCGGCTACTACTACCCAATGGATGATAGAGCAAAATACTCACACAATCCAACAACGACGAGATGACAGACCCACCACTAAAAGGATGATGGAGCGAACTCACACCGCTTACTAACACCAAAAGGATGATAGAGCAAAACACTCGCACAATTTGACATCAACGAGATGACAGACCCACCACCAAAAGGATGACGGAGCAAACTCACACCGGCTACTACCACCAAAAGGATAATAGAATAAAACACTCGCACAATCTGGCACCAACGAGATGACAGACACACCACCAAAAGGATGACAGAGCAAACTCACACCGGCCACTACCACCAAAAGGATGATAAAGAAAAACACTCGCACAATCTGGCACCGACGAGATGACAGACCCACCGCCAAAAGGATGACGAAGCAAACTCACATCGAATACTACCACTAAAAGGATGATAGAGCAAAACACACTCGCACAATCTGGCATCAACGAGATGACACGCCCACTACCAAAAGGATGATGGAGCGAACCCACACCGGCTACTGCCACCAAAAGGATGATAAAGCAAAACACTCGCACAATTTGGCTTCAACAAGATGACAAACTCACCACCAAAAAGATGATGGAGCAAACCTACACCGGCTACTACCACCAAAAGGATGATAGAGCGAAATACTCACACAATCTGACATCGACGAGATGACAGACCCACCACCAAAAGGATGACAGAGCAGACTCACGCCGCCTACTACCACCAAAAGGATGATAGAGCCAAACACCTGCACAATTTGACATTCACGAGGCGACAGACCCACCACCAAAAGGATCACAGGGCGAACTCACACCGGCTACTACCACCAAAAGGATAATTGAATAAAACACTCGCACAATCTGGCACCAACGACATGATAAACACACCACGAAAAGGATGACGGAGCAAACTCACACCAGCTACTGCCACCAAAAGGATAATAGAATAAAGCACTCGCATAATCTGACACTAACGAGATGACAGACACACCACCAAAAGGATGACGGAGAGATCTCACACCGGCTGCAACCACCAAAAGGGAGATTGAGAAAAACACTCGCACAATCTGACACCGACGAGATGACAAAACCCCCACCAAAAGGATGACGGAGCAAACTCACATCAGCTACTACCACTAAACGGATAATAGAGCAAAACACACTCGCACCATCTCGCATCAACGAGATGACACACCCACCACCAAAAGGATGACAGAGCAAAACCACACCAGCTACTACCACCAAAAGGATAATAGAATAAAACACTCGCACAATCTAGCACCAACGAGCTGACAGACACACCACCAAAAGGATGACGGAGCAAAATGACACCAGTTACTACCACCAAAAGGGATATTGAGCAAAACACTCGTACAATCTGACACCGACGAGATTTCAGAACCCCCACCAAAAGGATGACAGAGCAAACTCACATCGGCTACTACCAATAAAAGGATGATAGTGCAAAACACATTCGCACAATCTGTCATCAACGAGATGACACGCCCACCACCAAAAGGATGACGGAGCAAAACCACACTGGGTACTACCACCAAAAGGATAATAAAATAAAACACTCGCACAATCTAGCACCAACGAGCTGACAGACACACCACCAAAAGGATGACGGAGCAAATTGACACCAGCTACTACCACCAAAAGGGATATTGAGCAAAACACTTGCACAATATGACACCGACGAGATGACAGAACCCCCACCAAAAGGATGACGGAGCAAACTCACATCGGCTACTACCAATAAAAGGATGATAGTGCAAAACACACTCGCACAATCTGGCATCAACGAGATGATACACCCACCACCAAAAGGATGATGAAGGAAATCCACACCGGCTACTGCCACCAAAATGATGATAAAGCAAAACACTCGCACAATTTGGCTTCAACGAGATGACACACTCACCACCAAAAGGATGACGGAGCAAACCCACACCGGCTACTACTACCCAATGGATGATAGAGCAAAATACTCACACAATTCAACAAAGACGAGATGACAGACCCACCACTAAAAGGATGACGGAGCGAAGTCACACCGGCTACTACCACCAAAATGATGATAGAGCAAAACACTCGCACAATTTGACATCAACGAGATGACAGACCCACCACCAAAAGGATGACAGAGAAAACTCACACCCGCTACTACCACCAAAAGGATAATAGAATAAAACACTCGCGCAATCTGGCACCAACGAGATGACAGACACACCACAAAAAGGATGACGGAGCAAACTCACACCGGCCAATACCCCAAAAAGGATGATAAAGAAAAACACTCGCACAATCTGGCACCGACGAGATGACAGACACACCACCAAAAGGATGACGAAGCAAACTAACATCGACTACTACCACTAAAAGGATGATAGAGAAAAACACACTCACACAATATGGCATCAACGAGATGACACACCCAATACCAAAAGGATGATGGAGCGAACCCACACCGGCTACTGCCACCAAAAGGATGATAAAGCAAAACACTCGCACAATTTGGCTTCAACGAGATGACAGACTCACCACCAAAAAGATGACGGAGCAAACCTACACCGGCTACTACCACCAAAAGGATGATAGAGCAAAATACTCACACAATCTGACCTCAATGAGATAAGAGACCCACCACCAAAAAAATGACAGAGCAGACTAACGCCGCCTACTACCACTAAAAGGATGATAGAGCCAAACACCCGCACAATTTGACATTCACGAGATGACAGACCCACCACCAAAAGGATGACCGGGCGAACTCACACCGGATACTACCACCAAAAGGATAATATAATAAAACACTCGCACAATCTGGCACCAACGACATGATAAACACACCACGAAAAGGATGACGGAGCAAACTCACACCAACTACTACCACCAAAAGGATAATAGAATAAAACACTCGCATAATCTGACACCAACGAGATGACAGACACACCACCAAAAGGATGACGGAGCAAACTCACACCGACTGCAACCACCAAAAGGGAGATTGAGAAAAAAAATCGCACAATCTGACACCGACGAGATGATAAAACCCCCACCAAAAGGATGACGTAGCAAATTCACATCAGCTACTACCACTAAACGGATAATAGAGCAAAATACACTCGCACAATCTCGCATCAACGAGATGACACACCCACCACCATAAGGGTGACGAAGCAAAACCACACAAGCTACTACCACCAAAAGGATAATAGAATAAAACACCCGCATAATTTGACACCAACGAGCTGACAGACACACCACCAAAAGGATGACGGAGCAAACTGACACTAGCTACTACCACCAAAAGGGATATTGAGCAAAACACTCGCACAATCTAACACCAACGAGATGACCGAACCCCCACCAAAAGGATGACGGAGCAAACTCACATCGGCTACTACCAATAAAAGGATGATAGTGCAAAAAACACTAGCACAATCTAGCATCAACGAGATGATACACCCACCACCAAAAGGATGATGAAGCAAATCCACACCGGCTACTACCAACAAAATGATGATAAAGCAAAACACTCGCACAATTTGGCTTCAACGAGATGACAGATTCACCACCAAAAGGATGACGGAGCAAACCTACATCGGCTACTACAACCCAAAGGATGATAGAGCAAAATAATCACACAATCTGACATCGACGAGCAAACAGACCCACCACCAAAAGGATGACGGAGAAAACTCACAGGCTATTACCACCAAAAGAATGATAGAGCAAAACACTCTCACAATCTAGCACCGACGAAATGACAAACCCGCCACCAAAAGGATGACGGAGCAAACTGACACCAGATACTGTAACGCCCCATATTGCTTTTTAGGATTACCGACTGACCCCACAAACCAACACAAGTCTTTTCAGCATGCTTTTTCCTCACTCACATGCTTTCTGGGAAACTTCCCAGAAGGTCACCCATCCCAGAATTGCTCCAAGTCAAGCACGCTTAACTGTGGAGTTCTTATGAACGAGATACCGAAAAGAAGATGCATCTTGTTGGTATAGGTAGTACCAATTAATCCTTATAAGCCTTCATTCAACCATGCAGTCCCATACCTGCATAGCCTCAGGATCCCTCTCATTCGGATGTGAATTCGGTTTTCCCCTAGAAGCTGCTAGGAGTGTCCCATTGTCATGCCTCATGACACCGACAACCACTCCCTCGCCCACGGGTGCTACATGTAACCACCGTCCTCTTTCACCTCAGGTGTTACATGCCCACCAACTTCCGCTTGGTTCGTCCCCGAACCACATCGTACTGGGAGAGGTATGGCTCTGATACCATTTGTAACGCCCCATATTGCTTTTTAGGATTACCGACTGACCCCACAAACCAACACAAGTCTTTTCAGCATGCTTTTTCCTCACTCACATGCTTTCTGGGAAACTTCCCAGAAGGTCACCCATCCCAGAATTGCTCCAAGTCAAGCACGCTTAACTGTGGAGTTCTTATGAACGAGATACCGAAAAGAAGATGCATCTTGTTGGTATAGGTAGTACCAATTAATCCTTATAAGCCTTCATTCAACCATGCAGTCCCATACCTGCATAGCCTCAGGATCCCTCTCATTCGGATGTGAATTCGGTTTTCCCCTAGAAGCTGCTAGGAGTGTCCCATTGTCATGCCTCATGACACCGACAACCACTCCCTCGCCCACGGGTGCTACATGTAACCACCGTCCTCTTTCACCTCAGGTGTTACAGATACTACCACCAAAAGGGATATTGAGCAAAACACTCGCACAATCTGACACCGACGAGATGACAGAACCCCCACCAAAAGGATGACGGAGCAAACTCACATCGGCTACTACCAATAAAAGGATGATAGTGCAAAACACACTCGCACAATCTGGCATCAACGAGATGATACACCCACCACCAAAAGGATGATGAAGGAAATCCACACCGGCTACTGCCACCAAAATGATGATAAAGCAAAACACTCGCACAATTTGGCTTCAACGAGATGACAGACTCACCACCAAAAGGATGACGGAGCAAACCTACACCGGCTACTACTACCCAATGGATGATAGAGCAATATACTCACACAATCTGACATCGACGAGCAAACAGACCCACCACCAAAAGGATGACGGAGAAAACTCACACAGGCTATTACCACCAAAAGAATGATAGAGCAAAACACTCTCACAATCTAGCACCGACGAAATGACAAACCCGCCACCAAAAGGATGACGGAGCAAACTGACTCCAGATACTACCACCAAAAGGGATATTGAGCAAAACACTCGCACAATCTGACACCGACGAGATGACAGAACCCCCACCAAAAGGATGACGGAGCAAACTCACATCGGCTACTACCAATAAAAGGATAATAGTGCAAAACACACTCGCACAATCTGGCATCAACGAGATGATACACCCACCACCAAAAGGATGATGAAGGAAATCCACACCGGCTACTGCCACCAAAATGATGATAAAGAAAAACACTCGCACAATTTGGCTTCAACGAGATGACAGACTCACCACCAAAAGGATGACGGAGCAAACCTACACTGGCTACTACTACCCAATGGATGATAGAGCAATATACTCACACAATTCAACAACGACGAGATGACAGACCCACCACTAAAAGGATGACGAAGCAAACTCACACCGGCTACTACCACCAAAAGGTTGATAGAGCAAAACACTCGCACAATTTGACATCAACGAGATGACAGACCCTCCACCAAAAGGATGACGGAGCAAACTCACACCGGCTACTACCACCAAAAGCATAATAGAATAAAACACTTGCACAATCTGGCACCAAAGAGATGACAGACACACCACCAAAATGATGACGGAGCAAACTCACACCGGCCACTACCCCCAAAAGGATGATAAAGAAAAACACTCGCACAATCTGGCACCGACGAGATGACAGACCCACCACCAAAAGGATGACGAAGCAAACTCACATCGACTACTACCACTAAAAGGATGATAGAGAAAAACACACTCGCACAATCTGGCATCAACGAGATGACACACCCACTACCAAAAGGATGATGGAGCGAACACACACCGGCTACTGCCACCAAAAGGATGATAAAGCAAAGCACTCGCACAATTTGGCTTCAACGAGATGACAGACTCACCACCAAAAAGATGACGGAGCAAACCTACACCGGCTACTACCACCAAAAGGATGATAGAGCAAAATACTCACACAATCTGACATCGACGAGATGACAGACCCACCACCAAAAGGATGACAGAGCAGACTCACGCCGCCTACTACCACCAAAAGGATGATAGAGCCAAACACCCGCACAATTTGACATTCACGAGATGCCAGAACCACCACCAAAAGGATGACGGGGAGAACTCACACCGGCTACTACCACCAAAAGGATAATAGAATACAAGACTCGCACAATCTGGCACCAACGACATGATAAACACACCACGAAAAGGATGACGGAGCAAACTCACACCAACTACTACCACCAAAAGGATAATAGAATAAAACACTCGCATAATCTGACACCAACGAGATGACAGACACACCAACAAAAGGATGACGAAGCAAACTCAGACCGGCTGCAACCACCAAAAGGGAGATTGAGAAAAACACTCGCACAATCTGTCACCGACGAGATGACAAAACCCCCACCAAAAGGATGACGGAGCAAACTCACATCAGCTACTACCACTAAACGGATAATAGAGCAAAACACACTCGCACAATCTCGCATCAACGAGATGACACACCCACCACCATAAGGATGACGGAGCAAAACCACACCAGCTACTACCACCAAAAGGATAATAGAATAAAACACTCGCATAATCTGACACCAACGAGCTGACAGACACACCACCAAAAGGATGACGGAGCAAACTGACACCAGCTACTACCACTAAAAGGGATATTGAGCAAAACACTCGCACAATCTGACACCGACGAGATGACAGAACCCCCACCAAAAGGATGACGGAGCAAACTCACATCGGCTACTACCAATAAAAGGATGATAGTGCAAAACACACTCGCACAATCTGGCATCAACGAGATGATACACCCACCACCAAAAGGATGATGAAGCAAATCCACACCGGCTACTGGCACCAAAATGATGATAAAGCAAAACACTCGCACAATTTGGCTTAAACGAGATGACAGAGTCACCAACAAAAGGATGACGGAGCAAACCTACATCGGCTACTACAACCCAAAGGATGATAGAGCAAAATAATCACACAATCTGACATCGACGAGCAAACAGACCCACCACCAAAAGGATGACGGAGAAAACTCACACCAGCTACTACCACCAAAGGATGATAGTGCAAAATAATCACACAATCTGACATCGACGAGCAAACAGACCCACCACCAAAAGGATGATAGAGAAAAACACTCGCACAATTTGACATCAACGAGATGACAAACCCACCACCAAAAGGATGACGGAGCAAACTCACACCGGCCGCTACCACCAAAAGGATAATAAAGCAAAACACTCGCAGAATCTGGCATCAACGAGATCACACACCCACCACCAAAAGGACAATGGAGCGAACCCACACCGGCTACTACCACCAAAAGGATGATAAAGCAAAACACTAACACAATTTGGCTTCAACGAGATGGCACACTCGCCACCAAAAGAATAACGGAGCAAACCTACACCGGCTACCACCACCAAAAGGATAACAAAGTTGACTCACGACGCCTATTACCACCAAAAGGATGATAGAGAAAAACACCCGCACAATTTGACATTCACGAGATGACAGACCCACCACCAAAAGGAGGACGGGGCGAACTCACACCGGCTACTAACACCAAAAGGATAATAGAATAAAACACTCGCACAATCTGGCACCAACGTCATGACAAACACACCACGAAAAGGATGACGGAGCAAACTCACACCAGCTACTACCACCAAAAGGATAATAGAATAAAACACTCGCATAATCTGGCACCAACGAGATGACAGACACACCATAAAAAAGATGGCGGAGCAAACTCACACCGGCTGCAACCACCAAAAGGGAGATTGAGAAAAACACTTGCACAATCTGACATCGACGAGATGACAAAATCCCCACCAAAAGGATGACGGAGCAAACTCACATCAGCTACTACCACTAAACGGATAATAGAGCAAAACACACTCGCACAATCTCGCATCAACGAGATGACACACCCATCACCATAAGGATGACGGAGCAAAACCACACCAGCTACTACCACCAAAAGGATAATAGAATAAAACACTCGCATAATCTGACACCAACGAGCTGACAGACACACCACCAAAAGGATGACGGAGCAAACTGACACCAGCTACTACCACCAAAAGGGATATTGAGCAAAACACTCGCACAATCTGACACCGACGAGATGAAAGAACCCCCACCAAAAGGATGACGGAGCAAACTCACGTCAGCTACTACCAATAAAAGGATGATAGTGCAAAACACACTCGCACAATCTGGCATCAACGAGATGATACACCCACCACCAAAAGGATGATGAAGCAAATCCACACCGGCTACTGCCACCAAAATGATGATAAAGCAAAACACTCGCACAATTTTGCTTCAACGAGATGACAGAGTCACCAACAAAAGGATGACGGAGCAAACCTACATCGGCTACTACTACCCAAAGGATGATAGAGCAAAATAATCACACAATCTGACATCGACGAGCAAACAGACCCATCACCAAAAGGATGACGGAGAAAACTCACACAGGCTATTACCACCAAAAGGATGATAAAGCAAAACACTCGCACAATCTAGCACCGACGAGATGACAAACCCGCAACCAAAAGGATGACGGAGCAAACTGACACCAGCTACTACCACCAAAAGGGATATTGAGCAAAACACTCGCACAATCTGACACCGACGAGATGACAGAACCCCCAACAAAAGGATGACGGAGCAAACTCACATCGGCTATTACCAATAAAAGGATGATAGTGCAAAACACACTCGCACAATCTGGCATCAACGAGATGATACACCCACCACCAAAAGGATGATGACGCAAATCCACACCGGCTACTGCCACCAAAATGATGATAAAGCAAAACACTCGCACAATTTGGCTTCAACGAGATGACAGACTCACCACCAAAAGGATGACGGAGCAAACCTACACCGGCTACTACTACCCAATGGATGATAGAGAAAAATACTCACATAATCCAACAGCGACTAGATGACAGACCCACCACCAAAAGGATGACGGAGCAAACTCACATCGGCTGCAACCACCAAAAGGGAGATTGAGAAAAACACTCGGACAATCTGACACCGACGAGATGACAAAACCCCCACCAAAAGGATGATGGAGCAAACTCACATAAGCTACTACCACTAAACGGATGATAGAGCAAAACACACCCGCACAATCTCGCATCAACGAGATGACACACCCACCACCAAAAGGATGACGGAGCAAAACCACACCAGCTACTACCACCAAAAGGATAATAGAATAAAACACTCGCATAATCTGACACCAACGAGCTGACAGACACACCACCAAAAGGATGACGGAGCAAACTGACACCAGCTACTACCACCAAAAGGGATATTGAGCAAAACACTCGCACAATCTGACCCCGACGAGATGACAGAACCCCCACCAAAAGGATGACGGAGCAAACTCACATCGGCTACTACTAATAAAAGGATGATAGTGCAAAACACACTCGCACAATCTGGCATCAACGAGATGATACACCCACCACCAAAAGGATGATGAAGCAAATCCACACCGGCTACTGCCAACAAAATGATGATAAAGCAAAACACTCGCACAATTTGGCTTCAACAAGATGACAGAGTCACCACCAAAAGGATGACGGAGCAAACCTACATCGGCTACTACAACCCAAAGGATGATAGAGCAAAATAATCACACAATCTGACATCGACGAGCAAACAGACCCACCACCAAAAGGATGACGGAGAAAACTCACACAGGCTATTACCACCAAAAGGATGATAGAGCAAAACACTCGCACAATCTAGCACCGACGAAATGACAAACACTCCACAAAAAGGATGACGGAGCAAACTGACACCAGCTACTCCCACCAAAAGGGATATTGAGCAAAACACTCGCACAATCTGACACCGACGAGATGACAGAACCCCCACCAAAAGGATGACGGAGCAAACTCACATCGGCTACTACCAATAAAAGGATGATAGTGCAAAACACACTCGCACAATCTGGCATCAACGAGATGATACAGCCACCACCAAAAGGATGATGACGCAAATCCACACCGGCTACTGCCACCAAAATGATGATAAAGCAAAACACTCGCACAATTTGGCTTCAACGAGATGACAGAGTCACCACCAAAAGGATGACGGAGCAAACCTACATCGGCTACTACAACCCAAAGGATGATAGCGCAAAATAATCACACAATCTGACATCGACGAGCAAACAGACCCACCACCAAAAGGATGACGGAGAAAACTCACACAGGCAATTACCACCAAAAGGATGATAGAGCAAAACACTTGCACAATCTAGCACCGACGAAATGACAAACCCTCCACCAAAACGATGACGGAGCAAACTGACACCAGCTACTACCACCAAAAGGGATATTGAGCAAAACACTCGCACAATCTGACACCGACGAGATGACAGAACCCCCACCAAAAGGATGACGGAGCAAACTCACATCGGCTACTACCAATAAAAGGATGATAGTGCAAAACACACTCGCACAATCTGGCATCAACGAGATGATACACCCACCACCAATAGGATGATGACGCAAATCCACACCGGATACTGCCACCAAAATGATGATAAAGCAAAACACTCGCACAATTTGGCTTCAACGAGATAACAGACTCACCACCAAAAGGATGATGGAGCAAACCTACACCGGCTACTACTACCCAATGGATGATAGAGAAAAATACTCACACAATCCAACAACGACTAGATAATAGACCCACCACCAAAAGGATGACGGGGCAAACTCACACCGGCTGCAACCACCAAAAGGGAGATTGAGAAAAACACTCGGACAATCTGACACCGACGAGATGACAAAACCCCCACCAAAAGGATGACGGAGCAAACTCACATCAGCTACTACCACTAAACGGATAATAGAGCAAAACACACTCGCACAATCTCGCATCAACGAGATGACACACCCACCACCAAAAGGATGACGGAGCAAAACAACACCAGCTACTACCATCAAAAGGATAATAGAATAAAACACTCGCATAATCTGACACCAACGAGCTGACAGACACAACACCAAAAGGATGACGGAGCAAACTGACACCAGCTACTACAACCAAAAGGGATATCGAGCAAAACACTCGCACAATCTGACACCGACGAGATGGCAGAACCCCCACCAAAAGGATGACGGAGCAAACTCACACCGGCCGCTACCACCAAAAGGATAATAAAGTAAAACACTCGCAGAATCTGGCATCAACGAGATCACACACCCACCACCAAAAGGACAATGGAGCGAACCCACACCGGCTACAACCACCAAAAGGATGATAAAGCAAAACACTAACACAATTTGGCTTCAACGAGATGGCAGACTCGCCACCAAAAGAATAACGGAGCAAACCTACAATGGCTACCACCACCAAAAGGATAACAGAGCTGACTCACGATGCCTATTACCACCAAAAGGATGATAGAGCAAAACACCCGCACAATTTGACATTCACGAGATGACAGACCCACCACCAAAAGGATGATGGGGCGAACTCACACCGGCTACTAACACCAAAAGGATAATAGAATAAAACACTCGCACAAACTGGTACCAACGTCATGACAAACACACCACGAAAAGGATGACGGAGCAAACTCACACCAGCTACTACCACCAAAAGGATAATAGAATAAAACACTCGCATAATCTGGCACCAACGAGATGACAGACACACCATAAAAAGGATGGCGGAGCAAACTCACACCGGCTGCAACCACCAAAAGGGAGATTGAGAAAAACACTTGCACAATCTGAAACTGACGAGATGACAGAACCCCCACCAAAAGGATGACGGAGTAAACTAACATCAGCTACTACCACTAAAAGGTTGATAGAGCAAAACACACTCGCACAATCTGGCATCAACGACATGACACGCCCACCACCAAAAGAATGATGGAGCAAATCCACACCGGATTTTGCCACCAAAAGGATGATAAAGCAAAACACTCCAACAATTTGGCTTCAACGAGATGACAGACCCACCACCAAAAGGATGACAGAGCAGACTCACGCCGCCTACTACCACCAAAAGGATGATAGAGCAAAACACCCGCACAATTTGACATTCACGAGATGACAGACCCACCACCAAAAGGATGACGGAGCGAACTCACAATGGCTACTACCACCAAAAGGATAATAGAATAAAACACTCGCACAATCTGGAACCAACGACATGAAAAATACACCACGAAAAGGATGACGGAGAAAACTCACACCAGCTACTACCACCCAAAGGATAATAGAATAAAACACTCGTATAATCTAGCACCAACGAGATGACAGACACACCACCAAAAGGATGACGGAGCAAACTCACACCGGCTGCAACCACTAATAGGGAGATTGAGAAAAACACTCGCACAATCTGACAACGACGAGATGAAAGAATCCCCACCAAAATGATGACGGAGCAAACTAACATCAGCTACTACCACTAAAAGGATGATAGAGCAAAACACACTCGCACAATCTGGCATCAACGAGATGACACGCCCACCACCAAAAGGATGATGGAGAAAAATCCACACCGGATTTTGCCACCAAAAGGATGATAAAGCAAAACACTCCAACAATTTGGCTTCAACGAGATGACAGACTCACCACCAAAAGGTTGACGGAGCAAACCTACACCGGCTACTACCATCAAAAGGATGATAGAGCAAAACACTCAGACAATCTGACATTCACGAGATGACAGACCCACCACCAAAAGGATGACCGGGCGAACTCACACCGGCTACTACCACCAAAAGGATAATATAATAAAACACTCGCACAATCTGGCACCAACGACATGATAAACACACCACGAAAAGGATGACGGAGCAAACTCACACCAACTACTACCACCAAAAGGATAATAGAATAAAACACTCGCATAATCTGACACCAACGAGATGACAGACACACCACCAAAAGGATGACGGAGCAAACTCACACCGACTGCAACCACCAAAAGGGAGATTGAGAAAAACACTCGCACAATCTGACACCGACGAGATGATAAAACCCCCACCAAAAGGATGACGTAGCAAATTCAAATCAGCTACTACCACTAAACGGATAATAGAGCAAAATACCCTCGCACAATCTCGCATCAACGAGATGACACACCCACCACCATAAGGGTGACGAAGCAAAACCACACAAGCTACTACCACCAAAAGGATAATAGAATAAAACACCCGCATAATTTGACACCAACGAGCTGACAGACACACCACCAAAAGGATGACGGAGCAAACTGACACTAGCTACTACCACCAAAAGGGATATTGAGCAAAACACTCGCACAATCTAACACCAACGAGATGACCGAACCCCCACCAAAAGGATGACGGAGCAAACTCACATCGGCTACTACCAATAAAAGGATGATAGTGCAAAAAACACTCGCACAATCTAGCATCAACGAGATGATACACCCACCACCAAAAGGATGATGAAGCAAATCCACACCGGCTACTACCAACAAAATGATGATAAAGCAAAACACTCGCACAATTTGGCTTCAACGAGATGACAGATTCACCACCAAAAGGATGACGGAGCAAACCTACATCGGCTACTACAACCCAAAGGATGATAGAGCAAAATAATCACACAATCTGACATCGACGAGCAAACAGACCCACCACCAAAAGGATGACGGAGAAAACTCACACAGGCTATTACCACCAAAAGAATGATAGAGCAAAACACTCTCACAATCTAGCACCGACGAAATGACAAACCCGCCACCAAAAGGATGACGGAGCAAACTGACACCAGATACTACCACCAAAAGGGATATTGAGCAAAACACTCGCACAATCTGACACCGACGAGATGACAGAACCCCCACCAAAAGGATGACGGAGCAAACTCACATCGGCTACTACCAATAAAAGGATGATAGTGCAAAACACACTCGCACAATCTGGCATCAACGAGATGATACACCCACCACCAAAAGGATGATGAAGGAAATCCACACCGGCTACTGCCACCAAAATGATGATAAAGCAAAACACTCGCACAATTTGGCTTCAACGAGATGACAGACTCACCACCAAAAGGATGACGGAGCAAACCTACACCGGCTACTACTACCCAATGGATGATAGAGCAATATACTCACACAATCTGACATCGACGAGCAAACAGACCCACCACCAAAAGGATGACGGAGAAAACTCACACAGGCTATTACCACCAAAAGAATGATAGAGCAAAACACTCTCACAATCTAGCACCGACGAAATGACAAACCCGCCACCAAAAGGATGACGGAGCAAACTGACTCCAGATACTACCACCAAAAGGGATATTGAGCAAAACACTCGCACAATCTGACACCGACGAGATGACAGAACCCCCACCAAAAGGATGACGGAGCAAACTCACATCGGCTACTACCAATAAAAGGATAATAGTGCAAAACACACTCGCACAATCTGGCATCAACGAGATGATACACCCACCACCAAAAGGATGATGAAGGAAATCCACACCGGCTACTGCCACCAAAATGATGATAAAGAAAAACACTCGCACAATTTGGCTTCAACGAGATGACAGACTCACCACCAAAAGGATGACGGAGCAAACCTACACCGGCTACTACTACCCAATGGATGATAGAGCAATATACTCACACAATTCAACAACGACGAGATGACAGACCCACCACTAAAAGGATGACGGAGCAAACTCACACCGGCTACTACCACCAAAAGGTTGATAGAGCAAAACACTCGCACAATTTGACATCAACGAGATGACAGACCCTCCACCAAAAGGATGACGGAGCAAACTCACACCGGCTACTACCACCAAAAGCATAATAGAATAAAACACTTGCACAATCTGGCACCAAAGAGATGACAGACACACCACCAAAATGATGACGGAGCAAACTCACACCGGCCACTACCCCCAAAAGGATGATAAAGAAAAACACTCGCACAATCTGGCACCGACGAGATGACAGACCCACCACCAAAAGGATGACGAAGCAAACTCACATCGACTACTACCACTAAAAGGATGATAGAGAAAAACACACTCGCACAATCTGGCATCAACGAGATGACACACCCACTACCAAAAGGATGATGGAGCGAACACACACCGGCTACTGCCACCAAAAGGATGATAAAGCAAAGCACTCGCACAATTTGGCTTCAACGAGATGACAGACTCACCACCAAAAAGATGACGGAGCAAACCTACACCGGCTACTACCACCAAAAGGATGATAGAGCAAAATACTCACACAATCTGACATCGACGAGATGACAGACCCACCACCAAAAGGATGACAGAGCAGACTCACGCCGCCTACTACCACCAAAAGGATGATAGAGCCAAACACCCGCACAATTTGACATTCACGAGATGCCAGAACCACCACCAAAAGGATGACGGGGAGAACTCACACCGGCTACTACCACCAAAAGGATAATAGAATACAACACTCGCACAATCTGGCACCAACGACATGATAAACACACCACGAAAAGGCTGACGGAGCAAACTCACACCAACTACTACCACCAAAAGGATAATAGAATAAAACACTCGCATAATCTGACACCAACGAGATGACAGACACACCAACAAAAGGATGACGAAGCAAACTCACACCGGCTGCAACCACCAAAAGGGAGATTGAGAAAAACACTCGCACAATCTGACACCGACGAGATGACAAAACCCCCACCAAAAGGATGACGGAGCAAACTCACATCAGCTACTACCACTAAACGGATAATAGAGCAAAACACACTCGCACAATCTCGCATCAACGAGATGACACACCCACCACCATAAGGATGACGGAGCAAAACCACACCAGCTACTACCACCAAAAGGATAATAGAATAAAACACTCGCATAATCTGACACCAACGAGCTGACAGACACACCACCAAAAGGATGACGGAGCAAACTGACACCAGCTACTACCACTAAAAGGGATATTGAGCAAAACACTCGCACAATCTGACACCGACGAGATGACAGAACCCCCACTAAAAGGATGACGGAGCAAACTCACATCGGCTACTACCAATAAAAGGATGATAGTGCAAAACACACTCGCACAATCTGGCATCAACGAGATGATACACCCACCACCAAAAGGATGATGAAGCAAATCCACACCGGCTACTGGCACCAAAATGATGATAAAGCAAAACACATGCACAATTTGGCTTAAACGAGATGACAGAGTCACCACCAAAAGGATGACGGAGCAAACCTACATCGGCTACTACAACCCAAAGGATGATAGAGCAAAATAATCACACAATCTGACATCGACGAGCAAACAGACCCACCACCAAAAGGATGACGGAGAAAACTCACACCAGCTACTACCACCAAAGGATGATAGAGCAAAATAATCACACAATCTGACATCGACGAGCAAACAGACCCACCACCAAAAGGATGATAGAGAAAAACACTCGCACAATTTGACATCAACGAGATGACAAACCCACCACCAAAAGGATGACGGAGCAAACTCACACCGGCCGCTACCACCAAAAGGATAATAAAGCAAAACACTCGCAGAATCTGGCATCAACGAGATCACACACCCACCACCAAAAGGACAATGGAGCGAACCCACACCGGCTACTACCACCAAAAGGATGATAAAGCAAAACACTATGTAATACCCCAAATTTTACCCTTACATTTAGTCAGGCATTTCGCATATCATCTCCTATGAACATTTGCTAACCACTAACAAGTCATGGAGGTGTCTGTTTTGCAGATTTGGTCCCAGGGGTATTTTGGTCATTTTACACAAATTCTACCAATTCTTTGAAAACGGGCTGTTATTACGTTCTGAGGCATTTATTTGCCAATTGGGTCAAGGTGCCGGTATGTTTTGTCAGAAATATGATTGGACTCGGGACCGCGTCTTATATGATGTTGAAACATTTCTAAAGCAGTTTTGTTTCCTCTTAATAAGATGAAGTTGGTTTGAAAAAGAAGTGGATACTGTTATGGTTATTTTGAGAAGTGATGTGATCAGCGAGATTTTAATTTGAACTTGTTTGGATATAACTATATGGCGGGATATCATTTATAAAAGGCAAAAGAGAAGTAAGTTTGAACTTTGTGTTCATAAGTACTTATAAGCTACAACTCAAGAAGGAATTTAGTATTCATGGATAATTTGAATTTACAAGTGAGAAAGTAAATATGAATATTTGTTGAATTTCATTTCATAAATATTTATAATTTACAAATTGATAAGTGAATTTGAACTGTTTCACAAGAAATTACATTAAGTCAATAAGCATCTATCCTAAATCCTAAAAGTTCCTAAGGGTCTTCATGCTGTCTTTAAGTTTCGCCGCAAATCTCGACTAACCTGCACATCAAAAAGAAAACAAACAATGTAGAAAAAATGTTAGAAGTTTCTTGACACTCTCAGAACAATGTCATCATCGAGTGCCGGGAGTGGCACAACCGAAGCTGCGTCCTACCCCCGTTACCGATCCGCGCCGTGGGCGTCAGATCAGGTAATGCTTGTTCTTATCGATAAGGGACATCCGAGAGATAGAAAAAATAAAAGAAGTGGGGCTGATTCGTTTTGCCGTGATTGGATTTCCAAACTGATACGAGAATAAGGCAACATGGGCAAGTTTGGACTCAGACCCGGATGCCGGCAGGTCTGAGTCGCTATGGTTCCGAAGTTTCCAACACCTGAAAAGCCACAAACGCAGCAATGTCAGATTCAGAATTTGGAACTCAAAGCCTAAATAGTTCATGAGCAGCATCAGTTCTGAACCATGTACAGAAGAATGAGACACACAACAAGCTGCGGCAAAATAACATAGGACAAGGTATCAAAAGATTCAGCAACCCCAATTTCATAACAGAGTTTAAAACAGTTCAGTTCAAGAAACAGGCAACAAAACCGTAGAACCAATATCAACTATAGCAAGCAAAGAGAAGCAACACGGGTTACAACCTGCAATAACAAGGTAGTACCAGCTGTAAGCATCACAGTGCAACAACAACAGGTTTTTTCACATCAACAATAACAGCTACGAGCAAGCATCATTCGCAAGCACCAACATTGCAACAATAGCCTCTAACAAACGGTTCAGATTCACGAATCATCATCACCGTTTCAAGTTCCCCCCGACAATAGCAATTTCTGAGCTACAAACAATAGCAGCAACAGATATCAGTTGCAAACAACGCCGACTGCAACACAGCGAGCAACACCAGTTCAACATCTGCAGGTATCAATTGCAAGCAAAACAAGTCGACTAGCATCTGCAAACAATTTCAAGAGCAACCATTAGTAACACCAACAGCAGTACAATCAATATCAGTCACAAACAGGTAGCAAGCGAGGCGAGCTACGAACACAACAACCCCTATCAGAAGAATTGAGTTCGAGCAAATCAGAGAAGCATGATTCAGTTTATCACGAAGCAGTTCAAATGGAATCAGAATAAAAAATCCAGTTAACCAAGACGAAACAGATATCCGGCAAAATCACAGGGGTAGCCACAAACGAACACATACACGGCTCAGCTCAACATGATAGCTAATCGTCCCCACCAATTCAATCAGAAGCAGTAACATAAGCGAAAAACTAGGATTATAGCATACTGCTCCAAATGGTTCAGACTCAGCGTCATCATTACCGCGTACCCGTCTCGGCGGCTAAGACCAACACAACATCAAGCCCTCTCTGAAAGAAGAAGAGGAAAAGAATCTGAGCTGCATCAAAGAAACGAATCAATCAAAAAACGAATCAGTTCGAGATCGATAACAGAACAGATAAACGAATCCTTCAAGGAGTTCTGTGAATCAAAATCAGATATCAATCAATCCAATCTGAAGGCAAATCATAGAAAGATTTTGATTTGATATCAATCCCCAATCTGAATCAATCAAACAAATCAGTCCAAAAACAAATCAGTTCGAAATCAAGCAAATCAGTTCGAATTAATTCAGATATCAAACAGGTCAACAGAAATCCAAAGGCAATCCAATCCACATCTGCAAAAATCCAACAAAATCGAATCAATCAAGGAATTCTGGAAAAGGAAGGTATGAAGGAGTAGGGCAAACTGTATCAGAGAAAAACAGAAAACAAATTTGACATCGATATCAATTCCCAAATCAGGGATGGAATAAATCGTATCAAGTGAATCAAAACGAGTTCAGAATCATATCAAGAGAAATCCCAATCAAATCCTAAGAGGAGAAATAGGATTCAATCATGTATCAGCAAGAACCAAATCGTATCCCATTGGAATGTATTTCGGATCAATCAACGAACTAGTGTCAAATTCATACCAGAAAAATGAATTAAGATCCCAATCGTCTCAGAAAGCATCGCATTAGAACTCAATCTGGAAAATCAAAATCAAATAATATCACCACAAAATCAAATCTCAGAATAACGCTAGTTTAAGGCCCAGAAAGAGAGATAAAAAGAAACTATAAAAAGGGGGAATACAACCTGATGCAGAGGAGAGAAAAAACCCTAGAACGCGACCGCGAAAGAGAAGTTCGAAGTCATCAAAGGCTATACATAATCAGTCAAGGGGAGTTCACCAGCGCCGCCTAATACGCGACGGGCAAACTCACTCCGAGCTCAGATTACCATCATCATCGCCCTTCAAATTCTCATTAAAGCCCCACCGTAAAAATGTAAGACACCGTGCGTTTCATCTCATGCATTTGTTTCTGTTTCAGGAGAAAGAAAGGTAGCAGAGAGGACCGGAAGAGAGCATCGAGGAAGAAGAAAGAGAAGAGAAACGATAATATGAGAGGAAGAGAAACGATGCGCGCCGTTAGGGTTCTGGGGGGGGAAACCTAATCCCCTTCCAATTTGTGATCCGCTTGGGTTGGGTCCGGAAGTGATACCCGGCCCAACCCTCTTTTGTTTTATCTATTTTATATTTTATTTGTTTTATTAATTTTTATTATTTTCAAATTTTTTTTAAAACCTTTTTTTCTAACTAAATATTAAACATTTGTTTTTTAAAAAAAAATAATATAATTTAAACCTTTTTAAAAAAAAAAATCTAGCTTAAACCCTTTTAAAAAATGATAACATAAAAAATAAAAACTTTTTAGATAGTTAAATTAAACTATTTTTTTTTAAAAAATTAAACTTAATTTTTTTTTTTATTTAAACATCTTTTTTAACTTATTACGTATAAACAATAAAAAAAAACTCTCCAATCTTGCACTTTTGTCTCATAATTCATCCATTGACTGTCTGGTTCGGTTTATTAACAGTGTTTCCTCGTTTTGCAGCTTGTTACGCTGCCAATAGTTATTTTTGTGTATTTTTAATTCAAATTTTCATTATCATATTGTATCTGCTCCTATCATGTAATCTCGCGAATCCTAATAATCGCGCTTTAATTTCTGCCTTTAAATTTCTGCTTACAGGGTTAAATTACGACATTATCTCTCTGTTTGCATGATTCAATTATCTCATGCGTTTACCACTGTTTCTGTCGCACTACACACATCCGAGGGTTAGGTCTAACCGTTTGGCCGCCGCGCCAATAGTCCTCAACTTCAAACCCTTTCACCTTGCAAACCCTAAATCTTCCACAAGCGCCTCGCCGCAGGCAAGATTACCAATTTACCCTAGCATGAGGTCAAAGAGCCGCCGCGCTCATTTTAGGGTTTCCCGCCGCGGAATCCCTAACCTAATTTAACCCTAATTACAACTTAACATTTCAACGTAGAAATTTGGAGTTTCTACACTCCACGTAAGCGTGTCCTTAAGATGCGTTTATTCCCCTTGAGACCTTGACCACAGTCAAGAAGTCTCTAACCTCCCTTTTGAGGGGAACTACGATTACTCTGATTCCACTCCCGTAAGGATACGTAGGCACAAGATGCGATGTCTTGCCGAGTTAAACTTAGAATTAACCCCTTAGGTCTCTTTTCTCACTTTTAATCTTTGTACATATACCTTAAGCAAATGAATAAAACAAAATAGTAAGCATCTGAACAAAAGGTTCCTGTAGAGTACTACAGAAGTTTAGGGTGCTAATACCTTCCCTAAATTTAACCAACCCCCGAACCCTAGATCTTTCCCCGCATTGTGTTTACGATGCAAAAATAGGTTTTCCCTCTTTTGACCTTTTCCTTCGGATAAATCAAAGAGCGGTTGTGAATTGAATTGCGATTCAAACTCATTAATAGTTTGTGATCCTATTTCCACCGCAACAGAAGATGGCGACTTCACTGGGGACCGTCTCTTAACTTTTGAGGGTTATCCCTAACTTGTTCATATTTATTACTATCTGTGTTATTATTCATTTGCATGTATATATTTGCGCTTTGATTGTGGGACTGTTCCTTGTACTGTGAGATAGGTCCTACACCCGGATCTAGTGTACCTTAGGTAAATGGCAATAGACCAAGGAAACTGTACGACGTATATCGATACGGTTGATCTGGTGGCCATAGTTAGTGCGACTTCTTGGTTGGTGCTTATATTCCTTAAGTCAAGTTGAGGATAATATTGAGGCTGCCATATGTTGTCAATGCACTAACTGACTTTTAGAACCCTAGTTAACTCATCTTGGCCTTTAGAAAGTAGTGAGGTAGCCGGCTTTGGTGCAGACTGATGTTGGTTGACACTCGATACTACGCTCATTGAGATCTTAAACTTGGAGGGTTTTGGTTGGCAAGTAAGTTGCCTTCTGAACAACCACCCTGGTGAAGGATCAATGATATCGAGATCCCTTAGAACCTGGTTACTTTTGTAAGACAGGATGAACCATCTAACTTCATGGGAGGGTACTTGCCTTTGAACCTCATGCAAGCCTTTAACCTAGGACTTTGTGTGTTTTCATGCATTGCATCCATAAAACATCTCATCGCATTGTATTTCATGGAGTTCAAACATCATCTATGGATATCGCGGGATACCATAAATAAAAAATAAAAAAATATATAAAATGAAAAAAAAGCAAGAAAAAAGATTTCCTTGGTACCCCATGACATTAGTAAATGCGTTGAAGTCCATGAAATATTCATTTGCATTCACATTTTAGCATCATACTCTTGCATTGCATGTGTCTCCCGATTTCTCACACTCGGTTCTCTCACCTTCCAGTTTCGTCACCCTGAGTTCTCGGCACCAATACAACACCAGAGCTCAAACTCGGAAAAGAATGGAGGATCAGGCAAAAGAGATTGATCGCCTTAGCAATGAACTCGAAGACCTACGAGGGGGTATGGGGCGTATGATGGAGTTGTTACATGTCATGAATGCTAAGATGGATACCCAGCCCACTGTTGTTTCTGAGATTACCGGCGTTACTGTGGACCCTCCACCAAGTGTGACCGTAGCAAGGGACCCACCTTATGGTCTTGCTCCCGGTTTTGTGCCTCCTCAAGCCACTGTTCCGATTAATCAACCTGTTCAGCAAGCCGTGCCTTTGTTTTCTGAAGTTTCTAGGGGGGCTCCTATCTTTGCACCACCTGTTGTACACACTCGTGCGCAACCGTACTTCAATGAGACAGTTTTTGATGATCTTGATGAGAATGTTGAGGGTTATGAGAAACATGATAAGCTTCGTGAGGAAGTAAACACTATCGTCCAGAGATTGAAAAAGGTAGAGGGTGATCAAATTTTTGGGACTGCTGCAAGGGATGTTTGTTTGGTTTCGGGTTTAGTTATTCCCCCGAAGTTCAAAACTCCGAACTTCGATCGCTATGAAGGTGCCACCTGTCCTAAGAGTCATCTGATCATGTATTATCGCAAAATGGCTGCCCATGTTGAGAATGATAAACTGATGATTCATTGCTTCCAAGACAGTTTGAAGGGCGCTTCTTCCAAGTGGTATTTAACTTTAGACCAGTCTCGCGTTAAGAGTTTCCAGGATTTATCTGACGCTTTCATCAAACACTACAAGTACAATATGGATCTGGCTCCTGACAGAAGACAGTTGTTGAGTATGTCGCAAAAGAATTCTGAGTCATTCAAAGAGTATGCTCAAAGGTGGAGAGAGACTGCTTCGCAGGTAGAACCTCCTTTGACCGAGAAAGAGTTAGCTGATTGGTTTGTCGACACAGTCCGTCCAGAATTTTACGAGAGAATGGTGGGTAGTGTGACTTCAAATTTCTCCGACATCGTTGCTGTGGGTGTCAAGATTGAATTGGGTATGAAGAGTGGTAAAATGACAAATAATCATGGCGCTTCTAAGGATCAGCCGAAGAAACCTCCGTATAGCTCCCAGAAAAAGAAGGAGGGTGAGACTAATGCTATATCCTCTGGTAGACCAAGAGAACGCTTTTATCGACATCCGCAAGGTTATGCTCAACCTCAAGGGTACCCAGTCCAATATGCTCAACAACCCTATGTGGCAGCCATTACACCTTCTTTCAATCAACAGGTTCCCATGTATCAACCTATGCAACAACCTCCTGTTTATCCACCTCCTGTCAACTATCTACAGGCACCCAATACTCCTGCTCCTCAACAGCCAAAGAGTCCGACTCCTCGCCAGAATGTGCCGAACAGAAGAACGTATAAACCTTGTCCGCCGATCCCGATGACTTTTACCGAGTTGTATCCCTCTTTGGTCAAGCAAGGTCTAATCACCACTCGGGCTTTGGGTCCGCCTCCTAATCCTCTACCCGCCAATTACAACGCCGCCGCTCATTGTTTATTTCATAAGGGTGCGCCTGGTCATGATCTGGAGAATTGTTATGCTCTCAAAAATATTGTCAGGGATTTATTGGAAAAGAAGATTTTGTCATTTGAAGATCCTCAACCAAATGTTAAGAAGAACCCTTTTCCTAACCATGAGAGTGTCAATGCCGTTAGTGTTGATTCGGGGAATGGTTATGCCCTTGACGTTGAACAGATTAAGACTCCTCTCAAGATGTTCCATTCGAAACTGTTTGAAGCCGGTTTGGTAAATACTTCCCACGTTGCATGCGTAAGTTGTGAAGCCAGTATTAAGGGTTGCATGTTGGTTCAGAATGACGTTCAGAGGTTAATTAATGAGGGTGTTTTACAAGTGACGAGCCAAGCCAAGAAGGATGTAGTTGCTGTGGTTGAGCCTGTTTTCCATCAGCCTGAATCAAAGGGTAAGGTACCAGTGTTTAATTTATCAGGGGCAGGCTCCGCCAACCTCGTGTTCGATATACCGAGGTCGTATATCCCTGAGGTGAATCAGCCTAAGCCTATAGTTATTCGAAGACCGAGTCCGTTTCCTTTCAGTGATCCTAAAGCTGTGCCTTGGAAATACGACGTGACGATGATTGACAAGGAGTCCGGGAAGGTTATTCCAAATGAAGAGGGTAAGGGCACTGTGACTAATATCGCAGAGGTAAGCAGGATGACTCGCAGTGGCCGTGTGTATACTCCCCGTTCTAATGAGGTTCCGCCTAAGGAGACCACTAATATCCCAGTGGCCGTCAAAGACAAAGGTAAGGGAGCCGTTACGAATGATGAAGATGCTGAGTTTTTGAGGATCATCAAGAGAAGTGACTATAAAGTTATCGACCAACTTCATCAGACTCCTTCCAAGATCTCAATTCTATCTCTGTTAATGAATTCACCCGCTCATAGGATGGCCTTGCAGAAGGTTTTGACTCAAGCACATGTGGATCAAGATATCAGCACCAGTCGGTTTGATAGTGTGATTGCCAATTTGACCGCCTGTAACACCCTCAGTTTCAGCAATGAAGAGTTACCGAAGGAGGGTCCGAACCATAATCGTGCTTTACATATATCGGTAAAATGTCAGGAAGACAATTTAGCGAGAGTGCTAGTAGACACCGGCTCTTCTCTGAATGTGCTACCCAAGAGAGTTCTCGATAAGTTGGCTTGTAAAGAGACTGTGTTGAAACCTACTCCTTTGGTTGTCAAGGCTTTCGATGGCTCTCGTCGGTCGGTAATGGGGGAGGTTGAGCTTCCTATCCTGATTGGTCCGCAAATTTTTAATATCACGTTTCAAGTCATGGACATTAATCCCAACTACAGTTGTTTACTCGGAAGGCCGTGGATCCATGCCGCTGGGGCAGTGACCTCAACGTTACATCAAAGGATGAAATTCGTGATCGATGGAAAGTTGGTTATTATACACGGTGAGGAGGATCTGATGGTCAGTAACCTGTCTTCTTTCCGTTACATCGAGGCCGACGAGAATGCTTTAGACATTTCCTTTCAAGCACTTGAAATCGCCAATGCTGTTCTGCTGGAGGTCGAAGAGACAGTGGGTCAGGGTATTCCATCTTTTGCATCTCTGAAGAGTACCAAATCAACAATTGACAGGGGCATTCCTGAAGGCTGGGGAGAGATAATTGATGTCAAGACCAAGACTGATCGCTCTGGGTTGGGTTACAAACCAACTCAGAATGGAGCTGCCACAACCATCGAAGGGCGTCCGAAGTTTATCCAAGAAGTATTTGTCAGCGGAGGTTTCCAAGTCAATGCCATCAGTGACTGTGAGAAAAATGAAGAGCTGAGCAACCTGGTGTTTAAGGGTGATGCAGTTTTGAACAACTGGGAGGCCGTAGAGATCCCTGTTATTTTTCCCTTGTCAAAGTAATTGTTTTTTTAGTTTCATTTACATTTTCAAATAAAAATCTGTAGCTCTGCCCAAGGCTATAGGGTTGTTTTGTCGGGCCACCTTTCATTTCCAAAAAGATATTAATAAAAGCATTTTGTTCAATTCCACTTTGGTTCATTTGCGTTTTTCGTTTTCACCTTTAAAAATGAAATTGGCAATCTTTCTTCCAAAAAATAATAATAAAAAAACAGCATTTCATTCTTACATGTCTTCGAGCATTTTAATTAAGTAAGCCTTCCCTCATGCAGAGATATCGTAAACCTTGTTGGATCCAATGACTTTACTGACACTCCGGACTGGGATGCACCCATCAATCAAGCTGAGGACGAGGGTGAAGAAGATTTTGAAGTACCCGCTGAACTAGCAAGATTGATTGAGTACGAGTACACAGAGCTTCAACCGCATAAGGAGCAGGTGGACCTAATTAATCTCGGTACAGATGAGAACAAGAAAGAGGTCAAGATTGGTGCAACGCTTGGGACAGAGATTAGGCCGAGGTTGGTTGGGTTGTTAAAAGAGTATATTGATGTGTTTGCGTGGTCGTATCAAGATATGGCGGGCCTGGACACGGATATTGTTGTTCACAAGTTGCCGCTTAAGCCAGATTGTCCGCCTATCAAACAAAAGCTTCGAAGAACGAGACCCGACATGGCTTTGAAGATTCGAGATGAGGTTAAAAAGCAGTTGGATGCAGGTTTCTTGGCAGTCGCAAAATATCCAGATTGGGTTGCCAATATTGTGCCAGTACCTAAGAAGGACGGTAAGGTTAGGATGTGTGTGGACTACAGGGATCTGAACAAAGCAAGTCCGAAAGACGACTTCCCCCTGCCACATATTGATACACTGGTAGACAATACAGCCAGTTTTGCGTTGTTCTCATTTATGGATGGTTTCTCTGGTTATAATCAGATCAAGATGGATCCAGATGATCGAGAGAAGACTACTTTCATTACTCCTTGGGGAACCTTCTGCTACAAAGTCATGCCCTTCGGTTTAAAGAATGCAGGGGCAACTTACCAACGTGCTATGACCACTCTTTTTCATGATATGATGCACAAAGAAATTGAGGTGTATGTGGACGATATGATAGCCAAATCTCAGAGTGAAGAGGAGCATTTAGACCATTTGGTGAAGCTGTTTGAACGACTCAGGAAATATCATTTGAAATTGAATCCTACAAAATGTACCTTCGGTGTCAGATCCGGAAAATTGCTTGGTTTCATTGTTAGCCAGCGAGGGATTGAGGTGGATCCTGACAAAGTCCGAGCCATTCAAGATATGCCGGCTCCGCGAACCGAGACGCAAGTTAGGGGTTTTCTGGGACGTCTGAATTACATTTCCAGGTTTATCTTTAATATGACCGCTACTTGTGAGCCGATATTCAAGTTGCTTTGCAAGGGGCAGACAGTTGAGTGGAACCATGATTGTCAGAAAGCGTTCGAGAAGATTAAGGGTTATTTGCAAGATCCCCCTATTCTGATCCCGCCCGTACCTGGAAGACCGTTGTTTATGTACCTTACTGTTCTCGAGAAGTCTATGGGTTGTGTGCTTGCGCAACATGATAAGACTGGGAAAAAGGAACATGCAATTTATTACCTGAGCAAGAAGTTTACCGATTGCGAAAACAGATACTCACCATTAGAGAAAACTTGTTGTGCATTGGCGTGGGCCGCTAAGCGCCTTCGGCAATATATGGTCTGTCATACCACGTTATTGATTTCTAAAATGGATCCGATCAAGTATATTTTTGAAAAACCTGCTCAAACCGGGAGGCTAGCCCGGTGGCACATGTTGTTATCCGAATATGACATCCAATATGTACCCCAGAAGGCGATTAAGGGTAGTATTTTATCTGATTATCTTGCAGACCAGCCAGTTGAAGATTATGAACCTCTTAAGCTCGATTTTCCTGATGAGGATATTTTGTTGATTAAAAGAGATTGTGAAGAGCCAGATCCGAGCGAAGGTCCAGAACCAGGTCTTTGGTGGAAGATGATGTTTGATGGTTCCTCAAATTTCAATGGGCATGGTATAGGCGCCGTTTTGATGAATCCAAAGGGTGGATTTACTCCATTTACAGCAAGGTTGGATTTTGAGTGTACTAATAACGTCGCAGAGTATGAAGCGTGTATCCTCGGCCTCGAAGCGGCGATTCACCTCCGAATCAAACTTCTTAAAGTAAGTGGTGACTCAGCCTTGGTTATTTACCAGGTACAAGGCAAATGGGAGACGAAGAACGAGAAGTTAATCCCTTATAAGGACTATATTATTGAGCTGATCAAGTATTTCGACGAGATAGAGTTCGAGCATGTTCCTAGATCCGAGAATCACGTAGCCGATGCTTTAGCCATGTTAGCATCCATGTGGAAAGTTAAGTTCGTTAATGAAGCACCTCTTATCCATATTGAGCGCAAGGTTGAGCCCGCTTATTGTCAGTTGGTCGAAGAAGTTGAGGTGGATGAAAAGCCTTGGTTTCACGATATCAAGAACTATCTCGTCAAGTAGGAGTATCCCGATGGTGCTACTGGTCTGGACAAAAAGACATTGAGAAGACTGGCGTCCAAATTCTTTATCAGTAATGGCGTGTTATACAAGAGAAATCACGACATGGTCCTGCTCAGATGTGTTGATAAACGGGAAGCGGACATGTTACTACAGGAAATTCATGAGGGGACCTTCGGAACCCATGCCAATGGTTATGCTATGTCCAAGAAGATGTTAAGGGCTGGGTATTACTGGTTAACCATGGAAGCCGACTGCATCCAATACGCTAGAAAATGCCATAAGTGCCAAATTTATGCTGATAAAATGCATGTACCTCCGTCACCGTTGAATGTTTTGTCTTCACCATGGCCGTTCTCTATGTGGGGCATTGACATGATTGGGGCAATTGAGCCGAAAGCTTCTAATGGACATCGCTTTATCCTCGTTGCTATAGATTATTTCACCAAGTGGGTAGAGGCTGCCTCCTACGCCAACGTGACCAAGCAAGTGGTTGCCCGCTTCATCAGGAAAGAAATCATCTGCCGTTATGGAGTCCCAAGCCGGATAATAACTGACAATGGCACCAATCTGAATAATAAGACTATGAAAGAGTTGTGTGACAATTTCAAGATCACTCACCACAATTCTTCTCCGTACCGTCCTAAGATGAATGGGGCCGTTGAAGCTGCGAATAAGAATATCAAGAAGATCCTGCAAAAGATGGTTGTGACTTACAAAGATTGGCATGAGATGTTACCGTTTGCTTTGCATGGATACAGAACCTCGGTGAGAACTTTGACAGGGGCAACTCCTTTCTCACTGGTATATGGAATGGACGCCGTGCTCCCCATCGAAGTAGAGATACCTTCGCTAAGAGTGTTAATGGAAGCTGAACTTGAGGAAGCTGAGTGGGTTCAAGACAGATTGGATCAGTTGAATCTCATTGACGAGAAACGCTTGGCAGCCATGTGCCATGGGCAATTATATCAGAAACGGATGAAAAGAGCGTTTGATAGGAAGATTCGTATCCGTGAGTTCCGTCAAGGAGAGCTCGTACTCAAAAAGATCTTGCCAGTACACAAAGATATGCGTGGAAAGTGGATGCCCAATTATGAAGGCCCATTCGTTGTAAAGACTGTCTTCTCCGGAGGGTCTCTAATACTTACGACAATGGACGGTGAAGAACTAGCACATCCCGTGAATTCTGATGCAGTCCGAAAATATTATGCCTAAAAACCCGCTAAGTCGAAAACCTTCAAAAGGCGACTTAGGCAAAAGTAAGGGTTGAAAAGAAAAAGAAATAATAACAAAAGCTCGCTAAGTTGAAAACCCGAAAGGGCGGCTTAGGCAAAAAAGAGCGTCCCGGTGGATTGAAAACCCGAAAGGGCGGTCCAGGCAAAAGTTAGGGACAAAGGCATTTCATTGCATCAGAAGACACTGATTATCTCGAACACACTTTCCGCATGAGAGCCATGTTTCAGTTCTTTCATCCTTGCCCAAAGCAGGATTCTGGATTAGTCTTAGTTAGTAGTGTCAGTAGGTGTTATTGGATTCACTGTAACCTTTTTCCCATGTTGCCAATTTCACAATGTAATCATCTGTGGAGCTATGCCTTCAGCAAGCAGCCACCCTTTAATAAAAGATACCATCTCGTTACTTACATTCCTTGGTGCATCACTCTTTATTTTCTATTGTTATGCAAAATGCGTTTATTCTTAAAATTTGAAAATAAAAGGTGCATTGTAGATTTTTCAAAACTGTTTTTCAAAAACAACAAATTTGAAATAAATTACTTTGACTAGTGGAAATTCCGACAGGATCTCTTCATTCCCCGGAAATATCATTATTGCAGAAACACTTTCAAACCATTGCCCCGTGATAGTCCCCAGAGAGACTATAAGCTGACAAATTTTTCTTGGGTAACTCAAAAGTGTCCCTCAGGTTTTCTTCTCCCCATGTGAAGATGTGATACTGTACACCCAAGCAGGTTATCTTCTCCCCAGAGAATTCAGAACTTTAAAACCAGATTTGATTCTACCATTAATCTTTCTTACCCATGATTGACGTATTGGTTGCAGAGAACGCAGGGTATCTCCGTTGAGATGTTTATTTCGTCTCTCGTCCTGTCTCTAGTCTGTCTCGTCAGCATACGCAGGGGCATAAGCATCAATGCCTATTTCATTTCATATTCATTACATATTCATTACATACTCATTACATACTCATTTCATAACATCTGGCATACATAAACATTAACATATATTCATCAACATATGCAGTAGCATTCACAGGTTCATCGTGTCTCCATCACTGGTCGTTACCGCCAAGTAACTGGGGTTTGCCCATTCTTTCCAAATAAATTGTCAGCCCTAAGCATAAAGTACGTACTTGTTTCCTGTTTCCCCACGGAGCTCGATCCTCGTGGATGACGGTTACTTCAGCTATCTTTCCTCGCCAGGATTAGATATTTACCCTCCGAGATCATTCCCTCGATGGAGTCTTGATTACCAGTTTTCTTTCTAACCAATCCTAGATTGAACCTCAGTCATGTCGATCGTCAATCCCAACCAGACGTGCATTTATTTTGCACTATCTTTCAAGAAAATCAACTACAATCATTTACAGATACACGCCAGTTCACGCCTGGGAAATATATCAGTACAACACTTTACAATCCTACATGTTACAACCCTTTACACTTTACATCTTACAGCATCAACATACGACATTTCTCACCTAAGAAGTCGATCCTATCCTCGTTATGACTCGCAGCAAATGGCCATCTCCATGGAGCAGTTGGGCTTCCATTTACCTGTCGTCTTGAGGTATGAACCAAATCGTATTCAGGAGAGCACGATTCTGAAGTTATGAAGAAGTTCATTTATCCTTTAGTAAAAGAAGGAGCGGAATCATGTTCAGGAGAGCACGATTCTGAGTTATGAGGAAGTTCAGTTGGCCGTTTTTCAGGAGTGCACGATTCTGAAAAATGAGGAAATTTCAAGAGCCGAATCATATTCAGGAGAGCACGATTCTGAGTTATGAGGAAGTTCGATTATCCATTTTCATATCCAGGAGAGCACGATTCTGAAGTATGAAAAAATTCATTTACAACCAAATCATATTCAGGAGAGCACGATTCTGAAATATGAGTATATTCAGTCATCCAGTTTCATATTCAGGAGAGCACGATTCTGAAGTATGAGGAAGTTCAGTTTATCCTTTTCATGTTCAGGAGAGCACGATCTTGAAGCATGAAGAAGTCTATTTATCCTTCAGTAAGAGAAGAATCAAATCGTATTCCAGGCGCCGACCTTAGAATGCGAGAAGATTTATTTATCAGATAAGCAGCAGCCTCTGTATTTGAGCGCTTATCCATTCTTTTTTTGCACATAGGTCCCTTCCAACGATAAGCGACAGTTCTCCCTCAAGAAGCTTATCAGGGCAATTCCCATCGAAGTCCATTTATTTTGGGCATACAGTCGGTTTTTACCCTATATATTTGCTACGGAGTTCCGAAAAGTCCGTTTGATCCTGTCACGAGGGGTAGTTTATAGAAGCTTGGATGTTATTCTTTGCTCAATGCTCCAGCATTCTGTAATCAATCTTACAATCGTACGTGATCCAGTTGTATTTTTAGATTCCCCAGTGGAGGCCGTCTCATAGGTACCATCTCCATTCGAGGATCTCATTCCTTTTCTAAAAGTGACAATTGGTCATTCGCACCAGTTGACTGTCATTTTTAGATTTCCCCAGTGTTGTACCGTATCTCAGCGTGTCTTTTTCCCCAGTGAGTTCTTCTCGTTGGCGTCTGTCCCGGTGTCGTCATGTTCGGCAGCATTTTCGCATTCATTATTCCAGCATACGCGTCATATCATAGTCATGGCATCATCTGCGTTAAGTCGTTCCAGTTTTATCCATAGCATTGCATATCGTCGCATATAAGGGCAAAATTTTCGGTTATCTATATTTAAATCTCTCCACCACGATTCCTCGAGTCTCTGTCACTCAAATCGTCCGGTGTAGCTATTTAAATAGGGGCAACTGTAATACCCCAAATTTTACCCTTACATTTAGTCAGGCATTTCGCATATCATCTCCTATGAACATTTGCTAACCACTAACAAGTCATGGAGGTGTCTGTTTTGCAGATTTGGTCCCAGGGGTATTTTGGTCATTTTACACAAATTCTACCAATTCTTTGAAAACGGGCTGTTATTACGTTCTGAGGCATTTATTTGCCAATTGGGTCAAGGTGCCGGTATGTTTTGTCAGAAATATGATTGGACTCGGGACCGCGTCTTATATGATGTTGAAACATTTCTAAAGCAGTTTTGTTTCCTCTTAATAAGATGAAGTTGGTTTGAAAAAGAAGTGGATACTGTTATGGTTATTTTGAGAAGTGATGTGATCAGCGAGATTTTAATTTGAACTTGTTTGGATATAACTATATGGCGGGATATCATTTATAAAAGGCAAAAGAGAAGTAAGTTTGAACTTTGTGTTCATAAGTACTTATAAGCTACAACTCAAGAAGGAATTTAGTATTCATGGATAATTTGAATTTACAAGTGAGAAAGTAAATATGAATATTTGTTGAATTTCATTTCATAAATATTTATAATTTACAAATTGATAAGTGAATTTGAACTGTTTCACAAGAAATTACATTAAGTCAATAAGCATCTATCCTAAATCCTAAAAGTTCCTAAGGGTCTTCATGCTGTCTTTAAGTTTCGCCGCAAATCTCGACTAACCTGCACATCAAAAAGAAAACAAACAATGTAGAAAAAATGTTAGAAGTTTCTTGACACTCTCAGAACAATGTCATCATCGAGTGCCGGGAGTGGCACAACCGAAGCTGCGTCCTACCCCCGTTACCGATCCGCGCCGTGGGCGTCAGATCAGGTAATGCTTGTTCTTATCGATAAGGGACATCCGAGAGATAGAAAAAATAAAAGAAGTGGGGCTGATTCGTTTTGCCGTGATTGGATTTCCAAACTGATACGAGAATAAGGCAACATGGGCAAGTTTGGACTCAGACCCGGATGCCGGCAGGTCTGAGTCGCTATGGTTCCGAAGTTTCCAACACCTGAAAAGCCACAAACGCAGCAATGTCAGATTCAGAATTTGGAACTCAAAGCCTAAATAGTTCATGAGCAGCATCAGTTCTGAACCATGTACAGAAGAATGAGACACACAACAAGCTGCGGCAAAATAACATAGGACAAGGTATCAAAAGATTCAGCAACCCCAATTTCATAACAGAGTTTAAAACAGTTCAGTTCAAGAAACAGGCAACAAAACCGTAGAACCAATATCAACTATAGCAAGCAAAGAGAAGCAACACGGGTTACAACCTGCAATAACAAGGTAGTACCAGCTGTAAGCATCACAGTGCAACAACAACAGGTTTTTTCACATCAACAATAACAGCTACGAGCAAGCATCATTCGCAAGCACCAACATTGCAACAATAGCCTCTAACAAACGGTTCAGATTCACGAATCATCATCACCGTTTCAAGTTCCCCCCGACAATAGCAATTTCTGAGCTACAAACAATAGCAGCAACAGATATCAGTTGCAAACAACGCCGACTGCAACACAGCGAGCAACACCAGTTCAACATCTGCAGGTATCAATTGCAAGCAAAACAAGTCGACTAGCATCTGCAAACAATTTCAAGAGCAACCATTAGTAACACCAACAGCAGTACAATCAATATCAGTCACAAACAGGTAGCAAGCGAGGCGAGCTACGAACACAACAACCCCTATCAGAAGAATTGAGTTCGAGCAAATCAGAGAAGCATGATTCAGTTTATCACGAAGCAGTTCAAATGGAATCAGAATAAAAAATCCAGTTAACCAAGACGAAACAGATATCCGGCAAAATCACAGGGGTAGCCACAAACGAACACATACACGGCTCAGCTCAACATGATAGCTAATCGTCCCCACCAATTCAATCAGAAGCAGTAACATAAGCGAAAAACTAGGATTATAGCATACTGCTCCAAATGGTTCAGACTCAGCGTCATCATTACCGCGTACCCGTCTCGGCGGCTAAGACCAACACAACATCAAGCCCTCTCTGAAAGAAGAAGAGGAAAAGAATCTGAGCTGCATCAAAGAAACGAATCAATCAAAAAACGAATCAGTTCGAGATCGATAACAGAACAGATAAACGAATCCTTCAAGGAGTTCTGTGAATCAAAATCAGATATCAATCAATCCAATCTGAAGGCAAATCATAGAAAGATTTTGATTTGATATCAATCCCCAATCTGAATCAATCAAACAAATCAGTCCAAAAACAAATCAGTTCGAAATCAAGCAAATCAGTTCGAATTAATTCAGATATCAAACAGGTCAACAGAAATCCAAAGGCAATCCAATCCACATCTGCAAAAATCCAACAAAATCGAATCAATCAAGGAATTCTGGAAAAGGAAGGTATGAAGGAGTAGGGCAAACTGTATCAGAGAAAAACAGAAAACAAATTTGACATCGATATCAATTCCCAAATCAGGGATGGAATAAATCGTATCAAGTGAATCAAAACGAGTTCAGAATCATATCAAGAGAAATCCCAATCAAATCCTAAGAGGAGAAATAGGATTCAATCATGTATCAGCAAGAACCAAATCGTATCCCATTGGAATGTATTTCGGATCAATCAACGAACTAGTGTCAAATTCATACCAGAAAAATGAATTAAGATCCCAATCGTCTCAGAAAGCATCGCATTAGAACTCAATCTGGAAAATCAAAATCAAATAATATCACCACAAAATCAAATCTCAGAATAACGCTAGTTTAAGGCCCAGAAAGAGAGATAAAAAGAAACTATAAAAAGGGGGAATACAACCTGATGCAGAGGAGAGAAAAAACCCTAGAACGCGACCGCGAAAGAGAAGTTCGAAGTCATCAAAGGCTATACATAATCAGTCAAGGGGAGTTCACCAGCGCCGCCTAATACGCGACGGGCAAACTCACTCCGAGCTCAGATTACCATCATCATCGCCCTTCAAATTCTCATTAAAGCCCCACCGTAAAAATGTAAGACACCGTGCGTTTCATCTCATGCATTTGTTTCTGTTTCAGGCGAAAGAAAGGTAGCAGAGAGGACCGGAAGAGAGCATCGAGGAAGAAGAAAGAGAAGAGAAACGATAATATGAGAGGAAGAGAAACGATGCGCGCCGTTAGGGTTCTGGGGGGGAAACCTAATCCCCTTCCAATTTGTGATCCGCTTGGGTTGGGTCCGGAAGTGATACCCGGCCCAACCCTCTTTTGTTTTATCTATTTTATATTTTATTTGTTTTATTAATTTTTATTATTTTCAAATTTTTTTTAAAACCTTTTTTCTAACTAAATATTAAACATTTGTTTTTTTAAAAAAAATAATATAATTTAAACCTTTTTTAAAAAAAAAATCTAGCTTAAACCCTTTTAAAAAATGATAACATAAAAAATAAAAACTTTTTAGATAGTTAAATTAAACTATTTTTTTTTAAAAAATTAAACTTAATTTTTTTTTTTATTTAAACATCTTTTTTAACTTATTACGTATAAACAATAAAAAAAAACTCTCCAATCTTGCACTTTTGTCTCATAATTCATCCATTGACTGTCTGGTTCGGTTTATTAACAGTGTTTCCTCGTTTTGCAGCTTGTTCCGCTGCCAATAGTTATTTTTGTGTATTTTTAATTCAAATTTTCATTATCATATTGTATCTGCTCCTATCATGTAATCTCGCGAATCCTAATAATCGCGCTTTAATTTCTGCCTTTAAATTTCTGCTTACAGGGTTAAATTACGACATTATCTCTCTGTTTGCATGATTCAATTATCTCATGCGTTTACCACTGTTTCTGTCGCACTACACACATCCGAGGGTTAGGTCTAACCGTTTGGCCGCCGCACCAATAGTCCTCAACTTCAAACCCTTTCACCTTGCAAACCCTAAATCTTCCACAAGCGCCTCGCCGCAGGCAAGATTACCAATTTACCCTAGCATGAGGTCAAAGAGCCGCCGCGCTCATTTTAGGGTTTCCCGCCGCGGAATCCCTAACCTAATTTAACCCTAATTACAACTTAACATTTCAACGTAGAAATTTGGAGTTTCTACACTCCACGTAAGCGTGTCCTTAAGATGCGTTTATTCCCCTTGAGACATTGACCACAGTCAAGAAGTCTCTAACCTCCCTTTTGAGGGGAACTACGATTACTCTGATTCCACTCCCGTAAGGATACGTAGGCACAAGATGCGATGTCTTGCCGAGTTAAACTTAGAATTAACCCCTTAGGTCTCTTTTCTCACTTTTAATCTTTGTACATATACCTTAAGCAAATGAATAAAACAAAATAGTAAGCATCTGAACAAAAGGTTCCTGTAGAGTACTACAGAAGTTTAGGGTGCTAATACCTTCCCTAAATTTAACCAACCCCCGAACCCTAGATCTTTCCCCGCATTGTGTTTACGATGCAAAAATAGGTTTTCCCTCTTTTGACCTTTTCCTTCGGATAAATCAAAGAGCGGTTGTGAATTGAATTGCGATTCAAACTCATTAATAGTTTGTGATCCTATTTCCACCGCAACACACAAACACAATTTGGCTTCAACGAGATGGCACACTCGCCACCAAAAGAATAACGGAGCAAACCTACACCGGCTACCACCACCAAAAGGATAACAAAGTTGACTCACGACGCCTATTACCACCAAAAGGATGATAGAGAAAAACACCCGCACAATTTGACATTCACGAGATGACAGACCCACCACCAAAAGGAGGACGGGGCGAACTCACACCGGCTACTAACACCAAAAGGATAATAGAATAAAACACTCGCACAATCTGGCACCAACGTCATGACAAACACACCACGAAAAGGATGACGGAGCAAACTCACACCAGCTACTACCACCAAAAGGATAATAGAATAAAACACTCGCATAATCTGGCACCAACGAGATGACAGACACACCATAAAAAAGATGGCGGAGCAAACTCACACCGGCTGCAACCACCAAAAGGGAGATTGAGAAAAACACTTGCACAATCTGAAACCGACGAGATGACAGAACCCCCACCAAAAGGATGACGGAGTAAACTAACATCAGCTACTACCATTAAAAGGCTGATAGAGCAAAACACACTCGCACAATCTGGCATCAACGACATGACACGCCCACCACCAAAAGAATGATGGAGCAAATCCACACCGGATTTTGCCACCAAAAGAATGATAAAGCAAAACACTCCAACAATTTGGGTTCAACGAGATGACAGACCCACCACCAAAAGGATGATAGAGCAGACTCACGCCGCCTACTACCACCAAAAGGATGATAGAGCAAAACACCCGCACAATTTGACATTCACGAGATGACAGACCCACCACCAAAAGGATGACGGGACGAACTCACACCGACTACTACCACCAAAAGGATAATAGAATAAAACACTCGCACAATCTGGCACCAACGACATGATAAACACACCACGAAAAGGATGACGGAGCAAACTCACACCAACTACTACCACCAAAAGGATAATAGAATAAAACACTCGCATAATCTGACACCAACGAGATGACAGACACACCACCAAAAGGATGACGGAGCAAACTCACACCGGCTGCAACCACCAAAAGGGAGATTGAGAAAAACACTTGCACAATCTGACATCGACGAGATGACAAAACCCCCACCAAAAGGATGACGGAGCAAACTCACATCAGCTACTACCACTAAACGAATAATAGAGCAAAACACACTCGCACAATCTCGCATCAACGAGATGACACACCCATCACCATAAGGATGACGGAGCAAAACCACACCAGCTACTACCACCAAAAGGATAATAGAATAAAACACTCGCATAATCTGACACCAACGAGCTGACAGACACACCACCAAAAGGATGACGGAGCAAACTGACACCAGCTACTACCACCAAAAGGGATATTGAGCAAAACACTCGCACAATCTGACACCGACGAGATGAAAGAACCCCCACCAAAAGGATGACGGAGCAAACTCACGTCAGCTACTACCAATAAAAGGATGATAGTGCAAAACACACTCGCACAATCTGGCATCAACGAGATGATACACCCACCACCAAAAGGATGATGAAGCAAATCCACACCGGCTACTGCCACCAAAATGATGATAAAGCAAAACACTCGCACAATTTTGCTTCAACGAGATGACAGAGTCACCAACAAAAGGATGACGGAGCAAACCTACATCGGCTACTACAACCCAAAGGATGATAGAGCAAAATAATCACACAATCTGACATCGACGAGCAAACAGACCCATCACCAAAAGGATGACGGAGAAAACTCACACAGGCTATTACCACCAAAAGGATGATAAAGCAAAACACTCGCACAATCTAGCACCGACGAGATGACAAACCCGCAACCAAAAGGATGACGGAGCAAACTGACACCAGCTACTACCACCAAAAGGGATATTGAGCAAAACACTCGCACAATCTGACACCGACGAGATGACAGAACCCCCAACAAAAGGATGACGGAGCAAACTCACATCGGCTACTACCAATAAAAGGATGATAGTGCAAAACACACTCGCACAATCTGGCATCAACGAGATGATACACCCACCACCAAAAGGATGATGACGCAAATCCACACCGGCTACTGCCACCAAAATGATGATAAAGCAAAACACTCGCACAATTTGGCTTCAACGAGATGACAGACTCACCACCAAAAGGATGACGGAGCAAACCTACACCGGCTACTACTACCCAATGGATGATAGAGAAAAATACTCACATAATCCAACAGCGACTAGATGACAGACCCACCACCAAAAGGATGACGGAGCAAACTCACATCGGCTGCAACCACCAAAAGGGAGATTGAGAAAAACACTCGGACAATCTGACACCGACGAGATGACAAAACCCCCACCAAAAGGATGATGGAGCAAACTCACATAAGCTACTACCACTAAACGGATAATAGAGCAAAACACACTCGCACAATCTCGCATCAACGAGATGACACACCCACCACCAAAAGGATGACGGAGCAAAACCACACCAGCTACTACCACCAAAAGGATAATAGAATAAAACACTCGCATAATCTGACACCAACGAGCTGACAGACACACCACCAAAAGGATGACGGAGCAAACTGACACCAGCTACTACCACCAAAAGGGATATTGAGCAAAACACTCGCACAATCTGACCCCGACGAGATGACAGAACCCCCACCAAAAGGATGACGGAGCAAACTCACATCGGCTACTACTAATAAAAGGATGATAGTGCAAAGCACACTCGCACAATCTGGCATCAACGAGATGATACACCCACCACCAAAAGGATGATGAAGCAAATCCACACCGGCTACTGCCAACAAAATGATGATAAAGCAAAACACTCGCACAATTTGGCTTCAACAAGATGACAGAGTCACCACCAAAAGGATGACGGAGCAAACCTACATCGGCTACTACAACCCAAAGGATGATAGAGCAAAATAATCACACAATCTGACATCGACGAGCAAACAGACCCACCACCAAAAGGATGACGGAGAAAACTCACACAGGCTATTACCACCAAAAGGATGATAGAGCAAAACACTCGCACAATCTAGCACCGACGAAATGACAAACACTCCACAAAAAGGATGACGGAGCAAACTGACACCAGCTACTACCACCAAAAGGGATATTGAGCAAAACACTCGCACAATCTGACACCGACGAGATGACAGAACCCCCACCAAAAGGATGACGGAGCAAACTCACATCGGCTACTACCAATAAAAGGATGATAGTGCAAAACACACTCGCACAATCTGGCATCAACGAGATGATACACCCACCACCAAAAGGATGATGACGCAAATCCACACCGGCTACTGCCACCAAAATGATGATAAAGCAAAACACTCGCACAATTTGGCTTCAACGAGATGACAGAGTCACCACCAAAAGGATGACGGAGCAAACCTACATCGGCTACTACAACCCAAAGGATGATAGCGCAAAATAATCACACAATCTGACATCGACGAGCAAACAGACCCACCACCAAAAGGATGACGGAGAAAACTCACACAGGCAATTACCACCAAAAGGATGATAGAGCAAAACACTCGCACAATCTAGCACCGACGAAATGACAAACCCTCCACCAAAACGATGACGGAGCAAACTGACACCAGCTACTACCACCAAAAGGGATATTGAGCAAAACACTCGCACAATCTGACACCGACGAGATGACAGAACCCCCACCAAAAGGATGACGGAGCAAACTCACATCGGCTACTACCAATAAAAGGATGATAGTGCAAAACACACTCGCACAATCTGGCATCAACGAGATGATACACCCACCACCAATAGGATGATGACGCAAATCCACACCGGATACTGCCACCAAAATGATGATAAAGCAAAACACTCGCACAATTTGGCTTCAACGAGATAACAGACTCACCACCAAAAGGATGACGGAGCAAACCTACACCGGCTACTACTACCCAATGGATGATAGAGAAAAATACTCACACAATCCAACAACGACTAGATAATAGACCCACCACCAAAAGGATGACGGGGCAAACTCACACCGGCTGCAACCACCAAAAGGGAGATTGAGAAAAACACTCGAACAATCTGACACCGACGAGATGACAAAAACCCCACCAAAAGGATGACGGAGCAAACTCACATCAGCTACTACCACTAAACGGATAATAGAGCAAAACACACTCGCACAATCTCGCATCAACGAGATGACACACCCACCACCAAAAGGATGACGGAGCAAAACAACACCAGCTACTACCACCAAAAGGATAATAGAATAAAACACTCGCATAATCTGACACCAACGAGCTGACAGACACAACACCAAAAGGATGACGGAGCAAACTGACACCAGCTACTACCACCAAAAGGGATATCGAGCAAAACACTCGCACAATCTGACACCGACGAGATGGCAGAACCCCCACCAAAAGGATGACGGAGCAAACTCACACCGGCCGCTACCACCAAAAGGATAATAAAGTAAAACACTCGCAGAATCTGGCATCAACGAGATCACACACCCACCACCAAAAGGACAATGGAGCGAACCCACATCGGCTACAACCACCAAAAGGATGATAAAGCAAAACACTAACACAATTTGGCTTCAACGAGATGGCAGACTCGCCACCAAAAGAATAACGGAGCAAACCTACAATGGCTACCACCACCAAAAGGATAACAGAGCTGACTCACGATGCCTATTACCACCAAAAGGATGATAGAGCAAAACACCCGCATAATTTGACATTCACGAGATGACAGACCCACCACCAAAAGGATGACGGGGCGAACTCACACCGGCTACTAACACCAAAAGGATAATAGAATAAAACACTCGCACAAACTGGTACCAACGTCATGACAAACACACCACGAAAAGGATGACGGAGCAAACTCACACCAGCTACTACCACCAAAAGGATAATAGAATAAAACACTCGCATAATCTGGCACCAACGAGATGACAGACACACCATAAAAAGGATGGCGGAGCAAACTCACACCGGCTGCAACCACCAAAAGGGAGATTGAGAAAAACACTTGCACAATCTGAAACTGACGAGATGACAGAACCCCCACCAAAAGGATGACGGAGTAAACTAACATCAGCTACTACCACTAAAAGGTTGATAGAGCAAAACACACTCGCACAATCTGGCATCAACGACATGACACGCCCACCACCAAAAGAATGATGGAGCAAATCCACACCGGATTTTGCCACCAAAAGGATGATAAAGCAAAACACTCCAACAATTTGGCTTCAACGAGATGACAGACCCACCACCAAAAGGATGACAGAGCAGACTCACGCCGCCTACTACCACCAAAAGGATGATAGAGCAAAACACCCGCACAATTTGACATTCACGAGATGACAGACCCACCACCAAAAGGATGACGGAGCGAACTCACAATGGCTACTACCACCAAAAGGATAATAGAATAAAACACTCGCACAATCTGGAACCAACGACATGAAAAATACACCACGAAAAGGATGACGGAGAAAACTCACACCAGCTACTACCACCCAAAGGATAATAGAATAAAACACTCGTATAATCTAGCACCATCGAGATGACAGACACACCACCAAAAGGATGACGGAGCAAACTCACACCGGCTGCAACCACTAATAGGGAGATTGAGAAAAACACTCGCACAATCTGACAACGACGAGATGAAAGAATCCCCACCAAAATGATGACGGAGCAAACTAACATCAGCTACTACCACTAAAAGGATGATAGAGCAAAACACACTCGCACAATCTGACATCAACGAGATGACACGCCCACCACCAAAAGGATGATGGAGAAAAATCCACACCGGATTTTGCCACCAAAAGGATGATAAAGCAAAACACTCCAACAATTTGGCTTCAACGAGATGACAGACTCACCACCAAAAGGTTGATGGAGCAAACCTACACCGGCTACTACCATCAAAAGGATGATAGAGCAAAACACTCAGACAATCTGACATTGACGAGATGACAGACCCACCACCAAAAGGCTGAGGGAGCAAACTCGCACCGACTACTACAACCAAAAGGATGATAGAGAAAACTCACACCGGCTACTACCACCAAAAGGATAATAGAATAAAACACTCGCACAATCTGGCAGCAACGAGATGACAGACACACCACCAAATGGATGATAGAGCGAACTCACACCGGCTACTACCACCAAAAGGGAGATTGAGCAAAACACTCGCACAATCTGACACCGACGAGATGACAGAACCCCCATCAAAAGGATGACGGAGCAAACTCACATCGGCTACTACCACTAAAAGGATGATAGAGCAAAACACACTCGCACAATCTAGCATCAACGAGATGACACTCCCACCACCAAAAGGATGATAGACCAAATCCACACCGGCTACTGCCACCAAAAGGATGATAAAGCAAAACACTAGCACAATTTGGCTTCAACGAGATGACAGACTCACCACCAAAAGGATGACAGAGCAAACCTACACCGGCTACTACCACCCAAAGGATGATAGAGCAAAATACTCACACAATTTAACAACGACGAGATGACAGACGCACCACCAAAAGGATGACAGAGCAGACTCACGGCGCTTACTACCACCAAAAGGATGATAGAGCAAAACACCCGCACAATTTGACATTCACGAGATGACAGACCCAGCACCAAAAGGATGACGGGGCGAACTCACAACGGCTACTACCACCAAAAGGATAATAGAATAAAACACTCGCACAATCTGGCCCCAACGACATGACAAACACACCACGAAAAGGATGACGGAGAAAACTCACACCAGCTACTACTACCAAAAGGATAATAGAATAAAACACTCGCATAATCTGGCACCAACGAGATGACAGACACCCACCAAAAGGATGATGGAGCAAACTCACACCGGCTGCAACCAGCAAAAGGGAGATTGAGAAAAACACTCGCACAATCTGACACCGACGAGAGGACAGAACCCCCATGTTGCAGTGAAAATTGGATATCAAGATATTAAATTAACTTGAATCTTAATTATTTTACAACCAAACTTTATTTTATCCAAAGGAAAGGTCTAAAGAAAGAAAAACCTTTTTCACGATGTGACGACAACGCTTAAGAGATTCGGGGATCGGGGGTTGGTATACTTAGGGAAGGTGTTAGCACCCTAAGCATCTGTAGTACTCTACAGGAACCTTTTGTTTGATTGCTTGCTAAGTTTGTGAATATGTACTATGGATTGGGATATGAATTAGGGATAAGTAAAGACCTAGATGATTTATACGTTTGCTTGCAAAGACATCGCATCTTCTGCCTACGTATCCTAACTAGGATAGAATTAGAGCAATCGTAGTTCACCTCACAAGGGATAAAGAACAATTGATTATGATCAAGGTTCAAGGGGGAAAAACATGACAATGTTTGTGTGGAGTTTGACGAAACTCCCTATTCTAAGTTGTAATATTCAAAAGGGGAAGTAAGAAATCATGACGATGATTCTTACATAGAGTTGACAAACTCTATCCTAGGGTTCTAGCTGAAGAACACTCCTAGTACAGGTGGGTTTCTTAGACTTGAAGCAAAGTCTAATGGTTTCTAAACTAAGGTTGAAAGTGACAGGAGAGGCGACTTGGATGAGAGTTAACAAACTTCATCACTTGGGGGATAGAAAATTGTGAACAAGACAACAACATAATAAATATGCATCCATGGTGACAACCATTAAGTGAGCATGTGAAATGATAAAAATTAAAATGCATGGGTGACAGTCAAAGCAGTTGGTTAAGCAGGAAGTGTGACAGTCAAGCTTCAATGTATTTAGCAGATGAAGTAAAATGAACATGGTAACAACCAAAGATAAAATCCTAACATGTTAACTAACATTTAAGAACATGAATGCAAACAAGTATCACAAACAACCACAAGTATATCACAAGAAAAATTCATCTGCATACGCGAAAACGATCACAGAACGTGCATAACTTGCACATAGTCAAAAGAGATGAAAAATTAGGCAAACATGAAAATAAAAAATATGACATGAAATTAGACACCAAGATGAACAAAACTAAAAAAGAATGGGTGAAAAATGATTAAAATTGAGAGAGATATGAATTTTAAAAGATGGGATGAAAAATGACAAAAATTAATAAAAGGGTTGCCCCTCCTCCTCAGGGGTCGAACCCAGGTATGCAAGGTAAGAGGCGCTTAAGTGACAAGGTAACTACCACTGGGGTGGCTATACATCCGTTGATAAAATCCACCCTATAAATATATATGGGATACCCTTATGAAATTCTGGGCAACAAAACACAAGCACAAAACTGAAATGCAAAACGATGTGTAACTTTGTCAATTCTCAACCTTTTCCAATGAAATTTAAGTCTAACTTGTGTGTTTTAAAATGAGGAACATGATGGAAATATTAGTTTTCTGAAGTTCTACCTCTATTTGAAAACCCGATAGCACATGTGTTTTGAAAGTTTGATGTGCATTTTGAAATGAATCTCATGTTACAGCCAGTTTCAGTACAAAGTAATCACGCACACATACCACATAAATGATAATGAATGAGTTCATGCAAGAGTTAGGGTTTAGATCATGCTGTGATGAAAATGGATTGTCAAGTTGCCACTTTGTCATGAATGATATGCAAGCTGATATGCAATTCTGTTTCTAGGCATATATTGAAGGTGAGAAAATACTTAGAAGGGGGGGTTGAATAAGTATGAAGATAAAACTTAGAAGTAAAAACTCAAGTATTTTTATCCTAGTTCGTTGAACTCAACTACTCCAGTTTACCCTATCAAGAGTGATTTGCCTTTCTCAAACAAGGACTTACTCCACTATTTAATCAACTGATTACAATAGTAACCACTAAGAACAACTGTTCAAAGTCTTCTCAAGAACTACTGATGCCAACTTGATCTTCTTAAGGAACTATTACAATAAAATGTAAGATTAATACAAGTGTATGAATGCTTCTAACAAGCTTTATCAGAACAGTGATTTTTCACGTAATGTTTAAGAACAAAAGAATAAACTCAGCAATAAGAATATTTTATGAGAGCTTGTAGGAGTTTCTCTTTGAGATTCGTTGGTTATAGATCACTTTGAAGAAGATGATGAAAACTTGCTTTTATATGCACAGTAGTCCACAAAGTCTTGACACTGGAGGCTGTGTACTGAAAAGGCCTGAACCTTTTTGTCTTTACATCACATGACTTTTCCTGGAAGTAGAATGCACAGAGAAATACTTTTGGTCTGTGTTCTAGTGTCAAGCATGAAAGAGGAAAGAGTCGTTGAGCTAAATCAAAGGATATTACTTTGAATTCTTCTTCAATAATTATTTCTTTTCAGCAGGGTAACCATCAGATCTTGCATGATCAGAGTCTTGGATTCCCATCAGATTTTGCTGAATCAGAGTAAGGCAGCAAGTGTGCTTTAGCGTGTAGTTCTATCAGAGCAGAGTTTTATGAATCAGATCCTCAGTACATGCAGCGTGTAGTACTCTCAGAGTCTTCTGAAAAACTGTGCTTCTTAACTCTCATACAAAGTTCTTCAATGTTTCAGAGTCTTTAGATCTTATTAGAGTCTTCTGCTTCATATTCTTCTGTAGCTTCTGCTTCAGATTCTTCTGCAGACAGCGCTCAGATTCTTCTATAAGATGATTCTGACTCTTCAGAGCCTTCCATTGTTCCATGTTCAAATTATTTTTCTCTTGGAAGTATATATACTTTAATTATCTGCAGCAAATATTCATGAACAGATTTTAGAGTATATAATTCTTTAATACAAAATTTCATAAGAGTTATCATCAAAACATAGAGATATTACTAAGACACAATCTGTGTTCTTACAATCTCCCCCTTTTTGGTGATGACAAAACATGAGAAATTTTGTTCAATAATAAAAGATAATAATTATAACTCCCCCTGAGATTAAGAATCTCCCCCTTAAATGAATACTCTAAGGTAAAGAATACTTCCCTGTTTACTTGAGTGTATTTCAGAATCAGAGTCTGATGACTTCTTTCAAACGCAGAGTCTGGTTAATCAGAGTCTGATGACTTCTTTCAAACGCAGAGTCTGGTTAATTAGAGTTTGATGGCTTCTTTCAAACACAGAGTCTGGTTTTGCGTTTAGACTCAGAGTACAATTTGCTTCAAGAATCAGAGTCTGGTTGGGTAATTCTCAGGATAACTTCAATGAATTTATTTTGTCAGATGAAACAATAGAATCTGAAAGACTTAAATTCACAGATAGTTAATAATATGTCTGAATTTTGTTTTAGTATTTGCTTATGGATTGAACAATCAGATTCTTTTTCTCCCCCTTTTCGCATAATCAAAAAGATGTGTAAAGACAGAAAAGATAATAGAAGAAAAACACGGCAAACAATTTCATTCATTCAGATGGTTCACATAACAGATGATAACAAACAAACAAGAGAAAACAGATTCAAAACAGCAATGCAAAAACATGAAAAGAAACTAGGGTTGACAAGATGCAATCAGGGTCAGAAGATCTGTGATCTTTGAAGTAGACTCTTCTTGCTTGACCATCCAAGTCTTAATCTCTTCAGTGGTTTGTTCTTGTTTGATCATCCAGGACTTGATTTTCTTAACCTCTTTTACAAGTTCTGAATTGTCAGCCTTTACTTCAGGTGCAGATGCATCAATGTCCATATCAGATGCAACATCTTCAGATGGAGAGTCTTCAGCAGAAGCAGCTTCCAGAAGCAGCACTGGTGGTTTGGGAATGCTCATCAGAGTTTGTCTTACCAACTCAGCAAACTTTTCCTTAGCATCTTCAACACAGACTGTCTTGAGATGAGAGGCCACCACATTGATCTTAGAGATAAATTTATCCCAAGCAGCTTCAGACTTAGCAGGATCTATACTGAACAGACACTCTTCTTCCACACGTGCAATCCCCATAAGAATTTCCTTTTTGAAATTATCAAACAGTTTATCAACATCTGATCTAGGGTTGGTGTAAAGAAATTCCTCAGGGGTCACTTTCTCAGCAGATTCAGAGTTTGGTTGAGGTTGTTCACAAGTGATATTAGGAGGTATGGGATCAGATGGTGGTTGGTCAGATGGTTGAAATGCAGATGGTTGAGGTTCAGACTGTTGAGGTTCAGATGGTTGTGGTATTGTGAGTTGAGGTGTAGGGGTTGGTGAAATTTCAGCTTCAGAGGATGAATTTTGAAAATCTGAGAGGTTGAAATTTGAACGAAGTGCAAGTCTACGATTTATTTGTTCAGGTGCTGATAGATCAGAAAATGCAGGTTTCAGTGGATCAGGAATGTGTAAACAAGAGGGTGATGGAACGTCTGATTCAAAATCAGATGATTCAGTGGAGTGGCATGAGGTGGATCACAAGACAACCATGGTTGCAAGTGGTTCCAGATCAAGAATGTCATTTGATGGTTCTGGAACAGGTAATGGTTGTTCTATTATTGAGGTATGTTCAGATGGTGTTGGTTGGGGAGTTTCAGATGAAATGGGTTGAGATTGATGTTCTGGTGATTGTTGTTGTTGTTCTGGTGGTGTTTGTTGTTGTTGTTGTTGAGGTTCTGGTTGTTGTTGTTGTTGAGGTTCTGGTTTTTGTTGTTGTTGAGGTTCTGGCTGTGATGGTTCTTGTTGTTGATGTTCTGGTTGGATTTTTGTTTGAGGTGTTTCAGATGGAGTTTGTAAAGAAGATGGTTCAGAAAGTGTAGTTTGAGATGAAGGGAGTTCAGATGTATGAATTCCAGATGATGGTGGTGCAGATGATTGTGGTCTAGAAAGGTGATGGAGGAGGTGAAGGTAATGGAGAGTGAATGGTTGGAGTTGGATTAGATGTTAAAACCTGCTTGATAGTTTCTCTTATGTCTTCAAGACTAGCTTCTGGAGGAGTGGGTTTCACTATCTTTACCTTCTGAGGCTTAACAGCAGCTTCAGAGGCTTTTCTCTTTGGATGAGCCTCAGATCCTTCTTCAGCAATCTTCTTTGAGCGTCTTTCTCTAACAGGATTGGGCAGAACTTCTCCTTCCTTCTGTACTATGTTCACAGGCAGAGGAATACCTTCTTTTAAACAATCAGCAATGAATGTCAGAATGATGTGCCTAGGTTCATCAGCAGTGAACATTGGAAAATCTTCAACAGGAATCCTTCGGTTGCTTACATCCTTAGTAGCAATTTTCTTGGGTTTGCTGGCAAGCTCTGTGATGACCTTCATCCTCTTCAGAGTACTGCCATTGACATATGACAGATCCTCTGTCAATCCAGTATCATACAGATATTTCACAAGACCATTCTCTGTTAGAATGTCTGATATCAGCCTACCCATAGGAATCCAATTCCTAACTTTTCCAGTTTTGACTCTTACATCTTCTCTTGTTTCCTTTATATGATTCAGAAGGTGACTAAACAGAAGATAAGGCAAGTCCACCTTCTTTCCCTTGCTCATACAGAACATAAAGTATAGTTGTTCAGCACTGACATAGTCTGGGGAATTTGATGATTTTCTGTGAAAAATGGAACTCATGAAAATCTTGGGCCAGATCCTGTAGACTGGCTTCAGTTCCCTTACTTTGCTAGTTGGTTTCCCAGAATTAGTAACTTCTTGAAACACATCAGCAAGATCCACACGAGCAGATTGTAGACTTGTTTCACCAACAGTTTCAGAGTATCCAATTAGTTGTCTGATCAGCTTCTCAGTAATCAATATCTCCTTCCCAAGGACAGAAGAATGGATGAACTTAGGGCACACCTGAGCATGTATCCAGAATTCTTTCACCAAGGTTGGATAAACAGGACCTATAATCCTGTCAAAATACTTTGTCCAACTCTGAGTTTGGATGGTTGAGGAGAGATTAAATCCATTTTCTTCAATGGACTCAAGTTCTATGAATCATTCACTCAGAACTTCCAGTTCTATGGTTAGAGTGAGAAGAGTTCTTACAGGTTCTTTGTAAGCTTTAGCATTAGGAACAGAAACATCAATGGTTGATTGCATCTGAGCAGATGTTGATGAAGGAGATTCCATTGATGTTCTTGAGTAAGAGGTTTTAGGTTTAGGGTTTATATGGAGAGCAAAGAGACGACAAAAATGCATAAAAGGTTCGTGAGGTGAAAAGTGTGAAATGGTGTGATTTGTGATATTTATAGATAAAATCAGATACACAAACAGTCACATAGGCATGCTTCACATAGCATTAAATGAAAAAGTAAAAAACATCATTGCACAGCAATTATTATTCTGACAGATGGGGGGAAAATCAAGAAAAATCAGATTTTCAAAGCAGTACTTCAAACGTTAATTCAGTAAAGTGAACTCTATCTTTTCAGTTCTGAGCTACACGTGTTTGATTGCTTGTGCCTCTGAAATCTTTTGAGAAATGAAACGTTAGACAATGTTCAGATCCTATGAGCATTTGTTAGTTCAGATTTACACAAGTAAAATAATTCAAGAAAATGAATAAATTAACAGATGATATACTTCAGAGCATTAAACTTTTTGCATCTGAGAAGTTTGCCTCTGATAAATATTATTATGGATAAAAATACATACCAATATTTTTCAGAATAAACTTGAACCTATCTTCAGCAAGGGGTTTTGTAAAAATATCAGCCCATTGATGATCTGTATCAACAAAAGCTAGGTTTATAATACCCTTCTGAACATAGTCTTTGATGAAATGATGTTTAATTTCTATATGTTTTGCCTTAGAGTGTAAAATTGGATTTTTAGACAAACATATAGCAGAAGTATTATCACAGAAGATAGATACATTACTCTCAAAGATCTGATAGTCCTCTAACTGACTCTTCATCCAGAGCATTTGCGTGCTACATCCAGCAGCAGCAATGTATTATGCCTCTGTTGTAGAAAGTGCATTTTTGGGTTGCTTCTTGTTGTACCATGAGATCAGATGACTTCCAAGGAACTGACGGCTTCCAAAAGTACTTTTACGCTCTACTCTGTCTCCAGCATAGTCTGCATCATAGAATCCAACTAATGTATATTTATCAGATCTTCTGTAACACAGACCCACGTTAGTAGTACCTTTCAGATACCTTAGAATCCTCTTAACAGCAGTTAAGTGAGATTCTCTAGGATCTGATTGAAATCTTGCACATAAACATACACTGAACATAATGTCAGGTCTAGAAGCAGTTAAGTAGAGAAGAGATCCTATCATACCTCTGTAGAGTTTCTGATCTACTTTCTTACTTACCTCTTCCTTGCCTAGTGTACTAGTTGGATGCATGGGGGTCTTTGCCATCTTATTATCAGTCATGTTAAATTTCTTCAGAAGTTCTTTAACATATTTGGTCTGGTGAATGTAAGTGCACTCTGGAGTTTGGTTGACTTGAATTCCCAGAAAGAATTTCAATTCTCCCAGCATGCTCATTTCAAATTCTTCCTGCATACATTGAGCAAACTCCTTTCACAGCATAGTATTGGTAGATCCAAATATAATATCATCCATGTATATTTGACATATTAGAAGATCTTTCTTAAATGTTTTACAAAAGAGTGTTGTGTCCACCTTGCCTCTGATGAAATTTTTCTCCAGAAGAAAATTGCTTAACCTCTCATACCAAGCTCTGGGAGCTTGTTTTAAACCGTACAGAGATTTCTTTAGTTTGAAAACATGTTCTGGAAATTTTTCACTCTCAAAACCAGGAGGCTGGGGTGTTGATATGTGTAAATATATATATATAGTGTTGAGAATATTTGTATATAGAATAGTCCCACATCGACTATATCATGTAATTACTTGTATTCTATTTATATATAATAATGTCTCCGTAGTGCTTTTCAAAACACACGGTTTATTCAAATGTCTCTTAGTCTCTTGTATTTCAACATGGTATCTAGAGCCTGCTAAGAGGCAATTCTTTCTTCGCCGTGCTTTACCCGGTTGACCCACTGTCTTCCGGTGAGAAATTTTAAAAAAATTTTTTTTGCAAACCGTGTTGTCACTTCGGTTTGCCTCACTTTTCAAAATTCTTCGGTCATAACCGCATAGCTGCCGCCGTCGTTGCTATTCTCAACGACCTTCCGGCAAACTTTTTCATCGGCAGAAACCTCCACACGCGCCACCTCCGTTTCTGCGCGTGGGCATCCAGCGCCGCCACCTGAAACGCACGTGACAGCACGTCCGGCCAGCGATCGATCGCGTGATATTTTCTCTCTTCAGATACTCATGGCTACTCCTCAGAACTTTACGCCAAACTACGATGATTTCCTCAGGTGGTATCAGAATTATCAGAACTCAGATTCTACTGCTAAGGTAGCACACACTGGTAATTTATCTGTTTGCCTCTCTCAATCATCTCCTCTTCGACCTTGGGTCCTTGATTCTGGTGCGTCTGATCATGTTACTGGTAATAAAAATTTGTTCTCTTCCCTCTCTACCTCTGGTTTCTTACCTACTATAACTTCGGCCAATGGTTCTCAAACCCGATCCGAAGGGATTGGTACTGTTCAAATTCTACCTTCTCTATCTGTTACTTCTGTCTTCTATGTACCTAATTGTCCATTTAATTTACTTTCAGTCAGTCGTTTAACTCGTTCTCTTGATTGTAGTATCACCTTCACTAATAATAATGTTACCCTGCAGGATCGGAGTTCGGGAAAGACGATTGGCGTCGGATATGAGTCTCAAGGTCTTTACTACCTTTCATTGTCATCTCAGGCATGCTCAACCAAAGATTCTCCACTCACTATCCATGCTCAGTTAGGTCATCCCAGTCTTTCCAAATTACATAAGTTGGTGCCAAATTTATCGATGGTATCTAATTTACATTGTGAGTCGTGCCAATTAGGGAAACACACTCGTAGTCAATTTCCCTGTCGAGTCAACAAACGAGCTTCGTCCCCTTTTGCTTTAGTTCACACCGATGTTTGGGGTCCCTCGCGTACTGTCTCTACTCTTGGGTCTAGGTATTTTGTCACCTTTATTGATGATTTTTCACGTTGCACGTGGTTATTTTTAATGAAGAATAGATCTGAATTGTTTTCCATTTTTGAACAATTTTATCGAGAAATAAGAACCCAATTTGGTTTGTCTATTCGTACCTTAAGAAGTGACAATGCACGTGAATATTTATCCCAACAATTTCAAACATTTATGTCATCTAATGGTATTTTGCACCAAACATCTTGCCCTCATACACCCCAACAAAACGGGGTAGCCGAACGCAAAAATCGGCACCTCGTAGAAACCACTCGGACCCTACTTCTCCATGGTAATGTTCCTCTCCGGTTTTGGGGAGATGCAGTGCTCACGGCATGTTACCTCATAAATCGCATGCCATCATCTGTCCTTAATAATAAAATTCCTCATTCAATCTTGTTTCCAAACTCTCCACTCCACCCAATTCCTCCTCGAGTCTTCGGGTCCACGTGTTTTGTACACAATCTCTCCCCTAGTCTTGATAAACTATCAGCTCGATCACTAAAGTGTGTCTTTCTTGGCTATCATCGATCCCAAAAAGGTTATCGTTGCTACTCACATACTCTACAACGATACCTCGTATCCGCCGATGTTACCTTCTTCGAGTCTGTTCCATATTTCGAATCCAGCCAAGTTACTACGGAACCTCTACAGGAAAGTATTCCCACACCTCTTCCGGAAGTCCCATCTATCATTATCCCCCATCATTCTAGGGAACCTGACCCACTAGTTACCCCTACGGTTGACCCCCTCACTCCTCGCCCACTTCAAACATATCAGCGTCGTCACCCAAAGTCTGTCGTACCTGTCCCTGAAGTCGTACCTGTCCCTGAAGTCACTACGGTCGTACCTGTCCCTGAAGTCGTACCTGTCCCTGAGGTCACTACAGACTCTCCTCCGACGCTCTCGCCATCACCGAATTCGGTCCTGCAACCTGAGTCTGATCTTCCGATTGCCCTTCGAAAAGGTATACGTCAAACACGAAATCCTTCTCCACATTATATTGATTTATGTTATCATCGTCTTTCCCCTTTGCAGTATACTTGTTTGTCTTCTTTGTCTTCTGTTTCTATTCCTAAAACTCCAGGTGAAGCATTATCTCACCCTGAGTGGAGGCAAGCAATGATTGATGAAATGTGTGCTCTTCAAAGCAGTGGTACCTGGGAACTGGTTCCTCTACCCCATGGGAAATCTTTAGTAGGTTGTCGTTGGCTTTATACAGTGAAGGTTGGTCCAGATGGCAAGATTGATCGATTTAAAGCCCGCTTGGTAGCCAAAGGATACACTCAAATTTTTGGGTTGGATTATAGTGATACCTTCTCGCCTGTAGCCAAGATGGCATCTGTTAGACTTCTTCTAGCCATTGCAGCCATTCGACATTGGTCTCTTCATCAACTTGACATCAAAAATGCATTCTTACATGGTGATCTTGAAGAGGAAGTATATATGGAGCAACCACCTGGGTTTGTTGCTCAGGGGGAGTCATCGAATATGGTTTGTAGGCTACACAGGTCTCTTTATGGTCTTAAGCAATCTCCGAGAGCTTGGTTTGGCAGATTCAGCACTGTAGTACAACAGTTTGGTATGACCCGTAGTGAAGCTGACCATTCTGTTTTTTATCGTCACTCACCCCAAGGGTGTATTTATCTTATTGTGTATGTAGATGACATTGTCATAACTGGTAGTGATCAGCAGGGAATACTCCAGTTGAAACAACATCTCTCGAAACAATTTCAGACAAAAGATCTTGGTAAACTCCGCTATTTCTTGGGTATTGAAGTAGCCCAATCTAAAGATGGTCTGGTCATTTCTCAGCGGAAATATGCTATGGATATTTTGGAAGAAACAAGTTTGTTAAATGCTAAACCAGCTGATACTCCTATGGATCCAAGTGTTAAACTACTACCCAATCAGGGGGAGCCTTTATCTGACTCAGGAAGATATAGGAGATTGGTTGGAAAGTTGAATTATCTCACAGTCACTCGTCCGGACATTTCTTTTGCAGTCAGTGTGGTAAGCCAGTTCTTAAATTCTCCTTGTCAGGAACACATGGATGCTGTTATCCGGATTTTGAGATACATCAAATGTGCTCCAGGAAAAGGTCTTGTGTATGAGGATAAAAGACATACCCAGATAATTGGATACTCTGATGCTGATTGGGCAGGGTCACCCATTGATAGACGATCCACCTCTGGGTATTGTGTACTTGTTGGAGGAAACCTTATCTCCTGGAAAAGTAAGAAACAAAATGTAGTTGCAAGATCAAGCGCCGAGGCAGAGTATAGGGCCATGGCAATGGCAACATGTGAACTTATTTGGTTAAAACAGTTGCTCAAGGAACTTCAAATTGAAGAAGCAAGACCAATGACACTTATTTGTGATAATCAAGCTGCATTGCACATTGCTTCAAATCCAATCTTCCATGAGAGGACCAAACATATTGAGATAGACTGTCACTTTGTCAGAGAGAAGATCGAGTCAGGCGACATCGTCACAAGCTTTGTCAACTCTAATGATCAATTGGCAGATGTGTTTACAAAATCCCTACGAAGCCCCAGAACTAACTATATATGTAACAAGCTTGGTGCATTTGACTTATATGCTCAAGCTTGAGGGGGAGTGTTGATATGTGTAAATATATATATATAGTGTTGAGAATATTTGTATATAGAATAGTCCCACATCGACTATATCATGTAATTACTTGTATTCTATTTATATATAATAATGTCTCCGTAGTGCTTTTCAAAACACACGGTTTATTCAAATGTCTCTTAGTCTCTTGTATTTCAACATGGGGAACATAAACTTCTTCTTCTATAATACCATTTAGAAAGGCACTTTTAACATCCATCTGATATAGAGTGATGTTATATTGTGCAGCAAATGAAATAAGAAGTCGTATAGATTCTAACCTTGCCACTAGAGCATAAGTTTCAGTGTAATCAATACCTTCTTGTTGATTGTACCCTTGAGCAACAAGCCTTGCCTTATTTCTTTCAACTTCTCCTTTCTCATTAAGCTTATTTCTGAAGACCCACTTAGTTCCAATTATGTTGAATCCTTTTGGTCTCGGAACTAAGTCCCACACATCATTTCTAGTGAACTGATTTAGCTCTTCTTGCATGGCAATAATCCAGTCATTGTCTTGCAGAGCTTCATCCATAGTGGTTGGTTCAATCACTGACACCAATCCAAATAATGATGCTTCAGAGGATCTGAGGAAGGATCTCATTCTGATAGGGTCATCCTTCTTTCTAATGATCACATTCTATGATGAGAAGCTTTGATTCTGGAAGATGATCCTCTAACAGTTGATTCTTCAGAAATGTTTAAGTTGTTCATCTTAGAAATCAAAGGAATTGCATCTGGCGTTGCTTCTGGTTCCTTCACTTGAGCTTTGCCTGCCTCTGATCCTTCAGAGTCTGTGAAGACTACTTCTCTATCTGCAGAACTTTCAAACTACTTTGGCTTTTCAATGCCAAGCTTATCATCAAATCTAACATGAATAGATTCTTCCACAATCTGTGTTTCAGTATTGTATACTTTGTAGCCTTTAGAGCGTTCAGAATACCCAAGCATGAAACACTTCTGTGCTTTAGAATCAAACTTGCTAAGATTCTCTTTAGTATTCAACATATAGCAAATGCATCCAAAAGGATGAAAATAAGCAATGTTGGGCTTTCTGTTCCTCCACAATTCATAGGGAGTCTTTTCCAGAAGAGGTCTTACAGACACTCTGTTCTGAATGTAACATGCTGTGTTGATTGCTTCTTCCCAAAAGTGCTTTGCCAGATTAGTCTCATTGATCATGGTTCTGGCCATTTCTTGCAGAGTTCTATTTTTCCTCTCTACAACTCCATTCCGTTCTGGAGTTCTAGGACAAGAAAAATCATGAGCAATGCCATTTTCATTAAAATATTTTTCAAAATATTTGTTTTCAAATTCACCACCATGATTGTAACACCCCCTTCTATACCCCAAATAAATGCATATAAAAACATTTAAGCATATACAAATTCATCAGAGTAAAAGTTTTAGAATAAGGTATAAAAGAAGAATGTCACAACTTCACCAATAAAACACTTTAACATTTTGCTCCATAAAACATGTAACATTTTCGTAGTTTTAGAAATCACATTTCAACATTTAATTTAAGCGGAAGATAACATCATTTAATCAGTTCCAAAATATTAATTCAAATGCACATAAGTCATCCAGATTAATACATCATATCAGTTAGATTACAAAACCACATCAGCTGATACATCGCAATGTATCACAAAAGAATGACTATACTAGTCTAACTACCCGGTGTTACATATCAGAGCAGCCGACTCAAAAGAATGAAGACTAACTTCACAAAAGGACTCCAGCATCCTAATCTGCAATGCCTCATAGAGCAATATAAAATAGCAGAAGGGTGAGAAATATAACCATAATAATCAAAGCATAAGATTATATATATATAGGTAATCAATACAAGTTCCACTCCGTATTTCTCACCACAATTCAATTTCTTAGTTATATATATTTGCCACACATATAATAACAACACGAATATTTGTAAAGCATGTCCACATCATGCATACTCTCACAATTTCACAATCTCATCATTCACACATAAGCATCACTTCATGCATATGTCATATATTAATGTGACTCAACAACTCAATGCAACTCATGCAATGCGGTACCGACTTTCGTTATCTTTTTTTGGTTTTTACATTAAACCGGGTCCACACTTCTAGACCGATAACCTGTTATCTTTTTTTCGGTTTTTACATTAAACCGGGTCCACACTTCTAGACCGATAACCACAAAGGCCCGTCCTCTAAGCCTTCAAACCCACACTTCTAGGTTTGGGACAAGCCACTAGTTTCCACGAAACTAACAGACATTGCCTCTTGACTAAATGATGCATGTACAATCAACCACAACAAATGCACTTAAGACCGACATCTTAATCTCATGCATTCGAATAATTCACCACTTCGAGAATTTCATCATGATTGCACATACAACATATATCAAACATTTATCAATGTATTCATTTCACATATCATCATCATACTCAACAACCATGCACACATATCACATATGTTCCCATGCATTTACACAACAATCGCATACAAATATGCACTCACAATTCATTAGACAATACACATACATTCATCATTGTATTCACATGTACTTCTAATTATCACAATTAATGCGCATCGCATATCAACTAGGTTTCACGCCCGGAGGCTACCCACAGTACACATCATCACAATAGGTCATATCTATATCATATCATAGAGGTATTAACCTATGTGAATCAATCAAACAATCACCACATGAGCAACACAGCAAGGGAAAAATGTTGTCACATTCGCCTTCATTCGCCTGGCGAACCCTCGCAGCGAACCTTCGCCTGGCCTTCGCCTGGCGAACTCTCTCAGCGAACACTCGCTAGGCTTCGCCTGGCGAGACTTCCCAGCGAGCCCAAGTCAGTAGCTACTGACTTCATTCGCCACCACTCGCCAGCACCTTCGCTGGGCGAACCTTCGCTATCCACCTTCGCTTGGCGAACTCGCCAGCAAAGTCCATTGGGACTTAATCATAATTACTCGCCAGCATTCGCTAGGCTTCGCCTGGCGAAGCTTCGCCTTCGCTCGCCTGGCGAGAGCCAGCGAACCTGCGCAGAACAGAACCCTATTCTGTCTTCTCCTTCACCAATCCATCATCAACCCTCTCTTACACATCCAAATCAGTATAAACAGCATCAATACATGTTACCCGACTATTCTACGGCATTATTACTCAGTTTCAACTGATTAAATCATCAATCTACCGATTATCCAACATTTTGCCCTAAATGGAAAGTGATAGAAACTCTACCAAAACCCTAACCCAACATACATAACATCATACAATGATCAAATAGAAACATTTCTCACCCTTACCTCGATTAATCGGAGCTTTGATGTTGGTTCTTGATGATTTCCACTCTTCCTCTTCTTCTCTTCTCTTTCTCTCCTTTCTTCTTCTTTCCTCTTTCTTTCCAAATGTTTTTCTATCTTTCTTTTCTTTTCTTTCTCTCTTATATATTCCTTTATTTTCCTTCCTTCCAATTTCCTTCTTAATTTTCTATCCATACCAATTAATAAAAATTAATTCCAACATTAATAAAAATCCCACTAAATCAATTAATTACTACAATTAATTATTTAATGAAATTTGGGTTGTTACAACTCTCCCCCACTTTAGGAATTTTCGTCCTCGAAAATGCTACCTGATTCAAACAGTTCTGGATAAGACTCCTTCATCTGGCTCTCAAGCTCCCACGTAACATTTCCACCAGTCGGTCCTCCCCAAGCGACCTTCACTAAAGCAATCTCTTTACCTCGAAGCTGCTTCAATTTCCGATCCTCAATCCGCATAGGTGATGTCTCAACAGTCAGGTTATCTCTCACCTGCACATCATCTATTTGGACTACATGAGACGGATCCGCAATGTATTTCCTCAACTGAGATACATGGAATACGTCGTGAAGATTAGCAAGCGACGGTGGTAAAGCTACACGATAGGCCACTTCTCCTATCCTCTGCAAAATCTGATAAGGACCAATGAAACGCGGCGACAACTTGCGCGACTTCAGTGCCCTACAAACACCTGTCATCGGAGTGACTCGAAGAAACACATGATCTCCCTCTTGAAATTCAAGTGCCTTCCTCCTCTTGTCATAATAACTCTTCTGACGACTCTGAGTAATTCTCATCTTCTCTTGAATCATCTTGATCTTATCAGTAGTCTGTTGAACTAACTCGGGTCCAACAACAGAACTCTCTCCGGACTCGAACCAACACAATGGTGTCCTACACCTCCTACCATACAACGCCTCAAATGGTGCCATACCAATACTCGAATGGAAACTGTTGTTGTAGGTAAACTCAATCAAAGGCAAGTAGCCATCCCAAGCTCCTCCTTTTTCCAATACACAAGCTCTCAAAAGATCTTCAAGCGACTGAATCGTCCTCTCCGTCTGACCATCAATCTGAGGATGATACGCTGAACTCAAACGCAACTTAGTACCCAAAACATTCCGCAGGCTTTCCCAAAATCTTGAAGTAAACCGCGGATCTCTATCCGAAACAATACTTAACGGAATACCATGCAGACACACAATACTCTCAATATACAACTTAGCCAACTTCTCCAAAGGGTAATCCATACGCATAGGGATAAAGTGAGCAGATTTAGTCAATCTATCCACGATAACCCAAATAGCCTCAAAATTACTCGGCGTCCTCGGCAAACCCGATACAAAATCCATGGAGATACTATCTCATTTCCACTCAGGAATAAACAACGACTTCATCAAACCCGATGGCTTCTGATGCTCAATCTTTGACTTCTGGCAAGTCAAACAAGAATATACAAATTCTGCGATATCCTTCTTCATACTAGGCCACCAAAATACTTTCCTCAAATCCTAATACATCTTAGTAGCACCCGGATGAATACTCAATCCGCTACGATGTCCTTCCTCAAGGATGCTCTTCTTAAGCTCAACCATGTTCGGAACACAAATTCGATCCCGACATCTCATAATACCATTCTCATCAATCCGAAAATCACCACCTTGGCCTTGGTTGATTAAAGTCAACCGATCAGCTAAGCTCAAATCCGATTTCTGTCCTTCTCGAATTTCGTCCAAAATACCACTCGTAAGCTTTAACATACCCAACTTAAATCCAAAAGAAGTCCTCTCACATACCAAACTCAAATCTCGAAATTGCTCGACCAATTCTAACTCTTTCACCATCAACGCCGACATATGCAATGATTTCCGACTCAATGCATCCGCTACTACATTCGCTTTACCCGGATGGTAGTTCAAGCTAAAATCATAATCCTTCAAATGTTCAAGCCATCTTCTTTGTCTTGCATTCAATTCCTTTTGATCAAAAAGATATCTCAAACTCTTGTGGTCACTAAACACTTCAAATCTTGCGCCAAATAAATAATGCCTCCAGAGTTTCAACACGAACACAACGGCGGCCAACTCTAAGTCATGCGTCGGATAATTCTTCTCATGCACTTTGAGTTGCCTCGAAGCATAAGCTACAACTTGGTTATTATGCATCAACACACCTCCTAAACCCATCAAAGAAGCATCACAATACACAACGAATGGTTCCTCTGGATTTGGCAGGATCAAAACAGGAGCTGTCGTCAACCTTCGCTTAAGTTCTTGAAAACTCGCTTCACACTTGGCGTCCCAAACAAAGGCTTGACCTTTCCTAGTCAACTGCGTCAACGGCAACGATAACTTAGCAAATCCTTCAATAAACTTCCGATAATAACCGGCTAAACCAAGAAAACTTCTAATCTCAAAAACTGACTTCGGAGTCTCCCATTGCGACACCGCTTCAACCTTCGACGGATCGACCGCAATACCACTACTAGAAATCACATGACCAAGGAAACTAACTTCCTTCAACCAAAATTCACACTTAGAAAGCTTCGCGAACAACTGCTTCTCTCTCAGCACAGATAACACAATCTTCAGATGCTCGGCATGCTCTCCTTCGCTCTTCGAATAAACCAAGATGTCGTCGATAAACACCACCACAAACTTATCCAAATACGGATGGAAAATCCTATTCATGTACTCCATAAATACACCTGGTGCATTAGTCACACCAAATGGCATCACGGAATACTCATAATGTCCATACCTCGTCCGAAAGGCCGACTTCTGAATATCCTCAGCTTTTACACGGATTTGATAATACCCAGATCTCAAATCAATCTTGCTGAACACGCTTGCACCAACCAACTGATCCATCAGATCATCAATCCTTGGAAGTGGATACTTATTCTTAATAGTCACCTTGTTCAACTGTCTGTAATCCACACAGAGCCTCATAGAACCCTCTTTCTTCTTAACCAACAACACCGGTGCACCCCACGGCGACACACTCGGGCGAATAAACCTCTTCTCGAGCAAATCCTCAAGTTGACTCTTCAACTCTTTCAATTCCGATGCTGACATACGATATGGAGCCATCGATATCGGACTAGTTCCAGGAATCAAATCTATCGAAAACTCCACTTCTCGCTCCGGCGGTAAATCCTTTATCTCTTCAGGGAATACTTCCGGAAAATCTCTAACAATGGGCAAAGCATCAATCCCTTCACTTTCACTAGTCCTCAAAGTTTCCATAAGCATAAATACCTTAGCCCCATCTTGCACCGATTCCTTCACTTGTTTCCTCGTCATAAACAAATCCCTTTCAACATCCGAATCGGGAAAAATAACCGTTTTGTCAAAACAATTAATATACACACGATTGAATTTTAACCAATTCATTCCAAGAATGACATCAAGTTGATCCAAATGAAGACACACTAAATCGATCCCAAAATCTCTACCGAAAATACTCAACGGGCAATTCAAGCAAACATACGGTGTAGTTACCGAACCCATAGCAGGAGTATCAATAACCATACCGCCACCAATCACAGACAACTCAAGATTCAACCTTCTAACACAATCCAAAGAAATAAAAGAATGCGTAGCTCCGGTATCAATTATAGCGATCAAAGGTGTACCATTAATGAAGCACGTACCTCAGACCAATCGATCGTCGCTAGCAGTCTCAGATCCAGATAGAGCGAACACTTTCCCGCTCCCTTGATTCTTCTTCGGCTTATCGCACTTGGTACTGATGTGCCCTCGCTCACCACAGTTATAGCAAGTAACACCCGCACCGCTTCTACACTCTAGAGCCTTGTGGCCTGGCTTGCCACACTTAAAACACCTCGGTTCAACACTCTTGCACTCCGGAGCACGATGCCCCGCTTCACCACAAGTGTAACACCTGACCTGAGTAGAAACTCCCCCACTTGGCTTCTTGCCAAAACCAACCTTTTGTTTCCCCTTATCGGCAGGAGTTACGTAAGGTTTTCCTCTGAATTGTCCTTTTCCTTTCTTATCACTTAGGCTCTTGTAGTGGCTAGACCTAGCCCTACTGTCTTCGTCATAAATTCTGCTCTTGTTAACCAACTCAGAAAACCGCCTGATTTCCTGATATCCAATAGCTTGTCTAATCTCGGGTCTCAAACCGCTCACAAACTTGAGGCACTTAGACCTCTCAGCATTACCAGTATTATAGTGAGGACAAAATTTGATCAACTCCTCAAATTTCGCCGCATACTCAGCAACCGTCGAATTACCTTGCTTCAACTCAAGAAATTCGATCTCTTTCTTCCCCCGCACATCCTCTGGAAAATACTTCTCCAGAAAGGTTTCTCTAAACAAATCCCACTTAATCACAATATCATCTTCCTCAAATCTTTGGCGAGTATTACCCCACCAATCTTCAGCTTCTTCTTCGAGCATATGAGTCCCAAACTGCACCTTCTGTGCATCCGAGCAATTCATAACTCGAAAAATATTTTCCACAGCTTTCAACCAAATTTGTGCCTTGTCCGGTTCATGAGTTCCCTTGAAGACCGGAGGGTTATTCTTTTGGAATTTGCCCAAAGCACGAAATCCATCATCAGCATGATCCCTCACATTCACATTGGCCGGAGGATTCTGCCCAATTGCCCCCGCCAATCTCGTCAATGCCTCCGTAATCGCTTCGTCGTTCCTTCCTGCAATCATCTTACTAATTCCAACAACAGAACTACGTAAGAACAACCAATATTGAAATTGCATCACACGCATATCAATAACACACAGGAAGAAAACACTCTAACAACTTGGCCGGACAGACCGACCTGCTCTGATACCACTATTGTAACACCCCCTTCTATACCCCAAATAAATGCATATAAAAACATTTAAGCATATACAAATTCATCAGAGTAAAAGTTTTAGAATAAGGTATAAAAGAAGAATGTCACAACTTCACCAATAAAACACTTTAACATTTTGCTCCATAAAACATGTAACATTTTCATAGTTTTAGAAATCACATTTCAACATTTAATTTAAGCGGAAGATAACATCATTTAATCAGTTCCAAAATATTAATTCAAATGCACATAAGTCATCCAGATTAATACATCATATCAGTTAGATTACAAAACCACATCAGCTGATACATCGCAATGTATCACAAAAGAATGACTATACTAGTCTAACTACTCGGTGTTACATATCAGAGCAGCCGACTCAAAAGAATGAAGACTAACTTCACAAAAGGACTCCAGCATCCTAATCTGCAATGCCTCATAGAGCAATATAAAATAGCAGAAGGGTGAGAAATATAACCATAATAATCAAAGCATAAGATTATATATATATAGGTAATCAATACAAGTTCCACTCCGTATTTCTCACCACAATTCAATTTCTTAGTTATATATATTTGCCACACATATAATAACAACACGAATATTTGTAAAGCATGTCCACATCATGCATACTCTTACAATTTCACAATCTCATCATTCACACATAAGCATCACTTCATGCATATGTCATATATTAATGTGACTCAACAACTCAATGCAACTCATGCAATGCGGTACCGACTTTCGTTATCTTTTTTTGGTTTTTACATTAAACCGGGTCCACACTTCTAGACCGATAACCTGTTATCTTTTTTTCGGTTTTTACATTAAACCGGGTCCACACTTCTAGACCGATAACCACAAAGGCCCGTCCTCTTAGCCTTCAAACCCACACTTCTAGGTTTGGGACAAGCCACTAGTTTCCACGAAACTAACAGACATTGCCTCTTGACTAAATGATGCATGTACAATCAACCACAACAAATGCACTTAAGACCGACATCTTAATCTCATGCATTCGAATAATTCACCACTTCGAGAATTTCATCATGATTGCACATACAACATATATCAAACATTTATCAATGTATTCATTTCACATATCATCATCATACTCAACAACCATGCACACATATCACATATGTTCCCATGCATTTACACAACAATCGCATACAAATATGCACTCACAATTCATTAGACAATACACATACATTCATCATTGTATTCACATGTACTTCTAATTATCACAATTAATGCGCATCGCATATCAACTAGGTTTCACGCCTGGAGGCTACCCACAGTACACATCATCACAATAGGTCATATCTATATCATATCATAGAGGTATTAACCTATGTGAATCAATCAAACAATCACCACATGAGCAACACAGCAAAGGAAAAATGTTGTCACATTCGCCTTCATTCGCCTGGCGAACCCTCGCAGCGAACCTTCGCCTGGCCTTCGCCTGGCGAACTCTCTCAGCGAACACTCGCTAGGCTTCGCCTGACGAGACTTCCCAGCGAGTCCAAGTCAGTAGCTACTGACTTCATTCGCCACCATTCTCCAGCACCTTCGCTATCCACCTTCGCTTGGCGAACTCGCCAGCGAAGTCCACTGGGACTTAATCATAATTACTCGCCAGCATTCGCTAGGCTTCGCCTGGCGAAGCTTCGCCTTCGCTCGCCTGGCGAGAGCCAGCGAACCTGCGCAGAACAGAACCCTATTCTGTCTTCTCCTTCACCAATCCATCATCAACCCTCTCTTACACATCCAAATCAGTATAAACAGCATCAATACATGTTACCCGACTATTCTACGGCATTATTACTCAGTTTCAACCGATTAAATCATCAATCTACCGATTATCCAACATTTTGCCCTAAATGGAAAATGATGGAAACTCTACCAAAACCCCAACCCAACATACATAACATCATACAATGATCAAATAGAAACATTTCTCACCCTTACCTCGATTAATCGGAGCTTTGATGTTGGTTCTTGATGATTTCCACTCTTCCTCTTCTTCTCTTCTCTTTCTCTCCTTTCTTCTTCTTTCCTCTTTCTTTCCAAATGTTTTTCTATCTTTCTTTTCTTTTCTTTCTCTCTTATATATTCCTTTATTTTCCTTCCTTCCAATTTCCTTCTTAATTTTCTATCCATACCAATTAATAAAAATTAATTCCAACATTAATAAAAATCCCACTAAATCAATTAATTACTACAATTAATTATTTAATGAAATTTGGGCTGTTACAATGATCACTTCTGACTTTTATAATTTTGAAATCTTTTTTGATTCTGGACTTGTTTGCATAAGTCAAAGAACACAGAATGTGACTCATCCTTGTGTTTTAAGAACTTTACCCATGTCCATCTACTATAGTCATAAAGAATGACTAATCCATACTTCTTGCCTCTGATGGATGCAGTTTTCACTGGTCCAAACAGATCAATATGAAGTAATTCTAATGGTCTGGAAGTAGAAACAACATTTTTTGATTTAAAAGATGATTTTGAAAACTTCCCTTTTTGACATGCTTCACAAAGAGCATCTGAGGTGAACTTCATCCAAGGAAGTCCTCTGACAAGATTAAGTTTATTAATCTGAGATATACGTCTCATATTAATATGCCCTAATCTTCTGTGCCAGACCCATTGCTCCTCATTAACAGACAAGAGGCATTTAACATTCTGAACCTTAAGTTCTGAAAGATTTATTTTATAAATGTTGTTCTTCCTCTTTCCACTAAATAGGATTGAGCCATCCTTTTGACTAATAGCTTTTTAAATTTTTTTATTAAAGACTATGTCATAACCATTGTCACTTAATTGACTTATGGACAATAGATTATTCTTTAGTCCTTCTACAAGTAAAACATTAGTGATAGAGGGAAGGTTACCATTTCCAATAGTGCCAGATCCAATGATCTTTCCCTTCTGATTCCCTCCAAATTTTACGTCACCTCCAGATCTAAGCTCCAGACTTTGGAACATAGACCTTTCTCCCGTTATATGTCGCGAGCATCCAGAGTCCAGGTACCATGACTGGCGTCCTGATCTTGCTGCTAAGAACATCTGCAACAGGAATTATTTTGCTCTTAGGTACCCAGATCTTCTTGGGTCCTTTTGGGTTAGTTGTTCTAAAGGTTCGTCTAAACTTATGTTTTTCAACATAGGGTTTATTCTGACTAGCCTTAGATTTGAACACATGAATGTTCTTTTCAGAACGAGTGTGTTCAATATCATTCAAGTGACCAAATTTAAAATTGGAATATAAAAGAGTCTTCTTGATGATAATTTTATCAACAGATTTTGGATTTAAATCAGAGGAAGATTTATATCCAATTCATTTTCTGTTATTTCTGCTAACTCCATAGATCATAGAAGCCATTTTGCTTCTGTCTATGCTTTTAGCAAGAAACTTCTGAAAGCTATAGTCATACTTTTCCAAAATATTTTTGCATTCAGACTCAGTTTCAGAATCAGAGTTTTGTTGAGCTAATTCAAAATCATTTTTCATTTTTAAGTTCTTTTCAATTAGCTCAGCCACTTCTGATTTGAGAATATTATTCTCAGATATAAGATTGCTTTGACGCTCCTTGTATTTAAGCTTAATATTGTTATAGCTCTTCAGAACCTCTGATAACACTTTGATAAGTTCGTCTTTAGTGAGTTTAGCCATTACCTCTTCAGCGTCAGAGTCAGATTCAAAACCTGAAATTCCTTCCTCCTGATCTTCTATGTCTGCCATCAATGCTACATTGGCACATTCTTCTTCTGCCTCAGATTCATATTCAGATGTATCTGAATCATCCCAGGTTACCATTAAAACCTTCTTCTTCTTATCAAATTTTCTTTTAGGCTTTTCTTTCAGAAGCTTTGGACAATCATTTTTATAATGCCCAGGTTCTTTACATTCGTAGCAGACAACCTCCTTTTTGCCAGATCTTTTGTGTCCAGAAGATTCCTTTCTTTGGTCAGGCTTCTTGAAGTTTCTAAACTTCTTTCCTTTATGCTCCCAGAGTTTGTTTATTCTTCTGGACAACATGGACAATTCATCTTCATCTTCAGATGAGGATTCTTCAGAGCTTTCCTTTATTACCTGCAACGCTTTAGCAGATTTATTAGATTTTAAGGCAATTGACTTACCTTTCTTTTGAGGCTCATCTTCCTCAAGTTCAATTTCATGGCTCCTTAGTGAGCTGATTAGTTCCTCCAAGGAAATCTGGTTCAGATCTTTAGCCATTTTCAGCGCAGTCACCATAGGTCTCCATCTGGTAGGTAAACTTCGGATGATCTTCTTCACGTGATCAGCAGTAGAGTAACCTTTATCCAGAACCTTTAGTCCAGCTGTAAGTATTTAAAATCTGGAGAACATGGCTTCAACAGATTTAGCTTCTTCCATCTTGAAAGCTTCATACTTCTGAATTAGAGCCAGAGCCTTTGTTTCCTTGACTTGAGAGTTTCCCTCATGAGTCATTTTCAAGGACTCAAACATGTCAAACGCAGTCTCTCTATTTGTGATCTTTTCATACTCAATGTGAGATATTGCATTTAACAATATTGTTCTAGCCTTGTGGTGATTTCTAAATTCCTTCTTTTGGGCTTCTGTCATAGATTTTCTATCTACTTTCTTGTCATTCCCATCAATGGGATGAACATATCAATCTATGACCAAATCCCATAAATCAGCATCATAACCAAGGAAAAAACTTTCAATCCTGTCTTTCCAATAATCAAATTTCTCCCCATCAAACATAGGGGGTTTGGTACTTATTCTGTCTCTTTCTTCATACTTGTTAGATGTTGAAACATCAGCCATTATAAACAACCAAGTATAAGTATCAAAGTTTTTCTCACTGGATCTTTTCTGTCACTGTGAAGTGGTAGCACACACAGAACCGGAGCTCTGATGCCAACTGAAGGTGAGAAAATACTTAGAAGGGGGGGTTGAATAAGTATGAAGATAAAACTTAGAAGTAAAAACTCAAGTATTTTATCCTGGTTCGTTGAACTCAACTACTCCATTCCACCCTATCAAGAGTGATTTGCCTTTCTCAAACAAGGACTTAATCCACTATTTAATCAACTGATTATAATAGTAACCACTAAGAACAACTGTTCAAAGTCTTCTCAAGAACTACTGATCCCAACTGGATCTTCTTAAGGAACTATTACAATAAAATGTAAGATTAATACAAGTGTATGAATGCTTCTAACAAGCTTTATCACAACAGTGATTTTTCACTTAATGTTTAAGAACAAAAGAATAAACTCAGCAATAAGAATATTTTATGAGAGCTTGTAGGAGTTTCTCTTTGAGATTCGTTGGTTATAGATCACTTTGAAGAAGATGATGAAGACTTGCTTTTATATGCACAGTAGTCCACAAAGTCTTGACATTGGAGGTTGTGTACTGAAAAGGCCAGAACCCTTTTGTCTTTACATCATATGACTTTTCCTGGAAGTAGAATGCACAGAGAAATGCTTTTGGTTTGTGTTCTAGTGTCAAGCATGAAAGAGGAAAGAGTCGTTGAGCTAAATCAAAGGATATTACTTTGAATTCTTCTTTAATAATTATTTCTTTTCAGCAGGGTAACCATCAGATCTTGCATGATCAGAGTCTTGGATTCCCATCAGATTTTGCTGAATCAGAGTAAGGCAACAAGTGTGCTTTAGCGTGTAGTTCTATTAGAGTAGAGTTTTATGAATCAGATCCTCAGTACATGCAGCGTGTAGTACTCTCAGAGTCTTCTAAAACACTGTGCTTCTTAACTCTCATACAAAGTTCTTCAATGTTTCAGAGTCTTCAGATCTTATTAGAGTCTTTTGCTTCAGATTCTTTTGTAGCTTCTGCTTCGGATTCTTCTGTAGCTTCTGCTTCAGATTCTTCTGCAGACAGTGCTCAGATTCTTCTATAAGATGATTCTGACTCTTCAGAGCCTTCCATTGTTCCATGTTCAGATTATTTTGCTCTTGGAAGTATATATACTTTAATTATCTGCAGCAAATATTCATGAACAGATTTTAGAGTATATAATTCTTTAATACAAAATTTCATAAGAGTTATCATCAAAACATAGAGATATTACTAAGACACAATATGTGTTCTTACATATATTGGTCAAACTAAACACATACACACATCAAATACATGATATAGGATGAAATTGGTCACAAGTTGAGGCTCCAAACAAAATGTGGTGAAACATGACATTCAAAATGCAAGTTTGTGCTTGTGAAGTGCATGAAACTTTTCATTTTCAATTCAAAACATTTCCAGATCAATTTAAACATCCACACATCACATATACATGGTATTGAATGGACTCAAACTCAAATTGAAGCAAAAAATAAATTGTCATGAAAAATGGTTCTTGAGTTGCAAATTGTGCTTGTGAAATGCACGATGATGAGCAATTTCAATTCCAGACATGTTCAGATCAAACCAATCATACACACACAACACATACATGATATTAAATGGATTTGATCACAAAATGAGGCCTAAATCAGACTGGTGTGGAAGAATGTGTTCAAAGTGCAAATGTGTGTGTGTGAAGATGCATGATGATACTCAATTCTAGTTCTGTGCACATTCAGGTCAAATGGATCATACATACACCATACATACATGATGTTGAGTGGAATAAAACACATTTTGATTTTAAAAGAATGTTGTCATGAAAAATGGTACTCCAAGTGTAGGTTTGTGCTTGTGAGATGCATGAACATGTTCAATTTCTGTTCAAAACAATTTCAGACCAATTCAAACACATACACATCTTATATTCGGGATATTGAGTGGATTCAAACACCAAAATAAGTTGGAAACAGACTGTCATGAGAAATGATTCACAAAATGCAAGTTGTCATGAAAATGAGGCATGAGATATGAATTTCCAATTCCAAACATTTTCTGATCCAATCACCCACACACATAGCACATATACATGATATTGAATGAGTTTGCACATAATTTAAAGCCAAAGACAAGCTGTTATAAAAAATGATGACAGAGCTGCAAGTGTTGGCATTTTGAGGCATGAAGGATGTTTAGTTCAAATTTATGCACATGTGGGCCAAACCAATTACACACACAAGTCACATGTATGGATATAAGTGGTTTAAAACACCTAAACTGGTCTGAAACAGACTGGTATGAGAAGTGACCAATGGGCTGCAATATTGAGGGTTTTGTACATTCATGAGAGTGATCAAATCAGTTTCCAGTAAATTTTAAACTAAATTCAATGTACACACAAGTCATAAATGCACAAGTGTATGATCCTAAACTCAAATTTAAACTAATTCCAACCTATAACCCAAGCTAGCAGGTCCGTGGCATAAGAATGAAAGACATGGCATTTTGTGAATGAGCAAACAATTCAGATGCAATCAGTTCAAACTAATCATACACTTCTATCATGATTATGATTTTAGAGGTTTTCTCAATTCAATCAAATAAACATTCCTTGTCACGGTAGAATTTATGGACAAGACACATACATGACATATTTTCACATAATGAACTCAAAATGCCAAATCATGGAATCATGGTATAAGGCAAGAATGGAGTGTTTACATACCTCTAGTGGATTGTGTTGAGTAGGTTAGAACACCAAGAAACCCAGAGAAACTTCCAAATAACACTAGCTTTGTAACTTTCTTCTTTTTGAAGAAAGAATGCAATCTTTGAGACAGTTGGAGAAATAAACTCCAGCAATGATCTTTAACACTTTAGACGGTTGAGAAATGATATATATGAGGTGTTTGAGTGATTAAAACACCAAGGAAGTGCCTAGAACAAGTTTTGGCTGATTTTGTGGCTTTTGGTCAAAGTAACTTGGTATGGAAGTTGAATTTTTGAATGGTGAGGTTTTTTAATGGTTTAAGGTCTTGGACACCTTCTATATCATATTTATAGATTGTGTGGATGATTGTTGAGGTGTTTGAATGTAGAGAAATGATTTTGGCAGCAAATGTACCAAGACAGATTTTTAGTGGTTTTGATAATTTTGTGATTTTGGTGATTTTGGAGTAAGGTGGTGAAAAAGTGAGAGCTTTGTTTTTCTCTGGTTTTTAGAATCAATATTGTGTGTCAAATGAAGTGATGAGGGCTCCCTTTTATAGGCAAATGAAAAGAGGGGGCAGATTTGGAGATTTCTTCACATGGAAGGAAGGTTTTACACTTTTGGGTCAAACCTCCACAAAGGGGTTTCCTTGGCTAATAGGTAAGCTTGAAGTCAAGTGTTATGATGATTTTGAAAGGTATAAATGCAGGCTAGAAGGTGTAGGCTTGTGGCTGTTTCAGATTCACTTTTCCACCTCATGCTTGCCTTATGATTTCAAATGCAAGTTGTAAAGCCACTTGCAAGCCCACTTGCAATTTGGCTAATTCCATCTCCTCTGCATTTTTTCCACATTTCTATGCTTCAAACCCTCTACATATCAGAAACAATAACATCCAAAGGCTTGAGTTTGGTCAGATTGATGAAAGAATGGATTCTTGAAATTTTGACAATGTGGGACTAAAGTGTGAAATCACCAACTTGCCATAACCATAACTTTCAGCTCACAAATCCTTTTGAGATGTTCTAGTACTTTTTAGAAAGCCCTCAAATAGATATAAAACATTCATGTTTTCATGAGTTTTAATTTCCCAAAGGAACTTGGTCAAAAAGTCTCTCAAAGTTGCTAAAAAATGAACTTAAAAGTGAAATTTCTAGAAATGAATTTGATCATAACTCTAAATCTATGCATTTTCTGATCATGGTCCACTTAGGGACTTTTCTAGGATTTGTCAAGAGCTTTCAAATGAGCTTTGAACCACTTCATTTGGATGTACGGTTAAGGAGTTATGGTTTAGCCCCTTTCAAAACCCTAATTTCCCGATTTTTCGATTACTCCTTCATCCTTGATCCAATGGTCATGAAAATTTATAGGCAAGTGCAATATGACATAAGGAGCATTTTTTATTCACACTTTGAAGTCCAATTCATTAAATTTGAAGATTTGACTTTTTGGTCAACCGTACGATCGATCGGTGACTATCGAGTCGTCTGTTGACACTCTGGACCTCCTGAGACTTTGAAACTTCTTGAATGAACTTTATTAAGCTATATGAACTCCATGGATCATAATCCCACCATTAAAACACCTTCCAACATCAAAGTCAAACTACAGTTGACTTTTACTTGTCAAAAACCCTAATCGGGTGCCCTGAAAAACACTGTTCTTGATTCTGGGGTAACAACCTCAAATTGGGTTCTCAATTGACATCACATGATACCCTCAATCTTGTTTCATGATTTCATTAGCCTAAAACTTGGATTGATCATAAACTCTGAAGCTTCGATTTGACTGTACAAAACCCTGATTCATATGTAATTTGACAAAGACAAACTTGCACTGGGTTAAGGTTAGAAAATTCATGAGAATGCTCCTAAAATGATAATGAGAATCTAAGGGGTCAAAATTTGAGGTGCAACAGTTGCCCCTATTTAAATATCTTCACTAGATGGAACTGAGAGATGACAATCCTCGTAGAATCGCAGTGAAAGGTATTTAAATACAGAAAACCAAAAAAATTTGCCCCTTAGATCCGATGATATGCAAAAGGACAGGTCATGATATGCCATGAATTCTAAATGATGCCTTGTGATGCTTGGATGCAAGACATATGCAGAGGACAGAAAAACAAAACAACGAGTAACTACTCATGGGACCTGGTTCTGTGGATCCGACACTGGGGGAAACCGAGGTATAACAATCAATAGTTCAAACATGACTAGTGATAACTGAGAGGAAAATTTCACATGAGGATGCAAGAAATCCAATGAAGATGACAATCTCACTAGGGAAGAGCAAACACTCCACTGGGGAGAGGGATAGATTTCCACCGGGGAAAAGAGCGACTTTCTTACTGGGGAAATGAAGAACTAGAGATGTGAACCTCACTGGGGATGATCAGATGAGGAACTTCCTGTAGTGAAGAGTTTAAATGGAATATTCAGGAATGGACTAGAAACAAGGACAAAACATACTGGGGATACTAGTGACGACTAGATCTCCGCGACTTATCTGGGGTGAAAGATTTCACTGGGGATATTGATGTTACCCAGTTTTAACAGATGGTTCAAGCAGTGCTAGTAACCACCAGACTTTCCGCAGGTAATGGTGACGACCAACCTGGGTTAATAACAAATGAGATTTCTCAAATCCAATCAATAACATGCAAGATATCGACTGGGGAAATTGGTGATGACCAAATTTCAAGCAATGCCAGTAACTACTGGACTTAAAGGGGATTAGTAACGACCAAGTCCGGGTACCAATGACGATTGGGTTTCAAGCACTTCCAGTTACGACTGGACTTTGAAAGAAAACATGATGACGACCAAATCAGAGTATACCAACACATGTGGTTATGAGAATGCTAGCGAGCTACTAGGCTTTAGCTGGGGAGGTTGGTAACGACCAAACCAAAAGATACCAATAACGATTGGATTCCAAATGACGCCAGTTATGACTGGACTTCCATGGGGAAGGTTGGTAACGACCGATAAGATATCAATGCTGATAGGACCTCACAGGGGATTTGCTAGTGACGACTAGGCTTCATAGGGAAAAGGTTGGTAACAACCGAACCAAGAGGTAATAACGAGCGAAGTTAAGACAATGCCAGTTACGACTGGACCTCAAAGGAAAATATGGTGACGACCAAAAGAAAACCAATAACGATTGGATTTTAAGGCAATGCCAGTTACGAATGGTCTTAACAAGAAATATGGTGACGACCAAAAGAATACCAATAACGATTGGCTTCTAAAACAATGCCAGTTACAACCGGACTTTAGGTGGAGTTTCATTAGCAGTGATTGGACATTCACGGGGGATCAACAAATAGCACACTGACCCCGAGAGACAAAATGAATCACACTGAACCCAGGCTGGAGGGTGTATGTAGTCTTGAAAATAGATCCATTCTTAACAGGGGGACGGAGCTTTAAACCAACTATTCAGAGATGACGAAGCAAATTCAAACAAAATGCTCGGAAGTCTTCTACTAGGACGAGTCCTCATATCATCATAAGAGGTTCTGAGAGGCATTCTTCCACCTTGATACTCACATGACCAAAGGAGATTCAGCAGTTCAACGTGCTTATACTTCACCAGGGAGTGTAATAGGCTTGCGTATCAAAGTTTCTGCTACCCTGAGGTTTCGGGGAAGTATGATTTTCCTCGACTCTTTTCCATGAGTTGAAGTTTTTTATGTTTGTTAATATTTTCATGTTTTATTCAATAATTTGACCCTTATGCTTTCAAAATTAACGTTTGACCAACGAACAATATTTTGCATAACAAAGAAAATAAAGGAAATGATAAATTTGCAAAAGAAAGAATGGCTCAAAAACTGATTTTATTCAAGAATGAAATCTTGCAAATGACAAAATTCCATAGAAGTTTTACAAGTGAGCAATGGCAATGTGGATAAGGTTACATCGAATCCCATGACCAAACTATCCCTAAAGATTAAAATTCCCCAAAATCCTTGCTTCTGACGAGAGCGGTTGGAGTGAATTCTTGTAGGACCTTCTGCGTTAGTGACAATTCATCTGATACAGTGAAACACCTTTGTCCCTAATTTTTGCCTGGATCGCCCTTTCGGGTTTTCAATCCACCGGGACGCTCATTTTTGCCTAAGCCGCCCTTTCGGGTTTTCAACTTAGCGAGCTCTTATTTTTGTTTCTTTTTCTCTTTTCTTTTTCTCTTTTTCTCTCAACCCTAACTTTTGCATATGCCGCTCCTTTGAGTTTTCGGCTTATCGTGTTCTTTTAGGCGTAAGATTTTCGTACTGCATCAGAATTCACTAGATGAGTAAGCTGCTCTCCATCCATGGTGGTGAGAATTAATGAGCCTCCTGAGAAGACTGTCTTTACAACAAACGGGCCGTCATAGTTAGGCATCCACATTCCCCGTGTATCTTTATGAACTGGTAAAATCTTTTTGAGTACAAGTTCCCCTTCTCGGAATTCTCGGACACGAACTTTCTTGTCAAAAGCCTTCTTAATCATCTTCTGATATAACTGACCATGACACATTGCAGACATGCGCTTCTCATTGATAAGATTCAACTGATCAAACCTTTCTCTCACCCATTCTGCTTCTTCAAGCTTGGTTTCCATTATGACTCTCAAAGAAGGTATCTCGACCTCAATAGGAAGTACCACATCCATTCCATATACCAAAGAAAAAGGGGTTGCCCCTGTTGAAGTGCGGACGGACGTTCTGTACCCATGCAAGGCAAATGGTAGCATCTCGTGCCAATCTTTGTATGTTTTCACCATCTTTTGCAAAATCTTTTTGATGTTTTTATTTGCAGCTTCTACGACTCCATTCATCTTGGGACGATAAGGAGAAGAATTGTGATGTTCAATTTTGAAGTCATCGCACAACTCTTTCATGATTTTATTGTTCAAATTAGTACCATTGACCGTTATGATCCTGCTCGGAATTCCGTAACGACAAATAATCTCCTTCTTGATAAAACGGGCCACCACTTGCCGAGTAACATTAGTGTAGGACGCGGCTTCAACCCACTTTGTGAAATAGTCAATAGCAACCAGAATAAACCGGTGTCCGTTAGAAGCTTTTGGTTCAATTTCCCCAATCCTATCGATGCCCCACATAGAGAAAGGTGTTGCACCCCAAAATTTGCTCAACCTTGTCTTACCTGGTTTATATTTCATTGCATTAACATCTGCATAGTTATATCATTTGGATATCATGATATCATTCATATAGCAGGGGATCAAATGTGTTTCTTCTCAAGAGAATCCTAACAAGAGGTCTCATTTAAGATTGAGATTTATCAAAGTCATCAGGAGGGGATTTGAGAGCCTAAGGGTTTAGATGTTTGAGTGTGAATCTTCTCCTAACTTGAGGATCAATTGAAGACCATAAGAGGGTTGTGAGGTGTTGAATGTAAGAAGAGGATGTGTATGGATCTCATAGAATTCCTAGAGGGCCATGAGAGAGCTCAATCAAGTCATTGTGTCAAATGCAAGAGCCACAGTTGAGGTGCAAGCAATTAGGGTTTTATCTGGGTTAATCCTAGGTCAACTGTGCAATTGAAGGGTATCAAAGCCTACTTTTAGGTTGTGGATTTCATGAAATGATGTGATAAGACATTTGTGGTGTTGTGCTAAGATCAAATCAAGAAGAATCAAGAGTGTGGGAAGTTGCTAAGTTAGGGTTTCAGTGCAAAATTCCCTGTTTAGTGCCTAACTTCAAGACCATATAAGTCAAGATACAAGTTTCGAATGGATCTTTGGCCAACATGAAACACGCAGAACATCTCAATACCTTTAATTTGAGTACTAGAAGTCCTCAAGGGGATTTATAGAACTCAAGTTATGGTCCAGACAAGTTACAAGTCCTCAGATGCCACTGAAATTTGTCTGTGAAAATCATCTGACTGCAAAGCTATTTTTGACCTAGAAGGAAGTTTCACCTGAACTTTAGGCCAACATGAAAGTTGTTCCTCATGATCTTAGATTTCTAAATTGTACTAGAAGTCTTCCATCTGATTTGTAGAACTCAATTTATGAGGTTTACAAGTCAGGGGTATTTTGGGAAAGTGAGATTATAGGCCATTTTCAATCATGGGTCAAAATCTCCAACTTGCACTCTTCAAATGGAGATTTGTTCAACATGGAACTTGCTCAAAACATGATTTTAAGTGCAACCAAGTGATCATTTGGGATTGGTTTTGCTTGTAGCAAAATGTTACTTAAAATGGCCTAAAAAAGGGAATTTTTCAAATGGATTAAGGAGGGAAAATTGACTTTTTGAGTTAGAGGACCAAAACATGTCACGAGTACATTTTTTGAATGGAAATCACATTCTAAACACATTGGCATTGGCAGAATTTTGAGCATAGGCCAAGTTTTGGGAGTTGTCATTTAGATTACTTCACCATGAAGTTACATAATAAAAAATAGCCATTGGATCAGATACAAGGATCAAATCCCAGCCATTCACACTCCACATGCTGTTATTAGTTGAATTGAATCATTTTGGAGCCAAAACATTGCCATTTTCGTGTACACTCAAGAGCAAAAAGTGGTGAAATTTTGAAAATTCATTTTGTGCATAGAGGCAAGGATTGGGCTTTCTCTTGATCAATATCCATTGTATATAACATTTCTAACCTTCACAAATCATCAGTTTTCGAAATTGGAGCAGAATTGATCAAGAACAAGCTTGAAAAAGTGAAGAAAACTCAAAAAGTGAATTCTTGGATCTAGATCGTTGCAAGCCAAATTGTGAATTGAGAAAGCTTTATTGAAGATCATTGAACGATTCTGGAGAGTTTTGCGAAGCTTCATCAAGGATTAAAGGCTCAGTGGAAGTTCTCCACTAGGTACTTGAATTTCAACATATCTCTCTTAATACTTGATGATTCTTTGCCATTTTTGTTTCTTTGCACTCCTTGAAGCATGTAGATCATTTCTGGATGATAATTGTTGATGTTTATGACGTTCGAAATTTGGAGCTCCAAACTTGTGAGATGTTGTATGGACTGTTTTGGCATGATTTTTCTTAGTTTTTGCTTGATCTATAACCTTCATGACATAAGGTTGAGTTTAAAATTAATTTGGAGAGGTTTTGATGAATTTGAGTTTTTGGTGTCAAACTTTGTTTGCTGCGTTTCTCTTTGATCTTGCATTATTAATGATTTTTGTTGATGGATTTGGAATCCTCGCGAGAAGTAGTTGAATTTCGATGTAAATTTCATGCGAAACAGTTGATTTTTGTGGAAGTTGTTGTTGTTGGTGGATGTCCGGCGAGCATGACGGAGGAGAGGCCGACCGGAACTGTTCCGGCGAGTCCAAGGAAGAAGACGAGCATGCACTGTCCCATCGCTTCTCATTTGTTGACATCTTCCGCACATCGTTTTGGCTTGCTAAGGGGACCGAGTGCTCCCCTGTTCGATCCCTGGCAGCCACACATTTAGTTGTTTCATTTATTCACCTTATTTCACTTTCCTTATTTTCTCTTATTTTTTTCAGTTTTCATGGCTGTTTGGATTAATTTCTTTAAAAATAGTAAAATTGATCAAAAAATTATGAAATGTTTTCTCATGATTCCTGAATGTCTTAGGAAGTTTTAGAAACCGATTTTACATTTTTAGGATTTAATCTTAATTAGTTACGATTTTTGTTTTGTGCTAATGTCCATAGTTTTGCATATTTGACCATCTGTTTTGCTGAATTTCGTTCATCCAATTGGTGATGAATTTGGCTTTGATATTTTAGTATGTTTTAGGGTAGATATTCATGTTCCCTTAGGACTTTTATTAGAATTTTACAACAACTTTAGGTTCTGTTGTAGGTGTTGAGATTAGAGCCTTCCGAAACATGTGGATCACTTTGATACCCTTCAATCTAGAAATTATTTGGGTGACTTAGAAGTTGAATTAGGCTTTAATATTTTAACCCTAGGCTTTTTCAAACATGTATGTTCCCCTAGGAATTTAATTAGAATTTTACAACTTTGTTTCCTATTTTTGTTGAATTTTGCAACTTGCTTGTGTTTGTGTTGTTCTCTCTTGAGTGCCTTTGCTTGTTTGGCTTGGTTGGTGACCTTGGAGCTTGAAGTGCTTGGATTCATTTTTGGGAGGTCTTCTGGACTTGATATAGATGCTATGGTTTGAAGATTGGAGCTTGGAGTTGAATTTTCCTTTTCTTTTGGGAGTTGTTTTAGGAGCTTAGAAAATTAGGGTTTTAGGAAGAGCCATTAGAGCTAGTTTTGATTTTCTTCATCAAACATAGAATGCATTGTGTGCTTCTATAACATCCAATGATGTAAAGTACTCCTAGGAAAAATCCATCTCTCCTTTGGAGGGATGTGTGGTATGCCCATAGTTGAGTAGAACTTTGAGGATACCTTTCCATTTCAATGTTGGTACTTGATGATTTCCTTTGGTTTTCATTAAGTTTTTAACATTTCAACTTTGATCTTGATGATTAATCCTTTGCTTGGAGGTGCTTGCTAGAGCTTGAAGATGAAGTTTGATAGAGCTTGAAGATAGAAGCTAGCTTGAAGATGAAGTCTTGCTGTCAACTTTGTTGTCATTTCAGCTGTGCTGTTTAGAGCTTGTTGTTGCTGTCTACTGTAGGAGTTTGTTGCTGCTGCTTGGGCTGTTTTCTCTATATTTTGTTTTTCTCTGTATTGTCTGTTTGCTTGTGTTGATTACCTCTAGGTTTGAGGTGGAGCTTGTCTCCTCTTGCCTATTGTTTTCTCCCTTGACTCACTGCATAACATGCATTTTACTGTTTACTGTTTGCTTCTTTTGCTATTTCCCCTAGGATCTCTGATTTCCTCTGTGAAACAGGGAATTATGACAGACATTAGGTTTTGACCCATGCATGATAACTATAGGTAGATTCACCTTTCAACCATAATTTTAGGGTGTCTTTCTCTTCTCATCTCAAAACAAAATTCAAAAACACAGTAATAAGGTTAATTGAAGTCGTACGTTACGAGCCTTAAGCTATCTGGGAAAAGGTTGGTGGATGGTCTCTCTCCAGCAATCTAGATGTTAGTGTGGTACCCTTTGGGTGACATACAAAGCGTTCACTTCTGGGTCATAGTCTCTAGTACGACTGAGATTGCAAACATCCTAAAAGGCAGTTCTTTTCGTAAAAAACTCAAACAAACAATCAAACTCTGTTTTTGTCCGCTTGGACCTTTAATCAGGAAAACCCTTTTCAGAAGGAGATAAAAAACTGTTAGACAAACTTGTGTCTTCCGTAGCCCGAACTACGTTTGCTCTGATCTTTCATGCTGTATGAAAGTACGTAGGCACGAGATGCGATATCTCGGCGAGCAACCTTCCCCCCTTAACCCGTGGTTAGGCGAATTACGTTGACTCTGATTTCTCGTTCCAGACGGGAATACGTAGGCATAAAGTGCGATACTTTGCCGAGTCATTTTCTTTTCTTTTAACCCAGACCTTTAGAGTAGATAGAATAACACACCCTTAGATAGAAAACAAGCGTGGACCCCGTCGAGTACGACGGACGTGAGGGGTGCTAATACCTTCCCTTTGCGTAACCGACTCCCGAATCCAGGATTTGGTTGCGATGACCATTCCTTTCCCTCTTTGCGTTAGGTTTACTCTGAACATTTCCTTTCCCTCTTATGGGATAAGTAACGCACGGTGGCGACTCTTCTGTCATAGCCGGCGCCGATTTTCGCAGTAGCGACAGCTGCCGACTCTGCTGGGGACTCCAACGGTTCCCTATGTGAGTCAATCCTAGCGCTTGTTTTCCCGTCTGGGGTTTTGTATGTATTTATCTTTCTGTCTTTACTTTCAGTGTTGTATATATTTGTTATTGTGTTGTGGGTAGAGGGTTAGTTTGAGAGATAAGTCGGACCTGGGCTTGAGTGCACATAGACTTAGAAGTAGAGAGTAGTGGTTAGCCTGCTTGCTTTTCTCGCACCAACTAGCTACGAATTTTACACTCAGACGAGATTTTCTTTGATGGCATCTTGCCTGGCCCTTTGGGCTCGACAGGTTGTTGGATTTGAGGGTTGTCGACTCTGGGAACCTATCATTTGGGATTCGGCTAAGTGAGGCCTCTTCAAGGGTTGATGATGCCACACCTTCTGGGTATCGTATCATCGCTCTTGAAAGTCTGTGACGCTAATGACCGCATAGGATGTTTTACCTCATCTGCAAGTTAAGTACATACCTGTGAGAGGGTAGGTGGGTCTTTCTGCAGGAAAACTCTGGCCTCAGAACACCTGGTTTGTCTCTGTCAGTGAGAATTGGTTGTGAGGGTTCTTTTGTGGTTGGTTTGGTTTGAGGAGAAGATCTGATGGTCATCAAGCTGCAGTACAGCACAACACAGTTCTTCATCATTGCACTTGATCCCCTGTTGCATATGCATCTGCATTTTCATGTTTGCATTGACGTGTATTTATGTTGCAGGTTTACTTTTTCCTCTCAGATTCTAGTGTTCTTCTTGCCAGACATGGAGTCAATGAAGAGGACAGTTGCTTACAGGTTGCCTTCTCCAGATATCAGTTCCTTATTGCAGTTGGTTTTTCTAGCAGATTAAAGAGTGAGGTCTGAGTTTAGAAAGTCTTATGGGAAACTGCTCAGTTTGTTGTGCAGACCCTCTGTGTTTGAGATGACTGGATTGTATACCTTGATGCAATTTTACGAGCCTCAGTTGAGATACTTCTTGTTCCCTGATTTTATTTTGGCCCCTACTTTGGAGGAGTATTCTGATATGCTGGGAGTTCCTGTGTTAGATCAGATGCCTTTTGTTCATGAGGATACTGAGCCTGAGTTGGCTAAGCTTGCTGAGATTGTCAGTTTAGATGCTTCTGAGTTCCCTGGAGGTTTGGTCAAGCTGAATGGAGCTTATGGTTTTCATCTTTCTTGCTTGGTTGAGAAGGCTACGCAGTGTGCAAAGGATGGATGTTGGATTGCTTTCAGTGTTATTCTGGCTGTTTGCATTTATGGGATTGTCTTGTTCCCTAACTTGCCTGATTTTGTTGATTCAGATGCTTTCTTTATTCCTGCTTCGAAGAATCCAGTGCCTACTCTCCTGGGTGACGTTTATCATTCTGTTCACTATAAGAATGAGAAACGTCGGGGAAAGAATGTTTCTTGCTGTGTACCTCTTCTATCTAGGTGGTTTCAGGGACATCTTCCTAAGAAGGGATCTTTTGTTGATACTACCGGTACTTTAGATTGGTCTTCCAGGTTGATGGGTTTGGGTGCTGAGAGCATTATTTGGTTTGATCGGAACTTGCTCGGAGTGGATATTATATATAGTTGCAGTGGCTTTCCGAACGTTCCTTTGATTGGACGGAAAGGTTGTATTAACTATAACCCTTCTCTGCTGGTGAGACAGTTTGGCTATGCTTTGAGGGACTCTCCGGTTGAAGACGAGATACAGGAATCTCTGTATCTCACAGGTTTATTAGATGGAGATGTTTTGGTCAGATTGAGGCGTGCTTGGGGAAATATCCACAGAAGAGGAAAGATGTTGCTTGGTAAGAGTGACAGTCGAGCTTATAATCCTTATCGACTCTGGATCCATGAGAGAGTTAGGACTTCTTTGATGTCGTATCCTGCTGTAGAGCCTTTGTATCTTCCGGTGATTGAGGAACCTACTTCAGTAAAGATTGAGAAGTATAACAAGCTGCTGGCTGAGAAGGAAGAGTTGCAGAGAGCGAATGAAGAGCTAGAGAAAGAGATTTTCCAGCTTCGGCATGAGAAGAATGAGGCAACTTTCACTTTGAAGAAGCAGACTAAGATGATTAATAGGTTGGGTTCAGATTTGACGGAAGAGACCAGCAGGAGAGAGAAAGTAGGAGTAGCCTTGAATGGTGTTAGTAGTGTACTTGCTACTATGAAGGAGCTTCTGAAAAAGGCTTATTCTCGACTTTCCAAATGAAAACTTTTGTGGAGTGCCACACTTACTAAACGGAAGGAGCGTGAAGATGAGTTGAAGCTTCAGATTTCCCAGTTAGAGGAGCAGCTCAGTGCTAAGGATGCGAAGATTGCTGAAGAGGTATCTCTTAGACGTGACGCTGAGTGTAGAGTGAGCAACATGGTCAAAGAGACTAGGGGTGGTGAATTGAAGGTTGGCTCCAAGAGAGGCAGGGTTGGTGAGTGTTGTGGCAGGGGAGCTTGTGAAGAGGACGCCAAAAAGCTAAGATCCACTATTGAGCGGCATGCATTACTGATACAGGAGCTAATCTCCAGACTAGGTCATTCGGAGACGTTGAGGATATTGGAAGATGTCAGGGCACGCAATTTGGCCTGATTTATCTTTACTTTGCTCTTGTTATTTGCACTTGTATTTTGACCATCGCCAGGTTTGTTAGCCGAGGTCTGTTCAGTTGTATTCAGTTGTACCTTTGTACTCTGCCTCTTGGCATTTGTTTATGTATGAGGTTTCTGATTCTGCGCTTGCTTATTTGGGACTCCATTGTTGTTATGGCTTCTTCTCCGGAACTGGAATCGGGGGAAATTAACCTGTTGCATATTTACACATGTGCATTTGCATATTCATATTGCATGGCAGGTACCTTTTTTGAGCTCGAATCTTATCTCTTGCGTCTTACAGGTTGTTTCAAGATTGACGAACAGAGAACTCACCAGTACGCTACAAGAAGCAATAGAAAGAAGATCATGGATCAGGTACAGTCTGAGATGCTGGAGATCCGGGACAGGTTGGCCCAATTCATGCAGACCATGGAGGTTGTGGCTAAAGGCCAGGAACATCTTCAAACTCTTGTACAACCGCTGCTGGCGCGAGCGGCTGGTAATACTGAATACAACTCTGCTCATGTTGAGACTCCTCACAGGGAGGAAGTGATACCAAATGCTGGTGAGACTGGTATTGGCAATGGCAACGGCAACACTGGTAACAGAAATGATGATAATGTTAATGGGAACATGGAAATCAACAGGAATGTTGGTATCAATACTGGGTTCGGTGACAACAATCAGGGTCTTGGCTTTGGCAATCGGGATGGCAATGATGGCTTCAATAATCAGGGCTTCGGCAACGGAGGGTTTGGTGATAATAATCAAGGTTATGGTAATAATGGCTACGGTAATGCTGGGTTTGGCAATGTGAATACCAATGGTGCTGGGATGGGTCCTTTCAATACCGGTTTTGGGACAGTGGCTGCTAATCAAGAGCTTGGCAATCTGAGGTATGATCCCAGGTTCGTCCAAAGTGGTCATGGTCATGGTCGTAATGCTGCTTATGACGGATATGGTAATGAGGGTCCGTACTGGAATAGAGATCGTCAGGAAGATGCCTTTTCTGGGCAAGGCATGGGTTTTGAGGGTCCCACTGATAGTGATCGGAGGATTAAAATGCTGGAGGAACAGATGAGAGGTATAGCCAATCAAAATTCTGCAGGTTTGGACATGGCTACCATGGGGCTAGTTCCTGGGCTGAGAGTGCCATTGAAGTTCAAAGCTCCCACTTTCGATAAATATAAAGGGGATACATGCCCACGGGTTCATGTGCGTTCATACTACCGGAGGATGTCTGCGTACTCTGATGATGAGAAGATGCTTATGCATTTTTTCCAAGATAGTTTGTCAGGACCATCGCTGGAATGGTACATGGGACTAGAGCCTGCACAGGTTGGAAGTTGGAAAGAATTGGCTGATGCTTTCGTTAAACATTACCAATACAATAGTGACCTTGCACCAAATAGGGTCCAGCTTCAGAGTCTTTCGCAGAAGAACAGGGAAAGTTTCAAGGAGTATGCTCAGCGTTGGCGCGATCTGGCGGCAAGAGTCCAACCCCCTATGGTTGAAAGGGAATTGATTGATATTTTTGTTGGAACATTCTCTGGGATGTACTATGATAAATTGCTCAATTGCTTGTTGGGTAGTTTCTCTGACATGATACTCATGGGGGAACGAATTTAAAATGGCATCAAAATTGGTAAGATTCAAGCCGGTGAATCGACCTCAGCTGGAGGTGCAAAAAAGGTCTTTGGTGGGAAAAGACAAGGAGACGCCAGTGCAGTGTATGGTGGTCGAGGACGAGGTAGAGGTCGGAATCAGTATCTTCAACAACAGGTTGCTAGTGTGACGATCCCTATACCACAACAACGACAACAACCACAACAGCAACAGCAACAACAACAAAGGTATAATCCTGCTCAGAGAAGGATCCAGAATGGGAAGCCAAAGAGGGTGATTGATACACCTCCGTCAACGTATGCAGAACTGCTTCAGACACTGTTAAGTTTGAATCTGGTTGATAAGAGAACGTTGGACCCACCCACAGGAGCGCTTCCTTACGGGTACGATACTAGTAAGCAGTGTGAATTTCATTCCGGGGCACCCGGACATGATATCGAGAGTTGTCATGCTTTTAAGCATAAAATCCAAGATTTTATTGATAGTAAAGTCATCAACTTCAGTAATGATGGTCCTAACATTGTACAGAAGCCAATGCCGAATCATGGAGCGAATGTTGTTTTGACAGAGGAGGATTTGGATTTGGTTATGGATGTAAATGATCTGAAGACACCTTTAAGTTATGTTAAAATTAGATTATTGAAAGGAGGGGTCTTCCCCGGATGTGATGAGTACTGTTTGGATTGTTGGACCCGACCAGAGGGTTGTATTGATTTGAAGAGAGGTATTCAGGCCATGATTGATGAGGGAACTTTGCAGTTTGACCGCACTGCTGTTGAGAAACCTGGTGAGGTAACATGTGAAAAGCAGGGTGAGGTCGCAACAATTACAATTCCACGAAAGACTATTATGATATCAGCGCCCGCCAAGCGGCCAACTATCACGACAACGAAAGCAGGACCAGTTCCTTATGAGAGTACGAAAGCCATTCCATGGACTTATGGGTTGGAAGCTTTTTGCAACGGGGAAAAGATTAATGTGGATAGCCAGCCAGCAGGGACAGTGGGTAGTCTTGTTGAAGCAGGAGGCATGACCCGAAGTGGTAGAATCTTCACTTCACCTGAAATTGAGGCTGAAAGAATTACTAGAGGCAAAGCCAAAGTGAATGAAGGAGGACCTTCCCAGTCAAAAGAGAAAGAAACATCGGTCAAGGATGTAGAAGAGTTTATGAGGTTGATTCGCAAAAGTGACTATAAGATTGTGGAGCACTTGCAGCAGACGCCCTCCAAAATTTCAATACTATCTTTGTTGCTTTGTTCCGAGGCCCATCGGAATGCCTTGTTGAAAATCTTGGACATGTCTTTTGTACCTCAGGAAGTAACTGTTAATCAGCTTGAGGGGGTACTGGAGCATGTGAATGCTGGCCACAGCCTGGGATTTACTGACTTTGATTTAACGCATAGAGGTCGGGACCATAATATGGCCTTGCACATTTCAGTGGAATGCCGAGGCACTGTTATGTCGCATGTTCTTGTAGACACCAGATCATATTTGAATGTGTTGCCGAATGTTGCACCCCAAATTTGTCCTACCTTTACATAGTTTCTAGTGCCACTTTATTTTGAATGAATAAAATGGCACAATTGGCAAGAGACCGTGTGTAAGGAGTTGTGAGTGTGAGAGGTCGAGAGTTCAAATCCCACCTTCTTCACTTTTTGTTTTTCTTTTATTTTTATTCTAACTTTTCTATTTTTATAAAAAAAAATAACAAAATAGTTTTTTTTTATTATTTAATTATTATTTTCGTATTTTATTTAAATTATTTTTTAAAAAATATTATTTTTTCACTTTTTTCCATATTACTCATAAAAACATCAAAAAATCATAAAATTAAAAATATTAGAAAAGATTTTATTCTTTTAAGTTTGTTTTAGTTTGTTTTTTTAGTTTTGACTAATTATTTAAGTTGGGCTTTAAAATAGGCATTAGGTTAGAGTTAACCCTAATTTGTTACCTATATAAACATGAGTTACATTTGATAAAAGGAGGAGGAGACAAAAGAGAAAAACGGCGGCCGTTCTCACGATTTATCAGAAGAAGGAATTTTTTTGGAAGAACCCTAACAAATTTGAATTCATCATTGGCCAAGCGCTACCGGCGAGCAAAAAGTCCCAACGGCGGAGGCTCAGTTTGTTCAACATCATCGTCGTTACCGTAAGCTTTCTCTTTCCTTTGATTTACGGCATTTTATGATTTTTGTGTGTTGTTTTGTTCATTGATTGTAGATGAATGGGAAGAATAAATAGAAGATGACATGCAAGGATTGAAGGAGAGGAAAAGCTTCGATAGTCATCCAGGGAGAAAACGGCAGAAGCCTTTTTATTTACGTTTCATTTTTTTATTTTATTATTCAATTGTTTATTTTTTCATTTATATTAACTATGTAGTTTGTAATTAATAATGCAATTAAGTTTAGGTAAGCTATTTCAACAACAAAAAAAAACATAACGTAATCAGTTTTTTAAAAATTAAGATCTTTCTAAAAAGTTTTTTTCAAAAATTAAATCATTTTTTATTTAAAAACATATTTCTAAATAAAACAGTTTTTCTTAATTAAAGCTTTTTTCCAATTAAAACCACTTTTCATTAAGTTAACACAAAAATTAAAAAATGACCTTTCTTTCACTAAAACAAAAATTAAAACCTTTTTCGTTGAATTTAAATCAAATTTTTTCATTAAAATTTAAAACATTTTTTTTATTAAAATTTAAAACATTTATTTTCGATAACATTAAAACATTTTTTTTCAAGACATTTTTTCATTATTAAAACCAGTTTCTTTATTAAAATTTTTAGTAAATAATTAGAATAGTTTCTCCATTTAAGCATGAAATTAATTCTCCTCTCCTCTTCTCAATAAAAACTCAAAAAGAAATAAGTTGTGATTTAGCCGTTTCATTTTTGTCTAACCCTCGTTAATTTGTTTGTTTCAACTCGTTATTATTTCATTTGTTTGTTTTTGTTCCATGGATGTAATTTACGCGAGGCCATGGTCGCGGTTATTTTATTTTGCATTTTTTGGGAATTTGTAATTTACGCGAGTGATCGTCGCGATGCTTTTTTTTACCGCTTTCTTTATTTTTCCGCACTTTAATTCTGCCGAATAGTAATTTGTCGTATTTTGCATGTTTTTACCGTTAGAATCCCTCCGAAGGAATTAGGTCTAGCCGTTTGACCGCCGAGTCAATAGTCTTAACCCTTTGGACCATTTCAAACCCTGTTTAGCCTACGTGTCCCGCCGTGGACAAAAATACCCTTTACCCTAGTTTAGGTCAAAGAGTCGCCGTACTCTGTTTTAGGGTTTCCCGCCGTGGAATCCCTAATTTCAACCCTAAATTTTTAATTAACAAATTCAACGTAGAAATAGGAGTTTCAAAGACTCCACGTAAGCGTGTCCTTAAGATACGTTTATTCCCCATTGAAACCTTGACCACAGTCAAGACGTTTCTAACCTCCCTTTCGAGGGGAACTACAATTACTCTGATTCCATTCCCGTCAGGATATGTAGGCACAAGATGCGACGTCTTGCCGAGTAAACTTAGGACTAACCCTTAGGTCTTTAGGTCACTTTATCCCTTACCTCAATATATATTAAAACAGATAATAAAATATAAAAAAAGCATACAATAAACAAAAGGTTCCTGTAGAGTACTACAGAAGTTTAGGGTGCTAGTACCTTCCCTAAGCTTAACCAACCCCTTACCTAGATCTCTCCCCGCATTGTCTTTACGATGCAAAATTAGGTTTTCCTCTTTTGACCTTTTCCTTCGGATAAATCAAAGAGCGGTTGTGAACTAAAGATGCGATTCAAATTAATTAATAATTTGATATCATATTCTAACCGCAACAGAAAATGGCGACTTCACTGGGGACCCTCCTAATTTTTAAGGGTTACCCCTATTTTGTTTATTGTATGATATTTTATTAATTATTTTTATATATCATTGTACCTTGTGGGGATACCTGTTATTGTGAGATAAGTCCTAACCCGGACTTGAGTGACCTTATTATAGGAAGGTGAGATATTCGACGAGGCTTGCCGGGAGTGAGTCCCGACCAAGTCAACTCGAGAATCACCGCTCAGTTGAGACCCTTTCGAAAATGGTTCGGTTGATCGAGTGCAGTCGTGAAAACTTTTACTATTTTCAATTGGAGTCTGTGATACTGGGGACCGTAGTACCTTAACACCACCTTGGCCTTATATAGGACGTAGTGCGGGAACTATGTGGGAGTAGTCCTACAATAGTTACTACGCGATACTACACTCAAAAGAGGTTCTCTTGAGAATATTATCGACCTCCGAGTTAGTTGGAAAGTTGATAATATCCGAAAGATGGATTGATGACTTTGGGCACCGCTTTAGAACCTTGTTCTGCAGGTACAATTAACCTATAGTACTTAACTTTTGGGAAGGGTAGACCTTAACTCCATTCGTTGTCCTCTAACCTAGGACCTTTGTGTGTGTATTTGTGCTTTGCATCCATAAAGCATCATATCATTTCCAGTTTCAAGGAATTCAACAGTCCTTTGCAAATTCAAAAAGGTCCTACATTTTAGAGTCAAAAAAAAAATTCTTTCCAACTTTCCTAAAAGGGAATATTTGCAATTGACCGTTGAAATTCTTGGAACCATTACATGGCATTAGCATCACATTTTTGCATTGCATTTTTCCCCCGGTTTCTCATTCTCAGTTCTCTCGTCTTCCAGTGTACCTTTGAGTCGTCAAGCTGATTCCTTGACACAGATATCAGACCAGGGCTAACTATAGACATAAGATGTCAGAGCAAGAGACATACAATGCAGAGATCCGAATGGAAATCGATGAGTTGAAGTTAGACATGACTAAGCTCACTGAAATGCTTCAAATACTGATTGCCAGAGGACAGCCAACTCAGACTCCTCAACACCCAGTTATTGGACAAAACCAGAAATGGAACAGAAGCCACTTTGATCTTATTCCCATGACTTACGCCGAGCTATATCTTGACTTGGTTCGACGAGGACTGATCACCACAAAGGCTTCGCCACCTCCTCCTAATCCCCATCCAGTTGGGTTCAGGACCGATCTCCATTGTGCTTTTCATGAGGGTTCCCCAGGCCACGACTTGGAACATTGTTTTGCGCTGAAGGCTAGAGTGTGTGAATTGGTTAGAACCGGAATACTTGATTTTACAAACGGTCATCCGAATGTTCAGAAGGATCCCTGGCCAGTGCATCAGAAATGAAGTTTTATCAGTAGGCCTTTTATTCCTTGTTGTTTGCATTTTCCTTATTTCGTATTAGTTGTTTGCTTTCAAATTATGTTTGTACTTTTACATTAATGAAATGAGCATTGCGACTTTTGATTCAATTCATTTTGCCTACTATTTGCATCTTTATGCTTTATTTTCAAATATTTACTTTTTGTCCAAATTTTTTATATGCTAAGATTGGAGGGAGGATGATGATAACGTTATATCCATAATTGATGTCAGTATGCTTTCAATCAAACCTTGTTGACGATGTAAGGCATTGTTTCAATTCCCAAACACTGGAGAAATAAGGAAGTTATCCCCTTGTCACCCCCTTTGAGCCTAGAAGTTGGAGTTTCTTTCTTTATAAAACCCCGCAATTTTAACCTGGGGATGGGTAGTTCTCAGTTAACTCGGTTATGTTTTCATGCAATATACCTTTCATATAAAGTTCGCACTTACAAATTTTCCTTCGCACACAACAAGTAAATGTCGAAGATGTTTTCTAATCAAAAAAGTCGATGATGGTTTGCCGAAATCATTAAAGTCAGGCAATCACTTTCCTTCAAAAATATATATATATAAAAATTAAGAAAAAGCCCGCTAAGTCAAAACCTATGAAGGAGATTTAGGCAAAACTGGGGCATCCCACTGACTGTAAACTCTAAAATAAACAGTTAAGGCAAAATTTAGGGATAATACAAAGAGATTTTTAAATCCTTATCTTGAAAATCCTCAATGTCAAAACAATCAAATGTTATAGGGGAGTAGTGGCTGCCTTTTCATAGGTCCCTTTGACTTCTGAGTCATCATTGCTACGATCAATGAAATCCCTAACTTATGGGAACCTGAATGCATAATATGAGTTAACTGAGCATAGGACTGAAGATCATCACGTAGATTGGGTGGGTACAAATAAATTTTGAGCCTTTATCTTTTGTTTCATAAACCGTGAACCAGGCCACATTACAATCCTCAAAAGACCTAATTGAAGCAAGGTTATTTTGAAAGTATACTACAGCAAGGTTGCGTAACCTGACTCCAAAAGATCCTTGCGAATCATTTATTTTGGCAATACACTTTTATTTTAAACTTTGAGTGTCTTGAACCGCCTTGTTCCGACTAACGACTCATGTATTTTCCATCTTTCAAAAATAATTTTGATTTCAAAAGTCGCATGAACTTTGCATTACCATGTTTGTATGAATATTTTTGTTTGCAAACTGGCTTTCCTCTAAGGAATTTTCAAACAATGAGAAACTTGGTCAAGTGATCTTATCAGGGGCAAGTTCCTTTTACATCCTGTCAAAGAATCAGTTCAAGATTTGTTCAAGGCAATATCTTCTCAGATTTGGTTTATCCAGAGAATTGTTCAAGACTCAGACTGGGGCAAGCCCTCCGAGGATACAGCAAAACAGTCGATTCCACGAATCAGACAGCTGAAGCAATTATCAATTCATTTGACCTGGGGCAGTTTACTTGCATAATCCCCAAGCAGTTATTCATCATTCCTACAGTGACTATCAACTTGATACAGTTTAACAGAATGACAGTGATCTCCGTGTTGAGGAATCAGTCCTCCAGTTTTGTCATCTCACCGAAAGAGTCGAGTCTTGTCGTCGACGTCTGCATTTGCATTTGATCATATGTCATAGCATAATTCTTATACATGTGCATATCATGGGTGTTTTATCCCCCATTTTCTTTTTCTCCCGAGGCCGTGTTTTACTCGCGTCTTACCTCGTGGACGAAGTCCAATTTACCTGGCATCATGGGTGTTTTATCCCCATTTGCATTTTTCTCCCCGAGGTCGTGTTTTATCCGCGTCTTACCTTGTGGACGAATTTAGTTACTTGGCAGCATGGGTGTTTTATCCCCATTCGCATTTTTCTCCCCGAGGTCGTGTTTTATCCGCGTCTTACCTTGTGGACAAAGTCCAGTTTACTTGGCACCCATCGACTATTTCGTGTCATGTCTATCTGACGTTCTTCCAGATACGACGTGTCTCCTTTTCGATGTTCTGATGTTGTCTCTCCCTATATGTTTTCTGGTGAGTCCGGAAGATCCCGCTCGATCTCTTCAAGGAATGTCCCGAAAACTCTAGCGTCTGTCGTTTACCTGGTCCTGCCTCCGTGTGGATCATATGTTACCTTGTCACCACCGCGTGTCTTCTTCCCCAGTGCATTTCCTCGTTGCGCCGTCCCCTGTGACGTTGTTTCGTCTGCATCCGTGCATTTTTTTCATTTTCATCATACGCATCATATTAGATTCATGGCATTGTCAGTAGTATAGTTCGTGTTATTTTGTCCATATCATTGCATATCACTACATCTAGGGGCCAAATTTCTGGTTATCTGTATTTAAATCCCTTTCACCGCGATTTCTCGAGTCTCCGCTGCTCAAATCATCCGGTGAAGCTATTTAAATAGGGGCATCTGTTGCACCCCAAATTTGTCCTACCTTTACATAGTTTCTAGTGCCACTTTATTTTGAATGAATAAAATGGCACAATTGGCAAGAGACCGTGTGTAAGGAGTTGTGAGTGTGAGAGGTCGAGAGTTCAAATCCCACCTTCTTCACTTTTTGTTTTTCTTTTATTTTTATTCTAACTTTTCTATTTTTATAAAAAAAAATAACAAAATAGTTTTTTTTTATTATTTAATTATTATTTTCGTATTTTATTTAAATTATTTTTTAAAAAATATTATTTTTTCACTTTTTTCCATATTACTCATAAAAACATCAAAAAATCATAAAATTAAAAATATTAGAAAAGATTTTATTCTTTTAAGTTTGTTTTAGTTTGTTTTTTTAGTTTTGACTAATTATTTAAGTTGGGCTTTAAAATAGGCATTAGGTTAGAGTTAACCCTAATTTGTTACCTATATAAACATGAGTTACATTTGATAAAAGGAGGAGGAGACAAAAGAGAAAAACGGCGGCCGTTCTCACGATTTATCAGAAGAAGGAATTTTTTTGGAAGAACCCTAACAAATTTGAATTCATCATTGGCCAAGCGCTACCGGCGAGCAAAAAGTCCCAACGGCGGAGGCTCAGTTTGTTCAACATCATCGTCGTTACCGTAAGCTTTCTCTTTCCTTTGATTTACGGCATTTTATGATTTTTGTGTGTTGTTTTGTTCATTGATTGTAGATGAATGGGAAGAATAAATAGAAGATGACATGCAAGGATTGAAGGAGAGGAAAAGCTTCGATAGTCATCCAGGGAGAAAACGGCAGAAGCCTTTTTATTTACGTTTCATTTTTTTATTTTATTATTCAATTGTTTATTTTTTCATTTATATTAACTATGTAGTTTGTAATTAATAATGCAATTAAGTTTAGGTAAGCTATTTCAACAACAAAAAAAAACATAACGTAATCAGTTTTTTAAAAATTAAGATCTTTCTAAAAAGTTTTTTTCAAAAATTAAATCATTTTTTATTTAAAAACATATTTCTAAATAAAACAGTTTTTCTTAATTAAAGCTTTTTTCCAATTAAAACCACTTTTCATTAAGTTAACACAAAAATTAAAAAATGACCTTTCTTTCACTAAAACAAAAATTAAAACCTTTTTCGTTGAATTTAAATCAAATTTTTTCATTAAAATTTAAAACATTTTTTTTATTAAAATTTAAAACATTTATTTTCGATAACATTAAAACATTTTTTTTCAAGACATTTTTTCATTATTAAAACCAGTTTCTTTATTAAAATTTTTAGTAAATAATTAGAATAGTTTCTCCATTTAAGCATGAAATTAATTCTCCTCTCCTCTTCTCAATAAAAACTCAAAAAGAAATAAGTTGTGATTTAGCCGTTTCATTTTTGTCTAACCCTCGTTAATTTGTTTGTTTCAACTCGTTATTATTTCATTTGTTTGTTTTTGTTCCATGGATGTAATTTACGCGAGGCCATGGTCGCGGTTATTTTATTTTGCATTTTTTGGGAATTTGTAATTTACGCGAGTGATCGTCGCGATGCTTTTTTTTACCGCTTTCTTTATTTTTCCGCACTTTAATTCTGCCGAATAGTAATTTGTCGTATTTTGCATGTTTTTACCGTTAGAATCCCTCCGAAGGAATTAGGTCTAGCCGTTTGACCGCCGAGTCAATAGTCTTAACCCTTTGGACCATTTCAAACCCTGTTTAGCCTACGTGTCCCGCCGTGGACAAAAATACCCTTTACCCTAGTTTAGGTCAAAGAGTCGCCGTACTCTGTTTTAGGGTTTCCCGCCGTGGAATCCCTAATTTCAACCCTAAATTTTTAATTAACAAATTCAACGTAGAAATAGGAGTTTCAAAGACTCCACGTAAGCGTGTCCTTAAGATACGTTTATTCCCCATTGAAACCTTGACCACAGTCAAGACGTTTCTAACCTCCCTTTCGAGGGGAACTACAATTACTCTGATTCCATTCCCGTCAGGATATGTAGGCACAAGATGCGACGTCTTGCCGAGTAAACTTAGGACTAACCCTTAGGTCTTTAGGTCACTTTATCCCTTACCTCAATATATATTAAAACAGATAATAAAATATAAAAAAAGCATACAATAAACAAAAGGTTCCTGTAGAGTACTACAGAAGTTTAGGGTGCTAGTACCTTCCCTCAGCTTAACCAACCCCTTACCTAGATCTCTCCCCGCATTGTCTTTACGATGCAAAATTAGGTTTTCCTCTTTTGACCTTTTCCTTCGGATAAATCAAAGAGCGGTTGTGAACTAAAGATGCGATTCAAATTAATTAATAATTTGATATCATATTCTAACCGCAACACCGAAGAAGGCTATGATGAAGCTAGATGTCCGAGGAATCATATGCACGCCAAGTGATTTGGTCGTGAGGGCTTTTGATGGGACCAGGAGGTCGGTGTTTGGATCCATAATGTTGTCGCTCCAACTCGGGCCGGAAGTGTTTAACACTGTGTTCTATATCATGGACATACATCCCGCTTACAGCTGTTTACTTGGGCGACCATGGATACATTCTGCAGGGGCTGTGACGTCCATAGTGCATCAGAAACTTAAGTACATGGTTGGTGACAATGTTGTTACTATTTGCAGAGAGGAGGACATTCTGGTTAGTCATCTTTCGTCATTCAAGTACGATGAATTGGATGGGGAGATCCATGAGACGCCATGCCAAGCCTTCGAGGGGTTGCAGATCAAGGACAAGTCTCATGTTCCCGTCAAAGGGCCAGAGGTGGCCATGTCTTTGTATAAAGACGCTCAGGCAGTGGTTCAGGCTGGAGCAACCAAAGGATGGGGCCAAGTCTTGGAAATTCCTGTCAAGATGGACAAGTTTGGGTTGGGGTATCGCCCGACATCGTCGTCCTCCGCATCAGGCGTGCCAAAGTTCAAAGGACCAGTGGTGATTACTCTAGGTGGGGTCTGTTATGAAACGATCAATGATGTTTCCGATGCTGAAGACGGAGATAGCGACTGTGATATGGACTCGTGGATCAAGCCCGGCGTGCCAGGACAGAATTTGTGCAACTGGTCTATCCAGGAACTTGTCCCAATGACTACAAAACAGTAATGATTTGTTTTCTCAATTATTGTATAATCCTGTGTCCTACTCGGGGCATAGTGATTTTTGTTTTTAGGGCTACCTGCTTATGTGTGTACTTTGCTTAATCACTAATAAAGGCGTTTTTCGCATGCAAATTTTGTGATCCTTGTATTTCCTGTTTTTGTTTAACAATAAAATGGCAACGTGGTTATGTGCTTTGTTTGCATTATTTGAAACATTTAACCATTCTCATTGCAGGATTCATATTTCAGACGACACCGATCACGAACTTCCTATGACTCGCTTCGACTTCGAGCACCCGATATTTCAAGCAGAAGAAGAGATTGTTGAGGATAATGACTTATCAGAAGAGCTGACTCGACTTTTGAAACAAGAAGAGAGAATCATTCTGCCTCATCAGGAGAAAATTAAAATTATCAACGTGGGGTCCGAAGCAGTTGTCAGGAATATCCGGATAGGGGCTGCACTGCAAAGTGATATCAAGCAAAGGCTTATTGAGATGCTGCGGGAGTACAGTGATATCTTTGCTTGGTCTTACGAAGACATGCCTGGGTTGGATACTGATATGGTGGTTCACCTTTTGCCATTGCACGAGGAATGTCCGCCGGTTAAGCAAAGACTCAGAAGGACTCGACCAAATATGGCTGTGAAAATTAAAGAGGAAGTTCAGAAACAATGGGATGCCGGTTTCCTAGCTGTTACAACTTATCCCTCATGGGTCGCCAATATAGTACCTGTACCAAAGAAAGATGGTAAGGTGCGAATGTGCGTGGACTATCGAGATTTGAATAAGGTGAGCCCAAAGGACGACTTTCCACTTCCTCATATTGATGTGCTGGTCGACAACACAGCTCAATTCTCCGTGTTTTCCTTCATGGACGGCTTTTCGGGCTATAATCAGATAAAGATGGCGTCGGATGATATGGAGAAAACAACTTTTATTACCCCGTGGGGAACGTTCTGCTACAAAGTGATGCCCTTTGGTTTGAAGAACGCTGGGGCAACATATCAGCGAGCTATGACAAGACTCTTTCATGATATGATGCATAAAGAGATCGAAGTCTATGTTGACGATATGATTGCCAAATCCCAAACGGAGGAAGAGCATCTGGTAAATCTTCTAAAATTGTTCAAGAGGCTTAGGAAATTCAGGCTGAGACTGAATCCTAACAAGTGCACCTTCGGGGTGAGATCTGGTAAGCTACTGGGGTTCATTGTGAGCGAAAAACGAATTGAGGTTGATCCTGCTAAGATAAAAGCAATACAAGAAATGCCAACGCCGAAAACAGAAAAAGAGGTTCGTGGCTTTTTAGGGAGATTGAACTACATTGGTCGGTTCATATCTCACCTGACGGCCACATGCGAGCCATTATTCAAGTTGTTGAAAAAAGATCAGGCTGTGACCTGGAATGAAGATTGTCAAAGGGCGTTTGAGAAAATAAAAGAATATTTGCAGGAACCTCCAATATTGATACCCTCAGTAGCCGGGAGACCATTGATTATGTATTTGACGGTTCTTGAGAAAAGTATGGGTTGTGTTCTCGGTCAACATGACGAGACTGGACGTAAAGAGCATGCGATTTACTACTTGAGTAAAAAGTTCACAGACTGTGAGTCCCGTTACTCAATGCTCGAAAAAAACGTGTTGTGCACTAGCCTGGGCTGCCAAACGTTTGAGGCAATACATGCTAAACCATACGACCATGCTAATTTCAAAGATGGATCCGATAAAATACGTGTTTGAAAAGCAAGCACTTTCCGGAAGGATTTTCCGATGACAGATGGTACTGACAGAATATTATATTCAGTATGTTTCTCAAAAGGCTATTAAAGGTAGTGTTCTGTCAGAATACCTAGCTGAGCAGCCAATTGATGATTACCAGTCGATGAGTTTTGATTTTCCTGACGAGGATATCATGTACTTAAAAATGAAAGACTGTGAGGAGCCCTTGTCGGATGAAGGTCCAGAGTTGGGTTCCAAATGGCAATTGATATTTGATGGTGCCGTCAATTCATACGGAAGTGGAATAAGGGCAATCATTACTACTCCTCATGGGTCGCATATCCCATCCACTGCTAGATTGACCTTTCCAGTTACCAACAATGAGGCCGAATATGAAGCGTGCATTATGGGGCTCGAAGAAGCTATTGATCTGAGAATTAAAAATCTTGATGTATACGGAGACTCTGCTCTAGTTGTGAATCAGATCAAGGGAGAGTGGGAGACTCGTCAGCCCAATCTGATACCCTATATGAATTATGCAAGGAGGTTGTTACCTTTCTTTGACAAGGTGGAACTGCACCATGTACCACGAGCAGAAAATCAGATGGCAGACACTCTCGCGACTTTGTCTTTGATGTATATGGTTAACTTCTGGAATGAGGCTCCCAAGATAGTTATCTCTCGCCTCGATAGGCCCGCTTTCATATTTTCCATTGCGGAAGCTTTCGATGGTAAACCGTGGTATTATGATATCCAGCAGTTCCTGAAGAACCTAGAGTATCCGGCTGGGGCATCCAGTCGTGATCAGAAGACTCTTAGGAGATTGGCTGGCAATTTCTTTTTGAATCCGGATGGGGTTTTGTACAAGAGAAACCACGACTTGGTGTTGTTGCGGTGTGTGGACGAGAAAGAGGCTAAGTTGCTAATGGAAGAAATCCATGAGGGTACATTTGGCACGCATGCCGGCGAACATGCAATGAAGAGAAAGCTATTAAGAGCAGGGTATTACTGGCTAACAATGGAAACAAATTGTTTCAAATTTGCAAAGAAGTGTCATAAATTCCAGATTTATGCGGACAAGATTCATGTGCCTCCGAGCCCTCTGAATGTTATGTCGTCACCTTGGCCTTTCTCCATGTGGGGAATTGATGTGATTGGAAAAATCGAGCCCACGGCATCCAACGAACATCGTTTTATCTTGGTAGCTATTGATTACTTCACCAAATGGGTTGAAGCGGCGTCATATGCTAATGTTACCAAGCAGGTGGTAGCCAGATTTATCAAGAAGGATATTATCTGCAGATATGGAATCCCAGAGAGGATTATCACTGACAACGGTTCGAATTTGAATAACAAGATGATGAAGGAATTGTGCCAGAATTTCAAAATTAAACATCACAACTCTTCTCCTTATCGGCCCAAGATGAATGGCGCTGTTGAAGTGGCCAATAAAAACATAAAGAAGATCGTTCAGAAGATGGTTGTGACCTACAAGGACTTGCATGAGATGTTGCCTTTTGCTTTGCACGGTTATCGTACGACGGTACGCACATCAACCGGGGCAACTCCTTTTTCACTTGTGTATGGTATGGAGGATGTCCTACCATTGGAGGTTGAGATTCCTTCTCTGAGGGTTTTGCGTGATGTCCAATTAGATGAGGCAGAATGGGTGAAAGATAGATTGAATCAGCTCAGTTTAATGGATGAGAAGAGACTGGCTTCTATAGCATATGGTCGGCTGTATCAGAGCCGGATGAAGAAAGCTTATGATAAGAAGGTGTGCCCTCAAAGCTTTCAGACGGGCGATCTTGTGCTGAAAAAGATTCTCCCACCACAATCAGATCACAGGGGCAAATGAACTCCCAATTATGAAGGTCCATATGTCGTGAGAAAGGTTTTCTCTGGAGGAGCCTTATTGTTGTCCACCATGGATGGTGAGGATTTCACATCCCCTGTGAATTCGGACGCAGTTAAAAAATACTTTACTTAAATAGACCCGCTGGACAATAAAAAGAGAGTCCAGGCAAAAATGGGGCATCCCGGCGAACCATAAAAAAGGAATAAAAGGTTCAGGAAAAAGTTAGGGATAAAATCGAAAAAGATGTACACCCGCAAAGTTGAAAACCTGAAAAGAGCAACTTCGGTAAAAAAAGGGTGTCCCGGTGAATTGAAAACCCGCAAAGGGCGGTTCACGCAAAAGTTAGGGATTTGAAAAAGCAAATGATTGCGGTCCTAGTTTGATACTGCATTACTTAAGTGGTTTGGGAGTACCTGAGGGTCGGGTATCCAAAACAATCTCTTCCGAAGATCGAGTATCGGGAAAGCGTCATAGTCAGGCGAGTCATAGGAGGCTCAGCTCATGGTGTTCGTCTGTGCTACTTTGCCGACATGTATAAAAATTTTCTTTGTGCTTCTGTAATATTTGTATTTTTGTTTGTGCGTGACTTCCTCTTTTCAGGAGTTGCATCCTGTGTACAAAATTTTGCCTATTTAACGACCCGTTATCAATAAAGCATGTTATTCAGTACTTGATGCTTGTTCTTTACTGTTATGTTTGTGAAAAACGCCGATGTTTTGATGAACTTGCATGTGCATAAACTTGCTGGCCCTTGCCAATAATTGCTAAAACTTCGAATTGACTAAACGAACGTCACAGATATTAACCGAAATAGATCTTGTTGTATAGATTTGTTTTGCCTCATTTGTGTTTTGCAGGGTTCTCACCTTTGAAGCAAACATTCAGGGATGTTGTGTTTCCCAGCCGGAGTCCTGTGACATAAGTGATGGTATCACTCCTCAGCAGATGGAAGTCATATTTTATCTCAGAAGATTTGAGATGGCACTTATCCCTATTGGATATGGGTGGTCCTCCCCAGAAGAGTATTCCCCAGGAAAGTTGCCAAGAGAGTATCCTCGTTGGATTTGAAAGTCCCCAACAGAAGGTGCATTCCCAGCAGTGAGTATGTGCACACTCCATTCCCAACTTGGGTAACTTCCGCAGTATAACCAAGTCGTCTTTGGTTCAGAAGGATTATCCCCACGCAGGATTGTTTCTCCTTCTCCCCAGCAGTTTGTTTTTCCTCCGACAGGATAAACATCCTCATCAGAGTTCGTAATTTCAAACTTGTGAGCTATTCCCCGACAAGAGGGTTATCCCCAGCGGAGTTGGTTTTACCGTTCCAGCATTTATTTTGTTGGAATGCTTTGTGATATTTGGTTATCCCCAGCGGATTGGGTCTTGTCTTCAGCATTTATTTTGCTGAAGCGCCACTTGGCATCTTTGCATTTTGCATATATCATCACATTTGCATCTACCCAAACGCGTAGCATTTTCATGCCATATGGAGCATTACGCCATTGTCAAACATACGCATTTTGAAACATAAGCCAGGTTGGTTACCTCTTTGTTTTCAGGTGTTATCCCTTGCAGAGGAGTGGGATTCTTGCTCAGAAGGATCTCTAGATATTCAAAATTCTCGGCGAGATAGGTGATGATAATGTTCGTCCCCTAACAGAGTTGCTTGGTTAAGTTTCTCTTTGTCCCCGGTGGGATTATTCTCAGGTTGCTGTTACGCCAGCATCGAAATATTTCAGGCCTTAAACCTTCGGAGGTGTCACTACTGATTTCCCCACAGAGTTGTGATTAAGTTTCTCGTATTTCCCAACAAAGTATTCTTCAAATGTACCTGTGTTGATAGTGATGTTTACCCGTGCTGACGGTGATTGTTTTCCGTGTTGACGGAATTGTACCTGTGTTGACAGTGATGTTTACCCGTGCTGACGGTGATTGTTATCCATATTGACGGAATTGTACCTGTGTTGACAGTGATGTTTCCCCGTCCTGACGGTGGTTATTATCCGTGTTGACGGAATAGTACCTGTGTTGACAGTGATCGTTGTCCGTGTTGACGGAATTCTTCCCTGTGTTGACACAGATTGTTACCTGTGATTGACAGAGATTGTACCTGCAATTGACAGAGATTGCACCTGTGATTGACAGAGATTGCGCCTGTGTTGACAGTGATTGCTACCCATGCTGACGGTGATTGTTATCCGTGTTGATGGAATTATTACCTGTAATGGACAAAGATTGCGCCTGTGTTGACAGAGATTGTTAACTGTGATAGACAGAGTTTGTTATCCGTATTGACGGAATCGTACGCGTGCGGACGGAGATTGTTATCTGTGTTGATGGAATTTCTACCTGTGGCTGACAGAGATCGTACCTGTGTTGACAGTGATTGTTATCCGTGTTGACGGAGTCGTTACCCGTAATTGACGGAGTTGTCCCAGTGAAATTGTCGTAGATTGTTATCCGTGTTGACGGAATTGTATATGTGTTGACAGTGATTGTTGCCCATGTTGACGGAAGTGTTACCTGTGTTGACAGTGATTGTTACCCGTGTGGACGGAGTTATTATTCGTGATTGACGGAATTGTCCTCAGTAGAGTTATTACCTGTGACCGAAAGAGATCGTTATTCCAGTTATGGACGGAATTGTACCCATGGTGATGGAGTCTCTCCTCGTGTTGACGAAGTTTAGTCCAATTGTGGACAGAGTTGTTTCTTGCAAAGTTAATTCGATTCCTGTGGCGTCACACAGGGGGTTAATGTTGAAGTCCCAAGTTTTATTGGACGATTGATTAGTTGTTGCTGTAACAACTAGGTTCAACGCAACAGATGTTGTTTCCCAAGCAGTTTTTGTAGTATATTTCTGCGGTTGGAAAATTTCCGAGTTTCTTGGTATTCAACCGTCTTCTACCTCGATTGTTTGAAGGCCGTTCGCTCTTCACCCAGTCGGGTCCAAGCCGTTTGAATAGGGGCAGCTGTTGCACCCCAAAATTTGCTCAACCTTTTCTTACCTAGTTTATATTTCATTGCATTAACATCTGCATAGTTATATCATTTGCATATCATGATATCATTCATATAGCAGGGGATCAAATGTGTTTCTTCTCAAGAGAATCCTAACAAAGAGGTCTCATTCAAGATTGAGAGTTATCAAAGTCATCAGGAAGGGATTTGAGAGCCTAAGGGTTTAAATGTTTGAGTGTGAATCTTCTCCTAACTTGAGGATCAACTGAAGACCATCAGAGGGTTGTGAGGTGTTGAATGTGAGAAGAGGATGTGTATGGATCTCATAGAATGCCTAGAGGGCCATGAGAGAGCTCAATCAAGTCATTGTGTCAAATGTAAGAGCCACAGTTGAGGTGCAAGCAATTAGGGTTTTATCTGGGTTAATCCTAGGTCAACTGTGCAATTGAAGGGTATCAAAGCCTACTTTTAGGTTATGGAGTTCATGAAATGATGTGATAAGACATTTGTGGTGTTGTTCTAAGATCAAATCAAGAAGAATCAAGTGTGTGGGAAGTTGCTAAGCTAGGGTTTCAGTGCAAAATTCCTTGTTTAGTGCCTAACTTCAAGACCACATAAGTCAAGATACAAGTTTCAAATGGATCTTTGGACAACATAAAACTTGTATATCATCTCAATACCTTTAATTTTAGTACTAGAAGTCCTCAAGGGGATTTATAGAACTCAAGTTATGGTCCAGACAAGTTACAAGTCCTCAGATGCCACTGAAATTTGTCTGTGAAAATCATCTGACTTCAAAGCTATTTTTGAGCTAGAAGGAAGTTTCACCTGAACTTTTGGCTAACATTAAAGTTGTTCCTCATGATCTTATATTTATAAATTGTACTAGAAGTCTTCCATCTGATTTGTAGAACTCAAGTTATGAGGTTTACAAGTCAGGGGTATTTTGGGAAAGTGAGATTATAGGCCATTTTCAATCAAGGGTCAAAAACTCCAACTTTCACTCTTCAAATGGAGATTTGTTCAACATGGAACTTGCTCAAAACATGATTTTAAGTGCAACCAAGTGATCATTTGGGATTGGTTTGACTTGTAGCAAAAATTCACTTAAAATGGCCTAAAAGGCAATTTTTCAAATGTATTAAGAAGGGAAAATTGACTTTTTGAGTTAGAGGACCAAAACATGTCATGTGAGTACATTTTTTGAATGTAAATCACATTCTAAACACATTGGCATTGGCAGAATTTTGAGCATTGGCCAAGTTTTGGGAGTTGTCATTTAAATTACTTCACCATGAAGTTACATAATCAAAAATAGCCATTGTATCAGATACAAGGATCAAATCCCAGCCATTCACACTCCACATGCTGTTAGTAGTTGAATTGAATCATTTTGGAGCCAAAACATTGTCATTTTTGTGTACACTCAAGAGAAAAAAGTGGTGAAAATTTTGAAAATTCCTTTTGGGCCTAGAGGCAAGGATTGGGCTCTCTCTTGATCAATATCCATTGTATATAACATTTCTAACCTTCACAAATCATCAGTTTTCGAAATTGGAGCAGAATTGATCAAGAACAAGCTTGAGAAAGTGAAGAAAACTCAAAAAGTGAATTCTTGGATCTAGATCGTTTCAAGCCAAATTGTGAATTGAGAAAGCTTTATTGAAGATCATTGAACGATTCTAGAGAGTTTTGCGAAGCTTCATCAAGGATTATAGGCTCAGTGGAAGTTCTCCACTAGGTACTTGAATTTCAACATATCTCTCTTAATACTTGATGATTCTTTGCCATTTTTGTATCTTTGCACTCCTTGAAGCATGTAGATCATTTCAGGATGATAATTGTTGATGTTTATGACGTTCGAAATTTGGAGCTCCAAACTTGTGAGATGTTGTATGGACTGTTTTGGCATGATTTTGCTTAGTTTTTGCTTGATCTATAACCTCCATGACATAAGGTTGAGTTTAAAATTAATTTGGAGAGGTTTTGATGAATTTGAGTTTTTGGTGTCAAACTTTGTTTGCTCCGTTTCTTTTTGATCTTGCATTATTAATGATTTTTGTTGATGGATTTGGAATCCTCGCGAGATGTAGTTGAATTTCGTCATAAATTTCATGCGAAACGGTTGAGTTTTGTGGAAGTTGTTGTTGGTGGTGGATGTCCGGCGAGCATGACGGAGGAGAGGCCGGCCGGAACTGTTCCGGCGAGTCCAAGGAAGAAGACGAGCGTGCACTGTCCGATCGCTTCTCATTTGTTGACATCTTCCGTGCATCGAGCGGTTGTGCGTGCGCCATATGTACAAGTCCAATACGGCGTCTTTTTGGCTTGCTAAGGGGACCGAGTGCTCCCCTGTTCGATCCCTGGCAGCCACACATTTAGTTGTTTCATTTATTCACCTTATTTCACTTTCCTTATTTTCTCTTATTTTTTTCTGTTTTCATGGCTGTTTGGATTAATTCCTTTAAAAATAGTAAAATTGATCAAAAAATTACGAAAATTTTTCTCATGATTCCTGAATGTCTTAGGAAATTTTAGAAACTGATTTTACATTTTTAGGATTTAATCTGAATTAGTTACGCTTTTTCTTTTGTGCTAATGTCCATTGTTTTGCATATTTGACCATCGGTTTTGTTGAAATTTGTTCTTCCAATTGGTGATGAATTTGGATTTGATTATTTAGTATGTTTTAGGGTAGATATTCATGTTCCCTTAGGATTTTTGTTAGAATTTTAGAACAAATTTAGGTTCTGTTTTAGGTGTTGAGATTAGAGTCTTCCCAAACTTGTGGATCACTTTGATACCCTTCAATCTAGAAATTATTTGGGTGACTTGGAATTTGAATTAGGAGCTTAGAAAATTAGGGTTTTAGGAAGAACCATTAGAGCTAGTTTTGATTTTCTTCATCAAACATAGAATGCATTGTGTGCTTCTATTCCATCCAATGATGTAAAGTCCTCCTAGGGAAACTCCATCTCTCCTTTGGAAGGATGTGTGGTATGCCCATAGTTGAGTAGAACTTTGAGGATACCTTTCCATTTCAATGTTGGTACTTGATGATTTCCTTTGGTTTTCATTAAGTTTTCAACATTTCAACCTTGATCTTGATGATTAATCCTTTGCTTGGAGGTGCTTGCTAGAGCTTGAAGATGAAGTTTGATAGAGCTTGAAGATAGAATCTAGCTTGAAGATGAAGTCTTGCTGTCAACTTTGCTGTCATTTCAACTGTGCTGTTTAGAGCTTGCTGTTGTTGTCTACTGTAGGAGTTTGTTGCTGCTGCTTGGGTTGTTTTCTCTGTATTTTGTTTTTCTATGTATTGTCTGTTTGCATGTGTTGATTACCTCTAGGTTTGAGGTGGAGCTTGTCTCCTCTTGCCTATTGTTTTCTCCCTTGCCTCGCTTGTACTGTTGCATAGCATGCATTTTACTGTTTACTGTTTACTGTTTGCTTCTTTTGTTGTTTCCCCTAGGATCTCTGATTTCCTCTGTGCAAGAGGGAATTATGACAGACATTAGATTTTGACCCATGCATGATAACTGTAGGTAGATTCCCCTTTCAACCATAGTTTTAGGGTGTCTTTCTCTTCTCATCTCAAAACAAAATTCAAAAACACAGTAATAAGGTTAATTGAAGTCGTACGTTACGAGCCTTAAGCTATCTGGGAAAAGGTTGGTGGAGGGTCTCTCTCCAGTAATCTGGATGTTAGTGTGGTACCCTTTGGGTGACATACGAAGCGTTCACTCCTGGGTCATAGTCTCTAGTGCGACTGAGATTGCAAACATCCTAAAAAATAGTTCTTTTCGTAAAAAACTCAAACAAACATTCAAACTCTATTTTTGTCCGCTTGGACCTTTAATCAGGAAAACCCTTTTCAGAAGGAGATAAAAAAATGTCAGACAAACTTGTGTCTTCCGTAGCCCGAACTACGTTTGCTCTGATCTTTCATGCCGTATGAAAGTACGTAGGCACGAGATGCGATATCTCGGCGAGCAACCTTCCCCCCTTAACCCGTAGTTAGGCGAACTACGTTGACTCTGATTTCTCGTTCCAGACGGGAATACGTAGGCATAAAGTGTGATACTTTGCTGAGTCATTTTCTTTTCTTTTAACCCAGACCTTTAGAGTAGATAGAATAACACACCCTTAGATAGAAAACAAGCGTGGATCTCGTCGAGTATGATGGACGTGAGGGGTGCTAATACCTTCCCCTTGCGTAACCGACTCCCGAATCCAGGATTTGGTTGCGATGACCATTCCTTTCCCTCTTTGCGTTAGGTTTACTCTAAGCGTTTCCTTTCCCTATTGTGGGATAAATAACGCACGGTGGCGACTCTTCTGTCATAGCCCGCGCCGATTTTCGCAGTAGCGACAAAAGGCCACGGTGATGACAACACATTTATCAATGTCGGTGGTACGTGCATCTTATCCGCATAAATCTGACACTTGTAATATTTCCTGGCATATTGAATACAGTCAGTTTCCAAAGTCAACCAGTAATAACCAGCCCTCACAATCTTTGTAGACATAGCACATCCATTTGGATGAGTACCGAACATTCCTTCGTGAACATCTTGCTTTAACAACTCTGCTTCTCGTCTGTCGACACATCTAAGCAGGACCATATCATGATTCCTTTTGTAGAGTACATCATTACTGAGAAAGAATTTGGATGCTAATCGTCTTAGAGTTTTCTTGTCAAGTGATGTAGCATCTGCTGGATACTCTTGTTTTAACAGGTAATTCTTTATGTCATAGAACCATGGCTTATCATCAGTTTCTTCTTTAACCATCTGACAGTAGGCGGGCTCGGTCTTTCGTTCAATTCGAATGAGAGTGGCTTTATTGACATCCTGGATTCTCCACATTGAGTCTAACATGGCTAGGGCATCGACGATGTGATTCTCAGATCTCGGAACATGCTTGAAAGTGATTTCATCGAAACACTCCATCATCTTGACAATGTAGGCTCTATAAGGGATCAAATTTTCATGTCTAGTTTCCCATTCTCTAGTAACTTGATAAATAACCAAAGCTGAATCCCCACTGACTTCAAGAAGTATAATTTTGAGGCTGATAGCTGCCTCGAGGCCGAGAATGCATGCTTCATATTCGGCGATATTATTTGTGCAGTCAAAATCAAACCTGGCTGTGAATGGAGTGTACCCAGCTTCCGGGTTTATTAAGATGGCGCCTACGCCATGCCCACTGTAGTTGGAGGAACCCTCAAACATCATTTTCCACCGAAGACTTTCCTGCGGACCCTCATCCAGACCTGGCTCTTCACAATCTTTTACCAACATGATGTCTTCATCTAGGAAATCAAATTTGAGAGACTCATAATCTTCCACTTGTTGATCTACCAGATATTCTGACAACACGCTACCCTTGATAGACTTTTGGGCTACATACTGGATGTCGTATTCTGATAATAACATATGCCAACGGGCGAGCCTTCCAGTCTGAGCAGGCTTTTCAAAAATATACTTTATCGGATCCATTTTTGAAATCAACAAAGTGGTATGACAAATCATGTACTGCCTCAAGCGTCTAGCAGCCCATGCCAAAGCACAACAAGTTTTCTCCAGAAGTGAATATCGGCTTTCACAATCAGTAAACTTCTTACCCAAATAATGGATAGCATGTTCTTTTCGTCCAAACTCATCCTGCTGACCTAACACACAACCCATTGAATTCTCAAGCACTGTCAAATACATGAAGAGAGGTCTTCCCAGAACCGGAGGTATTAAGATAGAAGGCTCTTGAAGATAGCCCTTAATCTTATTAAGTGCTTGTTGATAATCTGAATTCCAAACAACCGTCTGGTCCTTGCATAATAATTTGAAGACGGGCTCGCAAGTAGGAGTCATATTGGAAATAAATCTGGATATGTAGTTCAGTCTTCCAAGAAAACCTCTGACTTGCTTCTCAGTCTGCGGAGCTGGCATATGTTGAATGGCTCGGACTTTATCTAGATCCACCTCAATCCCTCGGTGACTGACAATGAAACCGAGTAACTTCCCAGATCTTACTCCAAAGGTACACTTGGCTGGACTCAGTCTCAACTGATATTTTCTGAGTCTTTTAAATAATTTCAAAAGATGTTCCAAATGGTCCTCCTCGCTTTGAGATTTGGCTATCATGTCATCAATATATACCTCTATCTCCTTGTGCATCATATCATGAAATAAAGTTACCATGGCCCTTTGATAAGTATCACCTGCGTTCTTTAGACCGAAAGGCATAACTTTGTAACCGTAAGTCCCCCACGGAGTAATGAAAGTAGTTTTTTCCATGTCATCGGGATCCATCTTAATCTGATTGTAACCAGAAAAACCATCCATAAATGAGAAAACTGCAAAACGAGCCGTATTATCAACCAAAGTATCGATATGTGGCAAAGGGAAATCATCCTTCGGACTGGCCTTGTTTAGATCCCTATAATCCACACACATTCTGACTTTCCCATCCTTTTTCGGCACAGGTACAATATTGGCTACCCATTCGGGGTATTTGGACACTACTAAGAACCTGACGTCAATCTGTTTCTTCACCTCATCTCGAATCTTGAGAGCCATGTCAGGTCTTGTTCTTCGGAGCTTTTGTTTAACCGGTGGGCATTCTGGTCGAAGCGGTAACTTGTGAACCACTATGTCAGTGTCTAAACCCGGCATATCTTGGTACAACCAAGCAAATACATCCACATATTCTTTCAAAAGTTCTTCTAGTTGCTGCTTGACTTCTGCCCCTAGAGCTGCCCCAATCTTGACTTCTTTCTTGTCTTCTTCGGTGCCAAGATTAATGACTTCTACCTGTTCTTTGTAGGGTTGAAGCTCTGCATACTCATGGTGTGCCAATCTTACCAGTTCATCAGGGATTTCGAAATCTTCGTCCTCATCTTCAGCTTGGTATATTGGTGAATCAAAGTCAGGAGGGAATGCAAAGTCATAGGATTCAATGGGTTTTAGGACATCACTGCACGTTGGAATGGATTAATTTATTAAAACACACAAAGACAAATGCAGCACACAAAAGAGAAAAATTGTTTTCGGTTTTTTAAGATTCCCATTTTTCTTTTTAAAATGAAAGTAAAAGCAGTAAAGGAAATAACACACGGAAATTAACAAAATAGTTCATTTTTCTTTGATTTTCTTGAAAGCATGGGGCCCTTACAAAACATTCCTATAGCCTTGGCCATGGCTATGGGGATTCAAAACAAAAACAAGAAAAGAAAGACAAACAAATTACTTTAACTCAGGAACAACCAAAGGAATCTCAATAGCTTCCCAGTTGCTCAAGGAAGCATTGCAATGATACACTAAGTGTTCAAGGTCTTCATCTTCGAAATCTTTCTCCACAGCACTGATTTGGAGTCCTCCACTGATGAATACTTCTTGTATAGTCTTTGGGCATCCTTTGTCATGTGTCGGTGCTTCCTCATGAGTTGGTTTGTAACCCAACCCTTGGCGATCCATCTTTGGCTTCACTTCAATAATCTCTCCCCAACCTGCACGGGTACCTTCTTCTAGCGTGGACTTGATGCTCTGAGCGGATGCAAAAGAGGGACCACTCTTAGCCACTGTTTCTTCTAATATCACTACATTAGCTATCTCGAGTGCCTGAAAGGAAGTTTCTAACACGCCCTCATCTACTTCAATATACTTGAATAATGACAGATTGCTCACCATTAGGTCCTCTTCACCGTGTACAATCACTAACTTATCATTCACAACAAATTTCATTCTCTGATGTAATGTGGAAGTTACTGCCCCAGCGGCGTGGATCCACGGTCGTCCCAACAAACAACTATAAGCTGGGTTAATGTCCATGACTTGGAATGTAATATTGAACACATGAGGTCCTATCATGATTGGAAATTCTACCTCTCCAACAACCGTTCTTCTTGAACCGTCAAAAGCTTTTACAATTAGTGATGTCGGTTTCATTTCTGCCCCTGCATATGCTAACCTTGCGAGCGATCTTGCGGGCAATACATTCAATGAGGATCCAGTGACGACTAAAACTCGTGCCATTGTGTCTTCTTGGCACCTGACAGATATGTGCAATGCATGGTTGTGATTACGTCCTTCTTTTGGCAACTCTGCATCACTAAAACTCAGGGTGTTACATGCAGTAATGTTGGCTATCACTGAGTCAAATTGGCCGAGAGTTATGTCTTTTGTCACATGTGCCTGCTTCAATACTTTTTGCAGAGGTTCTCTGTGAGCTGGAGAGTTCATCAAGAGAGACATGATCGATATCTTTGATGGGGTTTGGTGAAGCTGATCAATAACCCTGTAATCACTTTTCCGAATAATCCTTAAGAATTCTTCGTCGTCTCCTTCAGTACCTGGTACTTCTTTTTCTTTTGTCGCAGCAGGAGTAACCTCTTTCGGAGCGGCTACTGTTATCTTTGGTTGATATATTCGACCACTACGGGTCATTTTGCTTGTACTTGCAATCTTTGTCACGTCCACTTGGTCGTCTTTCACTCTCTCTTTCTGACTAACTTTCCCCGATCCTCGGTTTATCGCAGTTATGTCATACTTCCATGGAACAGCCTTTGTGCTTTCAAAAGGAAACAGTCTTGGTTTCTAAATAATAACCGGTCGAGGTTGATCGATAGCTGACTTGTTGAAAACAGGCTTCATACTTTTGTTGGTCGTTTTGAACACCGGAACTTTCTCACCTTTCCTTGGTAAATTAAAAACAGGCTCAATTACTGAAACTTTTTCTTTCCTCACCTTACTACACACTTGTAACATTCCGTCATTAATTAATCTTTGTATATCTCCTCGTACCACGTCACACCTTCTAGAATCACTAGAACATTCTTTACAATCATTATGGGTATCTTCTATCAATCCTGCTTTCAGTAGTTTCTCATGAAGTAACCTCAACGGGGTTCTAATCTCTGACACACCTTGGATCATCCTTTCATCTGACACTTCTTCTACTGCATTGACCCCTCCATGGTTCGGCAATGGATTACTTTTTACATTTGGGGGTACATCATCAAAAGACAAGATCTTCTTTTCCATCAACTCCCTAACAAGATGTTTTAAAGCAAGACAACCTTCTAAATCATGACCGGCAGCGCCTTCGTGAAAGGCACAATGAGAATTTGAATTATAGTGAGGAGATGTAGTGTCTAGATTTAATGGTCGTGTTGTTACCAATCCCTGCTGTACTAAGGAGGGGTACAACTCTGTGTAAGTCATCGGTATCTGAGGAAGTGGAGGTTTTGTTGCTGGCCTCCGATTCTGGTAGTTCTGTCTGGGTGCCTGAGCTCTAGGCTGATGATGTTGCTGATAGGGTGGAGCGTTGGACGCTTGTTGATACCGTTGTTGAATTGGCTGATATACAGGTGCTGGCCGCACTGTCTGATAACTGGGAACAGGATGACTAAAAGCCGGAGTTACAGCTGCCACATATGGTTGTTGGGCATACTATAACGGATACATTGGTCGTTGTTGCTGGGATGGCTGGACATAACTTGCTAGAGGCTGCTGAACAAAGCCTTGCTGAGGTCGTTGAACATAACTTTGCTGATACTGTTGCTAAGGCGGTCTCCAGGTGCGACTCTTTCTTCCCACAATTACTGCATTTGTCTCCCCTTCCTTCTTTTTATGAAAGTTACTGCTGAGCTTCTTGACATTGTTGTTACCAGAACTGCTGGAACCACTAGCCACCTTCCCATTCTTCATTCCTAACTCCACTCTCACCCCCACTGCCACTATATCAGAAAAACTTGCGGTTACACTACTGATCATCTTCTCATAAAACTCCAGTCTTACTGTATCGACGAACCAATTTGTTAACTCTTTTTCACTCAAAGGAGGTTCTACCTGAGAGGCAGTTTCCCTCCACCTTTGTGCATACTCTTTGAAAGATTCCGAACTCTTCTGTGACATACTCAGTAACTGTCTTCTATCAGGGGCTAAATCCATGTTGTACTTGTAATGTTTCACAAAGGAATCGGCCAAGTCTTGGAAACTATGAATACGAGACTGATCCAAACCCAAATACCATTTAGCAGGAGCTCCTTTCAAATTATCTTGGAAACAGTGAATCATCAACTTGTCATCTTCTACATGAGTTGCCATTCTTCGGTAATACATAATCAGATGTGTTCAAGGACAAGTAGCCCCAGAATACTGATCAAAATTGGGAAATTTGAATTTCGGCGGAATTACCAACCCAGACACTAAGCACATATCTCTGGCATCAGTACCAAAGATGTCATTTCCTTTCGTTGCTCTGACTTTCCTGCGGATAGTCTCTACACTTTCTTTCAACTTATCATGTCGTCCACTCTCTTCTTCATACCCATCAGGACGTTCGTACACTTGTGGAGGATTATGAAAAATAGGGCGTGCTTGAATCTGAATAGAAGGCTGAGTGTAAGTAGGAATAGCTTGAGGAACTTCTGGCCCTAGAGGAACTGCTTGTTGATTGACTACTGATGGAGGTACGAAACCAGGTGGTAACCCATATGGTGGAACATTTGCAACAGTGATTGCCATTGGGATCGGCTCCACAACTATGCCAGTGATTTCGGAAACAAGAGTGGCTTGAGTATCTAATTTTGCACGAATGACTTGTAGGGCTTCCATGATCTGCCCCATGCCTCCTCGTAGCTCTCCAAGTTCATTATCAATCTTGTCCACGTCCAAATTCTGTCCTTCCATTCTTAGGCGAGCTTGGGCTCGGGTGTTGTATCGGTGTTGAGGATTCAGCGTGATTCTTTCTGGAGACAAGACAGCGAGATGAGACACAACACAAGAACTTGCACATGCGATGCTTATGAATGCAAAATGAAACAATGCAAAATTAATCATTCAAGGAATCCAAAGAAATATTTGCAAACATTATAACAATGGGGAAATAAGCAAATTCAAAAGTCTTCATAGATTAATAACTGAGAGTTTTACAATAACGATTCTGAAATTGAAATACAAGTCTTTAATATAGATACATGATAAAATAAAATGGAAAACAAAAGGATTTTAGATCTTCTGGTTGGATGGCCCTTCGTCTTCTGGCTAACTTTTCTTTCCATCTTGACGGATCAACTCTTGAAGCTCTTCCTTCTCTTGCATAGCCTTGAAATACTTATCCCTCTAAGCCTTTCCTTCTTTTTCAGCTTTTGCCAAAGCGGCTTTCAATTCTTCTACGAGAGTAGGCTTGGGTGAGTCAGGCTCAAAGCGAGTATAGAACATCTTCAACGCTGCTTCTTTTACCCATGATAAGTAAGATTCTGAAACAGTAGTGTCGTGGTATCCTAGGGCAGTTACCCCCCTCGTGTTGACATAACGCCAAGCCTACACAATTTGAGCCCTGTAAGCGGGATTCTTCCCCTCTTCAATGTAAAAGCTTCTCAAAAAGTCTGGGTCGGGTTCATCCTCCATGGGGTGCCCCAACTGTCGACGAGCCAGAATAGGATTATAGTTGATGCAACCATTCACGCTGATGAGCGGTACATTCGGGAAATCTCCACATCTTTGGATCATGGCAATCCCCCCATACATAAGGTCATACCACTTAATATCTGAGTGTTTGAGCAATAGCAGCTTTTCTGTCCGCGAGAGCCCATTTTGCTTATCCCAGAGGGCTGTAATTTTTGGAAAGTGCGAAATAAACCACTTGTGCAGGAGAACGGTGCAACACTCAATCCGTCAAACTCCATAACGGTTCCTACGGTGGATGGTAAAGTACATATCAGCCAACAAGGTAGGTACAAGATTTTTGATTAAGAAAAGGTTGATTGCATTTGCGTCCACAAAATCATTAGCAGTCGGGAACAGGAACAGTCCGTAAATTAGTAAAACCAGGATGGCCTCAAATGCTTCAATATTCTTTGCCAAGGCATAGCTCTGAGGTTTTTCATAGAGGAACATAGTTTGAAATCCATACAACCCTCCCTTAGCAATCATATGAGATAGTACCTCGCCCACCTCTAAATACGGGGCCTCTGCAACTCCTCTCTCATTAGGAGTCCCTTCTCTTCCAGAAAATGGTCTAGGAGTGATGCCTACTCCTATTAGGGCGGAATATTCTTCCAAGGTTGATAGCAACTGATAATCTGGAAAGGTGAAACAGTGATAAGTTGAGTCATAGAACTGCACGAGTGCGGATAACATCTCTTCATATACTTGGACTTGTAGTAAAGACAACATATTCCCATACTTTTCTCTGAATGCCTCGGGGTCTTCTACTAAACTTCCTAGTTTCTTCAAGTTCTCCAATTTTGGCCTTTGGAACACAACCTCTGTTTTCTTTCCAGAATCCATCCTATAATATCTGCAAAACAATCTTTAGTTCCTTGAATGATTAATTAATGAGAATACAAATGCAAAGGTTTCATGGAACTCAGATCAAAACATCATTTCATTTCATTGATTTTCAAGATTTGAATTACAAAATATCTAGTACGTTTTATAAAAGTCCTAAGGTTGACAGTATTCTAAATAAAAGTCCTTTTTTGCTTTGAGCTTCTTGATTTCTTCTTCCATCTGAGTCTTCTCAAGGATGAGTTTGTCCACAACTAGCTTCCATGGAGTTGACAGGGAGCTGGAAGGACATAAACCTTCATGTGTCTTCCTCTTCTTACAAGCAATCATTTCTTCATCCTTCGCCTGGAGTTGTCTACGGAGTTCATCATTCTCTTCCATGGCCACTTGGTACTTGTACTTCCAGGCTACTTCAGTTTGTTGTGATTTCCTCAAAGCAATCTTTAACTTCTCCTCTTCAGACATAAAGATCATTGTGTGTTCCTCCTCTAAAACCATGGGTTTCTGCTGAGGTTAAGGCATCTTCAGTTGAATAGCTCTCTTTCGGACCCATTGGAGATAAGGCTTGAGAGAGACGCAATTAGGTTTCCCTAATTCTTCCTTTCCTTTCTTATGCACATGACCCCAAGCTTTTAGAATTTCTCCTTTCAATTCTGAACTTCCCTTAAAGAAAATATTCTCCACATGAGCGCTATTTGGTTTGTCCTTCAAAGGATATCCAAGCTGTCGGCGAGCGAGAACAGGGTTGTAACTGATTCCTCCATTTGTACCAAGAAGAGGTACGATACCAAAACTTCCACAACTATCAATGATCTTTATCCCATCGTAGTTACGGCTGTACCAATCAATATCATTGTGGGTAAGAGCCATAACCTTCTGAGACCACCAACCTTCCTTACAAAAAGCATGAGCTTTAGGCAAGTGAGAAATAAACCACTTATATAACAAAGTGACAAAACAGATAATCATTCCTCCTTTATGCAGATTTCTCAAGTGAATAGAATGATAGGCGTCAGCTAATAAAGTAGGCACAGGGTTTTTCTTTAAGAAAATCTTAATGGCGTTGAGATCCACAAAATTATCAAAACTTGGAAACAAGAAGATCCCATAAATGAGCAAGGCAAAGATGGCCTTGAATGCATCCATACTCAAATGATCGGCATAGTATTGTGCTTTCCCAACCAAGAACTCTGCAGTTAAACCAAATACTCTTCCTTTAGTAACCATATTTTTCTGAATATCCACCAATCCCAAATGTGTAGCTTTAGCAATTTCTTCTTCCTTAGGGTCCTTCTCCATGACTGGAAGAGGAGAGTCTTCAAGAATAGGCAAACCAATCAAGCAAGAATATTCCTCAAGTGTAGGTACCAGCTGGTAATCAGGAAAAGTGAAACAATGATAGAGTGGATCATAAAACTGGAGAAGTGTGGAGAGAAGTCCCAGATCCATCTTCCTTTTTACCCTTAACAATGACAATAAGTTCCCATACCTGCTCTTGAATCCTTCTAAATCTGTTATCAAAGTGCTCAACCTTTCTATGTCATCCAAGTTAGGACTTTTGTAAGTGTACTTCACAGTTTTCTTTTTTCCATTATCCATGGTGATCCTAATGTTTACAAACAAAAGATCTGAGTTCCATGAAACTTTTATAACATGATGTTCATGAATGCATGAATGCACAAACACAGATAAGCACAAATTCACATATACACATGGGTAAACAGATAAAGGTTTTGGTTTGGAGAACATAAGTATGGAGTCAAGGTCTACCCACCCCAAAGGTATGTACTAAGGCTTTCAAAAACTGCAAAACAAGGTTCTAAAAGAGTTCCCAGAGTCCTCGACCCATCTTTCGGATATTATCAATTTCCCAAATACTTGGTGATTGATAATATTATCAAGAGAGTCTCGTCCAAGTGTAGTATCGCGTATTAACTATCTTGGAATTACTTCCTTATAGTCATCGCATTACATCCTAATAAAGCCATGGTGGGTAAAAGGTAATCTAAAGGTCCTCAGTATCACGGGCTCCCATGTAGAAAGTAGCATTGTTTCCACGAATACTCGATCAACAGTACTAACTCTCAGAAGGGCCTCTACTGAGTGGTGGTTTTCTCAAGTCAGCTTGGTCGGGAATCAACTCCCTATAAGCCTTCTTGAATATACCATCATCCTATCATAAGTATGCTCAAACACGGGTATAGTGTTGTCTCACCACTCAAAGTTCCCAAGATCCAACAGGGCACATATGTGCATATTTACAAGTATTCACAAATATAGCAAGTATTCAAACAAGATAGGCTAAACCCTCAAAGCAAAAAAAAGTCCCCAGTGAAGTCGCCATTTCTGTTGCGGTGAAAATTGGATATCAAGCTATTAAATTAACTTGAATCTTAATTCTTCTACAACCGAACTTTATTTTATCCAAAGGAAAGGTCTAAAGAAAGAAAAACCTTTTTCGCGATGTAACGACAATGCTTAAGAGATTCGGGGATCGGGGGTTGGTTATACCTAGGGAAGGTGTTAGCACCCTAAGCATCTGCAGTACTCTACAGGAACCTTTTGTTTGATTGCTTGCTAAGTTTGTGAATATGTACTATGGATTGGGATATGGATTAGGGATAAGTAAAGACTTAGATGATTTCTAAGTTTGCTCGCAAAGACATCGCATCTTCTGCCTACGTATCCTAACTAGGATAGAATCAGAGCAATCGTAGTTCACCTCACAAGGGATAAAGAACAATTGATTATGATCAAGGTTCAAGGGGGAACAAACATGACAATGTTTGTGTGGAGTTTGACAAAACTCCCTATTCTAAGTTGTAATATTCAAAAGGGGAAGTAAGAAATCATGACGATGATTCTTACATAGAGTTGACAAACTCTATCCTAGGGTTCTAGCTGAAAAACACTCCTAGTACAGGTGGGATTCTTAGACTTGAAGCAAAGTCTAATGGTTTCTAAACTAAGGTTGAAAGTTACTTAACAAATTCAAGTAAATGGGTGAATGAGTTATCCATAACATCAGGGTTATTGGAAATACTTTTCCTTTGAAAAGGGACAGGAGAGGCAACTTGGATGAGAGTTAACAAACTTCATCACTCGGGGGAGAGAAAATTGTGAACAAGATAACAACATAATAAATATTCATCCATGGTGACAACCATTAAGTGAGCATGTGAAATGATAAAAATTAAAATGCATGGGTGACAGTCAAAGCAGTTGGTTAAGCAGGAAGTGTGACAGTCAAGCTTCAGTGTATTTAGCAAATGAAGTAAAATGAACATGGTAACAACCAAAGATAAAATCCTAACATGTTAACTAACATTTAAGAACATGAATGCAAACAAGTATCACAAACAACCACAAGTATATCACAAGAAAAATTCATCTGCATACGCGAAAACGATCACAGAACGTACATAACTTGCACATAGTCAAAAGAGATGAAAAATTTAGGCAAAAATGAAAATAAAAAATATGACATGAAAGTAGATATCAAGATGAACAAAATGCAAAAATAATGGGTGAAAAATGACTAAAATTGAGAGAGATATGAATTTTTAAAGATGGGATGAAAAATGACAAAAATTAATAAAAGGGTTGCCCTCCTCAGGGGTCGAACCCAGGTATGCAAGGTAAGAGGCGCTTAAGTGACAAGGTGACTACCACTAGGGTGGCTATACATTCGTTGATGAAAGCCACCCCATAAATATATATGGGATACCCTTATGAAATTCTGGGCAACAAAACACAAGCACAAAACTGAAATGCAAAACCATGTGTAACTTTGTCAATTCTCAACCTTTTCCAATGAAATTTAAGTCTAACTTGTGTGTTTTTAATTGAGGAACATGATGGCAATATTAGTTTTTTGAAGTTCTCCCTTTATTTGAAAACCCGATAGCACATGTGTTTTGAAACTTTGATGTGCATTTTGAAATGAATCTCATGTTACAGCCAGTTTCAGTACAAAGTAATCATGCACACATACCACATAAATGATAATGAATGAGTTCATGCAAGAGTTAGGGTTTAGATCATGCTGTGATGAAAATGGATTGTCAAGTTGCCACTTTGTCATGAATGATATGCAAGTTGATATGCAATTCTGTTTCTAGGCATATATTGGTCAAACTAAACACGTACACACATCAAATACATGATATAGGATGAAATTGGTCACAAGTTGAGGCTCCAAACAAACTGTGGTGAAACATGACATTCAAAATGCAAGTTTGTGCTTGTGAAGTGCATGAAACTTTTCATTTTCAATTCAAAACATTTCCAGATCAATTTAAACATCCACACATCACATATACATGGTAATGAATGGACTCAAACACAAATTGAAGAAAAAAAGAAACTGTCATGAAAAATGGTTCTTGAGTTGCAAATTGTGCTTGTGAAATGCATGATGATGGGCAATTTCAATTCCAGACATGTTCAGATCAAACCAATCATACACACACAACACATACATGATATTGAATGGATTTGATCACAAAATGAGGCCTAAATCAGACTGGTGTGGAAGAATATGTTCAAAGTGCAAATGTGTGTGTGTGTGTGTGTGAAGATGCATGATGATACTCAATTCTAGTTCTGTGCACATTCAGGTCAAATGGATCATACATACACCATACATACATGATGTTGAGTGGAATAAAACACATTTTGATGTTAAAAGAATGCTGTCATGGAAAATGGTACTCCAAGTGTAGGTTTGTGCTTGTGAGATGCATGAACATGTTCAATTTCTGTTCAAAACAATTTCAGACCAATTCAAACACATACACATCTTATATTCGGGATATTGAGTGGATTCAAACACCAAAATAAGTTGGAAACAGACTGTCATGAGAAATGATTCACAAAATGCAAGTTGTCATGAAAATGAGGCATGAGATATGAATTTCCAATTCCAAACATTTTCTGATCCAATCACCCACACACATAGCACATATATATGATATTGAATGAGTTTGCACATAATTTAAAGCCAAACACAAGCTGTTATAAAAAATGATGACAGAGCTGCAAGTGTTGGCATTTTGAGGCATGAAGGATGTTTAGTTCAAATTTATGCACATGTGGGCCAAACCAATTACACACACAAGTCACATGTATGGATATAAGTGGTTTAAAACACCTAAACTGGTCTGAAACAGACTGGTATGAGAAGTGACCAATGGGCTGCAATATTGAGGTTTTTGTACATTCATGAGAGTGATCAAATCAGTTTCCAGTCAATTTAAACTAAATCCAATGTACACACAAGTCATAAATGCACAAGTGTATGATCCGAAACTCAAATTTAAACTAATTCCAACCTATAACCCAAGCTAGCAGGTCTGTGGCATAAGAATGCAAGATATGGAATTTTGTGAATGAGCAAACAATTCAGATGCAATCAGTTAAAACTAATCATACACTCCTATCATGATTATGATTTTAGAGGTTTCTCAATTCAATCAAATAAACATTCCTTGTCATGACAAAATTTATGCACAAGACACATACATGACATATTTTAACCTAATGAACTCAAAATGCCAAATCATGGAATCATGGTATAAGGCAAGAATGGAGTGTTTACATACCTCTAGTGGACTGTGTTGAGTAGGTTAGAACACCAAGAAACCCAGAGAAACTTCCAAATAACACTAGCTTTGTAACTTTCTTCTTTTTGAAGCAAGAATGCAATCTTTGAGACAGTTGGAGAAATAAACTCCACCAATGATCTTTAACACTTTAGACAGTTGAGAAATGATATATGTGAGGTGTTTGAGTGATTAAAACACCAAGGAAGTGCCTAGAACAAGTTTTGGCTGATTTTGTGGCTTTTGGTCAAAGTAACTTGGTATGAAAGTTGACTTTTTGAATGGTGAGGTTTTTTAATGGTTTAAGGTCTTGGACACCTTCTATATCATATTTAGAGATTGTGTGGATAATTGTTGAGGTGTTTGAATGTAGAGAAATGATTTTAGCAGCAAATGTACCAAGACAGATTTTTGGTGGTTTTGATAATTTTGTGATTTTGATTATTTTGGAGTAAGGTGGTGAAAAAGTGAGAGCTTTATTTTTCTCTGGTTTTTAGAATCAATATTGTGTGTCAAATGAAGTGATGAGGGCTCCCTTTTATAGGCAAATGAAAAGAGGGGGCAGATTTGGAGATTTCTTCACATGGAAGAAAGGTTTTACACTTTTGGATCAAACCTCCACAAAGGGGTTTCCTTGGCTGATAGGTAAGCTTGAAGTCAAGTGTTATGATGATTTTGAAAGGGCTAAATGCAGGCTAGAAGGTGTAGGCTTATGGCTGTTTCAGATTCACTTTTCCACCTCATGATTGCATTATGATTTCAAATGCAAGTTGTAAAGCCACTTGCAAGCCCACTTGCAAGTTTGGCTAATTCCATCTCCTCTGCATTTTCTTCACATTTCTATGCTTCAAACCCTTTACATATCAGAAACAACAACATCCAAAGGCTTGAGTTTGGTCAGATTGATGAAAGAATGGATTCTTGAAATTTTAACAATGTGGGACTAAAGTGTGAAATCACCAACTTGCCATAACCATAACATTCAGCTCACAAATCCTTTTGAGATGTGCTAGTACTTTTTAGAAACCCCTCAAATATCTCTAAAAAATTCATGCTTTCATGAGTTTCAATTTCCCAAAGGAACTTGGTCAAAAAGTCTCTCAAAATTGCTAAAAAATGAACTTAAAAGTGAAATTTCTCTAAGTCTTTTTCCCTTCAAGAAATGAATTTGATCATAACTCTAAATCTATGCATTTTCTGATCATGGTCCACTTAGGGACTTTTGTAGGATTTTTCAAGAGCTTTCAAATGAGCTTTGAACCACTTCATTTGGATGTGTGGTTAAGGAGTTATGGTTTAGCCCCTTTCAAAACCCCAATTTCCCAATTTTTCGATTACTCCTTCATCCTTGATCCAATGGTCATGAAAATTGATAGGCAAGTGAAATATTACATAAGGAACATTTTTGATTCACACTTTGAAGTCCAATTCATTAAATTTGAAGAGTTGACTTTTTGGTCAATCGTACGATCGATCGGTGACTACCGAGTCGTCTGTTGACACTCTGGACCTCCTGAGACTTTGAAACTTCTTGAATGAACTTTATTAAGCTATATGAACTCCATGGATCATAATCCCACCATTAAAACACCTTCCAACATCAAAGTCAAATTACAGTTGACTTTTACTATTCAAAAACCCTAATCGGGTGCCCTGAAATACACTGTTCTTGATTCTGGGGTAACAACCTCAAATTGGGTTCTCAATTGACATTATATGATACCCTCAATCTTGTTTCATGATTGCATTAGCCTAAAACTTGGATTTATCATAAACCCTGAAGCTTCGATTTGACTGTACAAAACCCTGATTCATCTGTAATTTGACAAAGACAAACTTGCACTGGGTTAAGGTTAGAAAATTCATGAGAATGCTCCTAAAATGATAATGAGAATCTAAGGCGTCAAAATTTGGGGTGCAACACCCCACCAAAAGGATGACGGAGCAAACTCACATCAGCTACTACCACTAAAAGGATGATAGAGCAAAACACACTCGCACAATCTGGCATCAACGAGATGACACGCCCACCACAAAAGGGATGATGGAGCAAATCCACACCGGATTATGCCACCAAAAGGATGATAAAGCAAAACACTCCAACAATTTGGCTTCAACGAGATGACAGACTCACCACCAAAAGGTTGACGGAGCAAACCTACACCGGCTAGTACCACCAAAAGGATGATAGAGCAAAATACTCACACAATCTGACATGGACGAGACGACAGACCCACCACCAAAAGGATGACGCAGCAAACACACACCGGCTACTACCACCAAAAGGATGATAGAGCAAAACACTCGCACTATTTGACAATAATGAGATGACAGACCCACCACCAAAATGATGACGGAGAAAACTCACACCGGCTACTACCACCAAAAGGATAATAAAATAAAACACTCGCATAATCTGGCACCAACGAGATGATAGACACACCACCAAAAGGATGACGGAGCCAACTCACACCGGCTACTACCACCAAAAGGGAGATTGAGCAAAACACTCGCACAATCTGACACCGACGAGATGACAGAACCCCACCAAAAGGATGAAGGAGCAAACTCACATCGGCTACTACCACTAAAAGGATGATAGAGCAAACCACACTCGCACAATCTGGCATCAACAAGATGACACACCCACAATTAATAGGATGATAGAGCAAATCCACACCGGCTACTGCCACCAAAAGGATGATAAAGCAAAACACTCGCACAATTTGGCTTCAACGAGATGATAGACTCACCACCAAAAGGTTGACGGAGCAAACCTACACCGGCTACTACCACCAAAAGGATGATAGAGCAAAATACTCACACAATCTGACATTGACGAGATGACAGACCCACCACCAAAAGGCTGAGAGAGCAAACTCACACCGACTACTACCACCAAAAGGATGATAGAGCAAAACACTCGCACAATTCGACAATAATGAGATGACCGACCCACCACCAAAATAATGACGGAGAAAACTCACACCGGCTACTACCACCAAAAGGATAATAGAATAAAACACTCGCACAATCTGGCACCAACGAGATGACAGACACACCACCAAATGGATGACGGAGCGAACTCACACCGGCTACTACCACCAAAAGGCAGAATGAGCAAAACACTCGCACAATCTGACATCGACGAGATGATAGAACCCCCATCAAAAGGATGACAGAGCAAACTCACATCGGCTACTACCACTAAAATGATGGTAGAGCTAAACACACTTGCACAATATGGCATCAACGAGATGACACACCCACCACCAAAAGGATGATAGAGCAAATCCAAACCTGCTACTGCCACCAAAAGGATGATAAAGCAAAACACTTCCACAATTTGGCTTCAACGAGATAACAGACTCACCACCAAAAGGATGACGGTGCAAACCTACACCGGCTACTAGCACCCAAAGGATGATAGAGCAAAATACTCACACAATCTAACATCGACGAGATGACAGACCCACCACCAAAAGGATGACCGAGCAGACTCACGCCGCCTACTACCACCAAAAGGATGATAGAGCAAAACACCTGCACAATTTGACATTCACGAGATGACAGACCCACCACCAAAAGGATGACGGGGCGAACTCACAATTGCTACTACCACCAAAAGGATAATAGAATAAAACACTCGCACAATCTGGCACCAACGACATGACAAACACACCACGAAAAGGATGATGGAGAAAACTCACACCAGCTATTACCACCAAAAGGATAATAGAATAAAACACTCGCATAATCTGGCACCAACGAGATGACAAACACACCACCAAAAGGATGACGGAGCAAACTCACACCGGCTGCAACCACCAAAAGGGAGTTTGAGAAAAACACTCGCACAATCTGACACTGACGAGATGACAGAATCCCCACCAAAAGGATGACGGAGCAAACTCACATTAGCTACAACCACTAAAAGGATGATAGAGCAAAACACACTCGCACAATCTGGCATCAACGAGATGACACGCCCACCACCAAAAGGATGATCGAGCAAATCCACACCGGCTACTGTCACCAAAAGGATGATAAAGTAAAACACTCCAACAATTTGGCTTCAACGAGATGACAGACTCACCACCAAAAGGATGATGGAGCAAACCTACACCGGCTACTACCACCAAAATGATGATAGAGCAAAATACTCACACAATCTGACATTGACGAGATGACTGACCCACCACCAAAAGGCTGAGGGAGCAAACTCACACCGAATACTACCACCAAAAGGATGATAGAGCAAAACACTGGCACAATTTGACAATAATGAGATGACAGACCCACCACCAAAATGATGACGGAGAAAACTCACACCGGCTACTACCACCAAAAGAATAATAAAATAAAACACTCGCACAATTTAGCACCAACGAGATGACAGACACACCGCCAAAAGGATGACGGAGCAAACTCACACCGACTACTGCCACTAAAAGGGAGATTGAGCAAAACACTCGCACAATCTGACATCGACGAGACGACAGAACCCCCACCAAAAGGATGACGGAGCAAACTCACATCAGCTACTACCACTAAAAGGATGATATAGCAAAACACACTCGCACAATCTGGCATCAACGAGATGACACACCCACCACCAAAAGGATGATAGAGCAAATCCACAACGGCTACTGCCACTAAAAGGATTATAAAGCAAAACACTCGCACAATTTGGCTTCAACGAGATGACAGACTCAACAACAAAAGGATGACGGAGCAAACCTACACCGGCCACTACCACCCAAAGGATGATAGAGCAACATACTCACACAATCTAACATCGACGAGATGACAGATCCACCACCAAAAGGATGACAGAGCAGACTCACGCCGCCTACTACCACTAAAAGGATGATAGAGAAAAACACTCGCACAATTTGACATTCACGAGATGACAGACCCACCACCAAAAGGATGACGGAGAAAACTCACACCGGCAACTACCACCAAAAGGATAATAGAATAAAATACTCGCATAATGTGGCACCAACGAGATGACAGAAAAACCACCAAATGGATGACGGGGTAAACTCATACCGGCTACTACCACCAAAAGGATAATAGAATAAAACACTCGCACAATCTGGAACCAACGAGATGACAGACACACCACCAAAAGGATGATGGAGCAAACTCACACCGGCTACAACCACCAAATGGGAGATTGAGCAAAACACTCGCACAATCTGACATCGACGAGATGACAGAACCCCTACCAAAAAATGACGGAGCAAACTCACATCGGCTACTACCACTAAAAGGATGATTGAGCAAAACTCACTCGCACAATCTGGCATCAACGAGGTGACAGACTCACCATCAAAAGGCTGACGGAGCAAACCTACACTGGCTACTACCACCAAAAGGTTGATAGAGCAAAATACTCACACAATATAACATCAACGAGATGACAGACCCACCACCAAAAGGATGACGGAGCAAACTCACACCGGCTATTACCACCAAAAGGATTATAGACAAAAATATTCACACAATTTAACATCAACTAGATGACAGACCCACCACCAAAAGGATGACGGAGCAAACTCACACCGGTTATTACCACCATAAGGATGATAGAGCAAAATACTCGCACAATTATTCATCAACGAGACGACAGACACTCCACCAAAAGGATGACGGAGCAAACTCACACCGGCTACTACCACCAAAAGGAAAATACAATAAAACACTCGCACAATCTAGCACCAACGAGATGACAGACACACCGCCAAAAGGATGACGGAGCAAAATCACATCGGCTACTGCCACCAAAAGGGAGATTGAGCAAAACACTCGCACAATCTGACATCGACGAGATGACAGAACCCCCACCAAAAGGATGACAGAGCAAACTCACATCAGCTACTACCACTAAAAGGATGATAGAGCAAAACACACTCGCATAATATAGCATCAACGAGATGACACACCCACCACCAAAAGGATGATAGAGCAAATCCACAACGGCTACTGCCACCAAAAGGATTATAAAGCATAACACTCGTACAATTTGGCTTCAACGAGATGAAAGACTCAACAACAAAAGGATGACGGAACAAACCTACACCGGCTACTACCACCCAAAGGATGATAGAGCAACATACTCACACAATCTAACATCAACGAGATGACAGACCCACCACCAAAAGGATGACAGAGCAGACTCACGCCGCCTACTACCACTAAAAGGATGATAGAGAAAAACACTCGCACAATTTGACATTCACGAGATGACAGACCCACCACCAAAAGGATGACGGAGAAAACTCACACCGGCAACTACCACCAAAAGGATAATAGAATAAAATACTCGCATAATCTGGGACCAACGAGATGACAGACAAACCACCAAATGGATTACGGAGTAAACTCACACCAGCTACTACCACCAAAAGGATAATAGAATAGAACACTCGCACAATCTGGCACCAACGAGATGACAGACACACCACCAAAAGGGTGATGGAGCAAACTCACACCGGCTACAACCACCAAAAGAGAGATTGAGCACAACACTCACGCAATCTGACACCGATGAGATGCCAGAACCCCTACCAAAAGAATGATGGAGCAAACTCATATCGGCTACTACCACTAAAAGGATGATTGAGCAAAACTCACTCGCACAATCTGGCATCAACGAGGTGACAGACTCACCACCAAAAGGATGATGGAGCAAACCTACACTAGCTACTACCACCAAAAGGATGATAGAGCAAAATACACACACAATCTAACATCAACGAGATGACAGACCCACCACCAAAAGGATGACGGAGCAAACTCACACCGGCTATTACCACCAAAAGGATTATAGACCAAATTATTCACACAATTTGACATCGACGAGATGGCAGACCCACCACCAAAAGGATGACAGAGCAAACTCACACCGGTTATTACCACCATAAGGATGATAGAGCAAAACACTCGCACTATTATTCATCAACGAGATGACAGACACACCACCAAAAGGAAGACAGAGCAAACTCACACTGGCTACTACAACCAAAAGGATAATAGAATAAAACGCTCACACAATCTGGCACCAACGAGATGACAGACACTCCACCAAAAGGATGACTGAGCAAACTCACACCGGGTACTACAACCAAAAGGAAAATACAATAAAACACTCGCACAATCTAGCCCCAACGAGATGACAGATACACCGCGAAAAGGATGATGGAGCGATCTCAGACCGGCTAGTACCACCAAAAGGGAGATTGAGAAAAACACTCCCACGATCTGACACCGACAAGATGACAGAACCCCCACCAAAAGGATGACGGAGCAAACTCACATCAGCTACTACCATTAAAGGATGATAGGGAAAAACACACTCGCACAATCTGGCATCAAGAGATGACACACCCACCAACAAAAGGATGATGGAGCAAATCCACACCGGCTACTGCCACCAAAAGGATGATAAAGCAAAACACTCGCACAATTTGGCTTCAACGAGATGAAAGACTCACCACCAAAAGGATGACGGAGCAAATCTACACCGGCTACTACCACCAAAAGGATGATAGAGAAAAATACTGATATAATCTGACATCGACGAGATGACATACCCACCACCAAAAGGATGACGGAGCAAACTCACACCGGCTATTACCACCATAAGGATGATAGAGCAAAACACTCGCACAATTTGTCACAAACGAGATGACAGATCCACCACCAAAAGGATGACGGAGCGAACTCACACCGGCTATTACCACCAAAAGGGAGATTGAGCAAAACACTCGCATAATCTGGCACCGACGAGATAACAGACCCACCACCAAAAGGATGACGGAGCAAACGCGCATCGACTACTACCATTAAAAGAATGATAGAGCAAAACACACTTGCACAATCTGGCATCAACGAGATGACACACCCACCACCAAAAGGATGATGGAGCGAACCCACATACGCTACTGCCACTAAAAGGATGATAAAGCAAAACACTCGCACAATTTTGCTTCAACGAGATGAGACACTCATCACCAGAAGGATGACGGAGAAAACCTACACCAGCTACTACCACCCAAGGGATGATAGAGCAAAACACTCACACAATCTGACATTGACAAGATGACAAACCCACCGCCAAAAGGATGACGGAGCAAACTCACACCGGCTACTACCACCAAAAGGATGATAGAGCAAAACACTCGCACAATTTGACAATAATGAGATGACAGACCCACCACCAAAATGATGACGGAGAAAACTCACACCGGCTACTACCAACAAAAATGGAGATGGAGCGAACCCACACCAGCTACTACCACCAAAAGGATGATAAAGCAAAACACTCGCACAATTTTGCTTCAACGAGATGACAGACTCACCACCAAAAGGATGACGGAGCAAAATACTCATACAATCTAACATCGACGAGATGACAGACCCACCACCAAATGGATGACGAAGCAAACTCACATCGGTTATTACCACCATAAGGATGTTAGAGCAAAACACTCGCACAATTTGTCATCAACGAGATGACAGACACACCACCAAAAGGATGACAGAGCAAACTCACACCGGCTACTTTCACCAAAAGGGAGATTGAGCAAAACACTGGCACAATCTGGCACCGACGAGATGACAGACCTACCACCAAAAGGATGATGGAGCAAACTCACGTTGGCTACTACCACTAAAAGGATGATAGAGCAAAACACACTCGCACAATCTAGCATCAAAGAGATGACACACCCACCACCAAAAGGATGATGGAGAAAATCCACACCGGCTACTGCCACCAAAAGAATGATAAAGGAAAACACTCGCACAATTTGGCTTCAACGAGATGACTCACTCACCACCAAAAGGATGACGGAGATAACCTACACCTGCTACTACCACCATAAGGATGATAGAGCAAAATACTCACAATCTGACATTGACGAGATGACAGACCCACCACCAAAAGGATGATAGAGCAAAACACTCGCACAATTTGACATCAATGAGATGACAGACCCACCACCAAAATGATGACGGAGAAAACTCACACCGGCTAACACCACCAAAAGGAAAATAGAATAAAACATTCGCACAATCTAGCACCAACGAGATGACAGATACACCGCGAAAAGGATGATGGAGCGATCTCAGACCGGCTAGTACCACCAAAAGGGAGATTGAGAAAAACACTCGCACGATCTGACACCGACGAGATGACAGAACCCCCACCAAAAGGATGACGGAGTGATCTCACACCAGCTACTTCCACGAAAAGGGAGATTGAGAAAAACACTCGCACAATCTGACACCGACAAGATGACAGAACCCCCACCAAAGGGATGACGGAGCAAACTCACATCGGTTACTACCACTAAAAGAATGATAGACCAAAACAAACTCGCACAATCTGGCATCAAGAGATGACACACCCACCACCAAAAGGATGATGGAGCAAATCCACACCGGCTACTGCCATCAAAAGGATGATAAAGCAAAACACTCGCACAATTTGGCTTCAACGAGATGACAGACTCACCACCAAAAGGATGACGGAGCAAACCTACACCGGCTACCACCACCAAAAGGATGATAGACAAAAATACTCATATAATCTGACATCGACGAGATGACAGACCCGCCTACAAAAGGATGACGGAGCAAACTCACACCGGCTATTACCACCATAAGGATGATAGAGCAAAACACTCGCATAATTTGTCAGAAATGAGATGACAGATCCACCACCAAAAGGATGACGGAACGAACTCACACCGGCTATTACCACCAAAAGGAAGATTGAGCAAAACACTCGCACAATCTGGCACCGACGAGATAACAGACCCACCACCAAAAGGATGACAGAGCAAATGCACATCGACTACTACCATTAAAAGAATGATAGAGCAAAACACACTTGCACAATCTGGCATCAACGAGATGACACACCCACCACCAAAAGGATGATGGAGCGAACCCACATCAGCTACTGCCACTAAAAGGATGATAAAGCAAATTACACGCACAATTTGGCTTCAACAAGATGACAGAATCACCACCAAAAGGATGACAGAGCAAAGCTACACCGGCTACTACCACCCAAAGGATGATAGAGCAAAATACTCACACAATCTAACATCAACGAGATTACAGACCCACCACCAAAAGGATGACGGAGCAAACTCACACCGGTTACTACCACTAAAAGGATGATAGAGCAAAACACACTCGCACAATCTGGAATCAAAGAGATGACACACCCACCACCAAAAGGATGACGAAGCAAAATCACATCTCCTACTACAAGTAAAAGGATGATAGAGTAAAACACACTCGCACAATCTGGCATCAACGAGATGACACACCCACCACCAAAAGGATGATTGAGCGAACCCACACCAGCTACTGCCACCAAAAGGATGATAAAGCAAAACACTCGCATAATTTGGCATCAACGAGATGACAGACCCACCACAGAAAGGATGACGGAGCAAACTCACACCGGCTACTACCACCAAAAGGATAATAGAATAAAACACTCGCACAATCTGGCCCCAATGAGATGACAGACGCACCACCTAAAGGATGACGGAGCGAACTGACACCGGCCACTACCAACAAAAATGGAGATGGAGCGAACCCACACCAGCTACTACCACCAAAAGCATGATAAAGCAAAACACTCGCACAATTTTGCTTCAACGAGATGACAGACTCACCACCAAAAGGATGACGGAGCAAAATACTCATACAATCTAACATCGACGAGATGACAGACCCACCACCAAATGGATGACGAAGCAAAATCACATCGGTTATTACCACCATAAGGATGTTAGAGCAAAACACTCGCACTATTTGTCATCAACGAGATGACAGACACACCACCAAAAGGATGACAGAGCAAACTCACACCGGCTACTTTCACCAAAAGGGAGATTGAGCAAAACACTGGCAGAATCTGGCACCGACGAGATGACAGACCTACCACCAAAAGGATGATGGAGCAAACTCACGTTGGCTACTACCACTAAAAGGATGATAGAGCAAAATACACTCGCACAATCTAGCATCAAAGAGATGACACACCCACCACCAAAAGGATGATGGAGAAAATCCACACCGGCTACTGCCACCAAAAGAATGATAAAGGAAAACACTCGCACAATTTGGCTTCAACGAGATGACTCACTCACCACCAAAAGGATGACGGAGATAACCTACACCTTCTACTACCACCATAAGGATGATAGAGCAAAATACTCACAATCTGACATTGACGAGATGACAGACCCACCACCAAAAGGATGATAGAGCAAAACACTCGCACAATTTGAGATCAATGAGATGACAGACCCACCACCAAAATGATGACGGAGAAAACTCACACCGGCTACTACCACCAAAAGGAAAATAGAATAAAACATTCGCACAATCTAGCACCAACGAGATGACAGACACACCACCAAAAGGATGACGGAGTGATCTCACACCAGCTACTTCCACGAAAAGGGAGATTGAGAAAAACACTCGCACAATCTGACACCGACAAGATGACAGAACCCCCACCAAAGGGATGATGGAGCAAACTCACATCGATTACTACCACTAAAAGAATGATAGAGCAAAACAAACTCGCACAATCTGGCATCAAGAGATGACACACCCACCACCAAAAGGATGATGGAGCAAATCCACACCGGCTACTGCCATCAAAAGGATGATAAAGCAAAACACTCGCACAATTTGGCTTCAACGAGATGACAGACTCACCACCAAAAGGATGACGGAGCAAACCTACACCGGCTACCACCACCAAAAGGATGATAGACAAAAATACTCATATAATCTGACATCGACGAGATGACATACCCGCCTACAAAAGGATGACGGAGCAAACTCACACCGGCTATTACCACCATAAGGATGATAGAGCAAAACACTCGCATAATTTGTCAGAAATGAGATGACAGATCCACCACCAAAAGGATGACGGAACGAACTCACACCGGCTATTACCACCAAAAGGGAGATTGAGCAAAACACTCGCACAATCTGGCACCGACGAGATAACAGACCCACCACCAAAAGGATGACGGAGCAAATGCACATCGACTACTACCATTAAAAGAATGATAGAGCAAAACACACTTGCACAATCTGGCATCAACGAGATGACACACCCACCACCAAAAGGATGATGGAGCGAACCCACATCAGCTACTGCCACTAAAAGGATGATAAAGCAAATTACACGCACGATTTGGCTTCAACAAGATGACAGACTCACCACCAAAAGGATGACGGAGCAAAGCTACACCGGCTACTACCACCCAAAGGATGATAGAGCAAAATACTCACACAATCTAACATCAACGAGATTACAAACCCACCACCAAAAGGATAACGGAGCAAACTCACACCGGTTACTACCACTAAAAGGATGATAGAGCAAAACACACTCGCACAATTTGGAATCAAAGAGATGACACACCCACCACCAAAAGGATGACGAAGCAAAATCACATCTCCTACTACAAGTAAAAGGATGATAGAGTAAAACACACTCGCACAATCTGGCATCAACGAGATGACACACCCAGCACCAAAAGGGTGATTGAGCGAACCCACACCAGCTACTGCCACCAAAAGGATGATAAAGCAAAACACTCGCACAATTTGGCTTGAACGAGATGACAGACTCACGACCAAAAGGATGACGGAGCAAACTTACACTGGCTACTAACACCAATAGGATGATAGAGCAAAATACTCATACAATCTGACATCGACGGGATGACAAACCCACCACCAAATGGATGATGGAGCAAACTCACACCGGTTATTACCACCATAAGGATGATAGAGCAAAACACTCGCACAATTTGTGATCAACGAGATCACAGACACACCACCAAAAGGATGACAGATCAAACTCACACCGGCTACTTCCACCAAAAGGGAGATTGAGCGAAACACTGGCACAATCTGGCACCGACGAGATGACAGACCCACCACCAAAAGGATGATGGAGCAAACTCACGTTGGATACTACCACTAAAAGGATGATAGAGAAAAACACACTCGCACAATCTAGCATCAAAGAGATGACACACCTACCACCAAAAGGATGATGGAGAAAATCCACACCGGCTACTGCCACCAAAAGGATGATAAAGCGAAACACTCGCCCAATTTATCTTCAACTAGATGACACACTCACCACCAAAAGGATGACGGAGATAACCTACACCGGCTACTACCACCAAAAGGATGATAGAGCAAAATACTCACACAATCTGACATCGACGAGATGACAGACCCACCACCAAAAGGGTGATAGAGCAAAACACTCGCACAATTTGACATCAATGAGATGACAGACCCACCACCAAAATGATGACGGAGAAAACTCACACCGGCTACTACCACCAAAAGGATAATATAATAAAACACTCGCACAATCTGACACCAACGAGATGAGAGACACACCACCAAAAGGATGACGGAGCGATCTCACACCAGATATATCCACCAAAAGGGAGATTGAGAAAAACACTCGCACAATCTGACACCGACAAGATGACAGAACCCCCACCAAAGGGATGACGGAGCAAACTCACATCGGTTACTACCGCTAAAAGGATGATAGAGCAAAACAAACTCGCACAATTTGGCATCAAGAGATGACACACCCACCACCAAAAGGATGATGGAGCAAATCCACACCGGCTACTGCCACCAAAAGGATGATAAAGCAAAACACTTGCACAATTTGGTTTCAACGAGATGACTGACTCACCACCAAAAGGATGACGGAGCAAACCTACACCGGCTACTACCACCAAAAGGAAGATAGAGCAAAATACTCATACAATCTGACATCGACGAGATGAAAGACCCACCAACAAAAGGATGACAGAGCAAACTCACGCCGCCTACTACCACCAAAAGGATGATAGAGTAAAACACTCGCACAATTTGGCATTCACGAGTTGACAGACCCATCACCAAAAGGATGACGGAGCGAACTCACACTGGCTACTACATCCAATAGGATAACTGAAGTAAACGCTCATATAATCTGACATCGACGAGATGACAGACCCGCCACCAAAAGGATGACGGAGCAATCTCACACCGGTTATTACCACCATAAGGATGATAGAGCAAAACACTCGCACAATTTGTCATCAACGAGATGACAGACCCACCACCAAAAGGATGACGGAGCAAACTCACACCGGCTACTACCACCAAAAGGATAATAGAATAAAACACTCGCACAATCTGGCCCAAATGAGATGACAGATGCACCACCTAAAGGATGACGGAGCAAACTGCCACCGGCTACTACCAACAAAAATAGAGATTGAGCAAAACATTCCCACATTCTGACACCGACGAGATGACAGAACCCCCACCAAAAGGATGACGGAGCAAATTCACATCGGCTACTACCACTAAAAGGATGATAGAGCAAAACACACTCGCACAATCTGGCATCAACGAGATGGCACACCCACCACCAAAAGGATGACGAAGCAAACTCACATCGGCTACTACAAGTAAAAGGAAGCTAGAGCAAAACACACTCGCACAATCTGGCATCAACGAGATGACACACCCACCACCAAAAGGATGATGGAGCGAACCCGCACCAGCTACTGCCACCAAAAGGATGATAAAGAAAAACACTCGCACAATTTGGCTTCAACGAGATGACAGACTCACTACCAAAAGGATGACGGAAGAAACCTACACCGGCTACAACCACGTAAAGGATGATAGAGCAAAACACTCGCACAATTTGACATCAACGAGATGACAGATCCACCAGCAAAAGTATGATGGAGCAAACTCACACCGGCTACTACCACCAAAAGGATAATAGAACAAAATACTTGCATAATCTGGCCCCAACAAGGTGACAGACACACCACCAAAAGGATGACGGAGCAAACTGACACCGGCTACTACCATCAAAAGGGATATTGAGCAAAACACTCGTACAATCTGACACCGACGAGATGACAGAACCCCCAACAAAAGGATGACGGAGCAAACTCACATCAGCTACTACCACTAAAAGGATAATAGAGCAAAACACACTTGCACAACCTGGCATCAACAAGATGACACACCCCCCACCAAATGGATGATGGAGGAAATCCACACCGGCTACTGCCACCAAAAGGATGATAAAGCAAAAGACACGCACAATTTGGCTTCAACAAGATGACAGACTCACCACCAAAAGGATGACGGAGCAAAGCTACACCTGCTACTACCACCCAAAGGATGATAGAGCAAAATACTCACACAATCTGACATCGACGAGATGACAGACCCACCACCAAAAGGATGACGGAGCGAACTCACACCGGCTATTACCACCAAAAGGATGATAGAGCAAAACACTCACATAATTTGACATCAACGAGATGACAAACCCACCACCAAAAGGATGACAGAGCAAACTCACACCGGCTACTACCACCAAAAGGATAATAGAATAAAGCACTCGCACAATCTGGCCCCAACGAGATGACTGACCCACCACCAAAAGGATGACGAAGCAAACTCACACCGGCTACTACCACTAAAAGGATAATAAAGCAAAACATCGCAAAATCTGGCACCGATGAGATGACAGACACACCACCAAAAGGATGATAGAGAAAAACACTCGCACAATCTGACACCGACGAGATGACAGAACCCCCACCAAAAGGATGACGGAGCAAACTCACATCAGCTACTACCACTAAAAGGATGGTAGAGCAAAACACACTCGCACAATCTGGCATCAAGAGATGACACAGTCACCACGAAAAGGATGATGGAGAAAATCAACACCGACTACTGCCACCAAAAGGATGATAAAGCAAAACACTCGCAAAATTTGGCTTCAACGAGATGACAGACTCACCACCAAAAGGATGATGGAGCAAACCTACACCGGCTACTACCACCAAAAGGATGATAGAGAAAAATACTCATATAATCTGACATCGACGAGATGGAAGATCCACCACCAAAAGAATGACGGAGCAAACTCACACCGGCTATTACCTCCAAAAGGGAGATTGAGCAAAACACTCGCACAATCTGGCACCGACGAGATGACAGACCCACCACCAAAAGGATGACGGAGCAAACTCACACTGGCTATTACCACTAAAAGGGAGATTGAGCAAAACACTCGCACAATCTCGCACAGACAAGATGACAGACCCACTGTTGCACCCTAAAATTTGCCCAACCTTATTCACTTGGGTTATGTTTCAATATCATTAGCATTTGCATATAGAGCCATGTACACAGTCTGATCATCTGCATAGCATAGCATAGCAAGTCATCCAACAGAGGGCCAATCATTATTCTCATTTCTAGAGGCCTATAAAGAGGTTATTATCCTGATTCAATCTCATTCAAGTCATCAGAAAAGAATTTGAAAGTTGGAGAAGTCAGTGGATCAAGCATTGCATCCATCTCCTATTTGAGGGTCTCTGAGGATCAACAAAGAAATTGGGAGCTGTGGGCTGAGCATGGAGAGTATGTGGGAATCATGGGAGACTTAGAAAGTCATTGGGAGAAGGAGACAAGTCATTGGTGTAGTCACAAGAGTTGTGGATGAAGACAGTCAACTAGGGTTTCATCTGGGTCAACCCTGGGTCAACCCTAGGTTAAAGGATTGATTGAAAGGCATTGAGGGATATTGAGGAGATGTGGGGTTCATCATTTGACATGTAGAAGAGGATATGGTGATATGCCAAGAAGAAATCAAGAGAAATCAAGGAGAAGAGGAGGTTCTAAATTAGGGTTTCTATGTAAAATCCCCTAGTTTAGGCCAAATTTCCAAGCAAGATAAGTCAAAATGCAAGCTTCAAATGGATCCTTGGCCAACATGGAACTTATAGAGGATCTCAAGACCTTTAATTTTAGTGGTGGAAGACATTAAGGAGATTTATAGAACTCAAGTTATGGTCCTTGCAAGTTACAGGTCATCTGAGGTATCTGAAATTTTGTCTGTGAAAGTGACTTGACTTCCAAGCTATTTTTACCCCTCAAGGAGATTTCAAATGAATTTCTGGTAAACATAAGAATTGTTCCTAATGGTCTTAGATTTCTATAATGGTATGGTATTCCTTCATATGATTTGTGGAACTCTACTTATGGTCTTGGCAAGCAAAGGGTATTTTGGTCATCTGAGGATTACAGGTCATTCTTAGCCTATGCCTAAAACTCATACAAGGGAGCTTCAAATGAAACACTTCCCAACATCAAAGTTGCTCAAAATGCCATTTTAAGTCAAGAAAAGAAGTCATGAAAGTTTGTAAATGTATGGATTGAGACTTGACCAAAGTTGGTGAAGAATGACCTAAAAAAGGCATATAACTTGAAAAAGTTCAAGTTGGAAAATGGTTTGAGAGATCTACAAATCCAATATGGGTCATCCAATATACCAAATTGATTCCCAACATCATTTTAAAGACATTGGTTCATCCACATTTTTGAGTTTAGGCTTAAAAATTGGACTTCCTTTGTAAATTTGTTTCTTGCATCATAAGGTAACATGGCAAAACTTAACACAAGGCAAGGAAAAGCTTGGTTTTTCATACATACACTCCTAATATCTCATGAAAGGAGATTTTCACACAAGTTTACCCAAGGAGCAAGCATGACATGAGATGATTCAAAATACCATCAAATGATAATTTCATGAAAGTTCCACAAGTTTCTAGATCCCTCTAGGACCAATCTAGAAGCTTCTCATTCTGTTAATCCTCACCTATATAAGGAAATGAAGCCATTTGTGCATTGGTTGGTGATTCTTTGAGCTTGCAAACACTACTTTGATTCCTTCACTCCCATTTGCATTTTCTCTTCAAACTCCATTGAAACTTCATCAATCATCTCAATTTCTGTTATCATCATCATCCACCATTATCATAGAGTAATTGGCAAAGGAAATTGAAGGGAATTCGTGGCTAGTTAGGGTGATCCAAGTTTACACTCCAACTTGCATGAAGAGGGGGATAAGGTGATTCAAGAAGATTGAGCAACTGCCATTGCAAACAGAAGAATTAGCATCCATTAGAGATCAATATTGGAGGTTAACAAGTCTGGAAGTGTACAATTCCACCACTGTTTCATCAACATTGCAAGGTATGCATTTCAATCTATATCTCTTCTTCTAGGTGGTATTAGATGGAATGGTTAGGATATATGTGATAAAGACCATTAGGGGATGATTTATGAGTAGTTTAAGGGTTGTTCTTGAAGGTTGTTTCCATGGCAGTTTCTGGTTAGTGATCGAGAACTCACATGTTAGAGTGTTATGATACTGGAGATTAGGTTTAGGATGATCACTATGAGCTATAGAACGCATTAGTATAGGTTTTATCAAGAATCCTCAGCATACGTATCAGTGAAAATCAGTGGTGCCCTAAACTTATAGCTATCGGGTTTGGCTATTGGAGAAGTTTTAGCAAAATCTAACACCATGGCTGTATAGAGGGTGAGGAGGAGAGTTTTTTTGGTCTTTGGATCGTGTTATTTCATGGAGTGAGTAGAGAGAACGAGGAGGTGGAAATCTCACGCGTGAAAGCTGGTTTGGGAGGAAACCCTAGCTGGAGGTTGAAGACAACCTCCCAGCCGTCCGATGGTCCCCAATTGTTGACTATTTCGTATGATCACACGGTCAGGATTCAATTCAGAAGCGGAGGGAAATCAGAAATGTGAAACGATGCGTTTCACTAATTGCATCAGCATGGGCTTAAATTCAGATGACTATCCACACCCCCTTTTGGATAGGCCCAATGATTTCAACGTGTTTGTATTGCTATTGGCACCGGAAATTTATTGTTTTTCTGGCATTTTTTCCAATTCCTTTATGAAGCGCGCTGGGCCTATTGCTTTGTTCTATTCGCACCCCCTGATCTGGCCCACTTAATAAAAACAAGTAGGGCGCAGATGCTATTCTCACCCCTCCCATTTAATTTCCATATTTTGTCATTTTTATTTCCTTTAATATCTTTGCATCTTTAAAAAAATCATATAAAAATGAAAAATTAATATTTTTTGATTCTTGTTTTTTCTATAGGTCAATAATTCTGTCTAGAAAATTATAAAAAATAAAAATTGCATTTTATTTTTTATTTGATATTTTTCCCATATTTTCCAAATAAATGCCTATTTTAGGTGTTTCATTTCATACATGATTTTGATAAATTTTGTTCTAATAGTTGCTTTAATATTTTTTATCCATTCTTTTTAGGTTGATTAATAGACATTGTTAGCTTGTATATACAATTTAGTTCATATTTTTAGGAATTAATTTTAGGTGATTGGTTTAGGTGTGAATAACATGAATAAAATTAGGGTTTTAAATCAACTTAGGTGAGATAGTTTAATTCTTTTAGGAAATTTTCATTTGATTTTTGGGGTATGGACTATAGGGGTTATGGGTATAGGATAGATCCCTTTAGAAGTCACTAGGATTCCCCTACTGCTATTAGTATATTACTGTATTTGATTGATTGGTGTGGTGTGCCCTCTGGGGATTATGGATTTGTCTGTGTGGGTATTGGGTTTGTCTGGGGATTGGGGGAGCTGAAGACTTGTGATGATGAAGCCATTGGAGATCCAGAGCTTGAAGACCAACTTCCAGAGTTGATGAGGAGATTCCTGCCAGCAGCTGTTGAGGAGATTAGGGTTTAGGAGCTAGGCAGAGCTCTAGATTAGAAAGCTTGATTCTCAAACATGGAAGGTTTTGACTGCCTCCATTCCTCTCTATGATACAGAGTCTCTCTAAGACACTCACCCCCTTCCTTTGGAAGGCTTGGTGCTACTGTCTAAGGGATAGAACTCTTGAGAGAAAATATCTTATGTGTTAGTAGAAGTTGGTTTGCCACCCTTGGTGGTCAACTAAGTGCTTAACACCCAATTCACTCTTGTGATTGATCCCTCAGCTTGGAGGATAGGACTTGAAGAAAAGCCATTGTGGACTGAAGATTGATGATCAAAGACCTTGCTGGGAGGCTGTGGAAATGGAGATTGATGCTTGCTGAAGCTTGTTGCTGTCTGGAGAGGACTTGAAGTCAGATGTTATTTCAGAGCTGCTGATGCTGTTTATTTTTCTGCTGTATTTCATTTCTGATGTATTGATTGGTTTTCTGGACTGTATTGTTTGTTGTTTACCCTGTTGGGTTGAAAGTGAAGTCTGTTCACTTTTGCCTATTGTTTTTCAGGTTCGAGGTTGAGTGGGACTCCCTTGCCTCGCTTGTATTGTTGCATCCATGCATTTTACCGCTTTACTGTATATATCTGATATTGTTTCTGTTTCCGTTTATCCCTTAGGATCTCTGTTTCTCTCTGTGCAAGAGAGGAGCATGATAGACACTAGGTCTTAACCCATGCATGATAACATTAGGTTAGTTTGATTCCCTTCGCAACCGTAGGTTAGAGTTCTGTCTCTTCTTTCTCAAAACAAACAGAAAAACACCATAAAGATTTCAAACACAATAAAAGATACTTCTTCCGTAAAAGAATGTGAACTCATCAAAACATCATTTTTGTCCGCTTGGACTGCTAATCAGAGAAAACCCTTTTTCAGAAGAAATAAAATCAACTAAGACAGACTTGTGTCGTACGTGGCCCGAACTACGTTTGCTCTGATCTTTCATGCTGTGTGAAAGTACGTAGGCATAGGATGCGATATCCTAGCGAGCAACCTTCCCCTCCTTTCCCGTAGGTAGGCGAACTACGTTGACTCTGATTTCTCGTTCCAGACGGGAATACGTAGGCATAAAGTGCGATACTTTGCCGAGTCATTTCATTTTATTTTCTTTTAACCCTTAACCTTAGTGTAGATAGAATAACAATCCATACCCGAAAACAAGCGTGGATCCCGTCGAGTACGACGGACGTGAGGGGTGCTAATACCTTCCCCTTGCGTAACCGACTCCCGAATCCAGGTTTTGGTTGCAACGACCATACCTTTCCCGTGTTGTGCGAGATTTACTCTGAGCCTTTCCTTTCCCTCCCGTGGGATAAATAATGCACGGTGGCGACTCTTCTGTTCAGCCGGCGCCAATTTTCGCAGTAGCAACACCCACCACCAAAAGGATGATGGAGCGAACCCACATCGGCTACTGCCACTAAAAGGATGATAAAGCAAAACACTCGCACAATTTGGCTTCAACGAAATGACACACTCATCACCAAAAGGATGACGGAGCAAACCTACACCGGCCACTACCACCCAAGGGATGATAGAGCAAAACACTCACACAATGTGACATTGACGAGATGACAAACCCACCACCAAAAGGATGACGGAGTAAACTCACACCGGCTACTACCACCAAAAGCATGATAGAGCAAAACAATCGCATAATTTGACATCAACAAGATGACAGACCCACCACCAAAAGGATGACGGGGCAAACTCACACCGGCTACTACCACCAAAAGGATAATAGAATAAAACACTCGCACAATCTGGCCCCAATGAGATGACAGATGCACCACCTAAAGGATGACGGAGCAAACTGACACCGGCTACTACCAACAAAAATGGAGATTGAGCAAAACACTCGCACATTCTGACACCGACGAGATGACAGACCCCCCACCAAAAGGATGACAGAGCAAATTCACATCGGCTACTACCACTAAAAGGATGATAGAGCAAAATACACTCGCACAATCTGGCATCAATGAGATGACACACCCACCACCAAAATAATGACGAAGCAAACTCACATTGGCTACTACAAGTAAAAGGATGCTAGAGCAAATCACACTCGCACAATCTGGCATCAACGAGATGACACACCCACCACCAAAAGGATGATAAAGCGAACCCACTCCAGCTACTGCCACCAAAAAGATGATAAAGAAAAACACTCGCACAATTTGGCTTCAACGAGATGACAGACTCACTACCAAAAGGATGACGGGAGACACCTACACCGGCTACTACCACCAAAAGGATGATAGAGCAAAACACTCGCACAAGTTGACATCAACGAGATGACAGATCCACCAGCAAAAGGATGACGGAGCAAACTCACACCGGCTACTACTACCAAAAAGATAATAGAATAAAACACGCATAATCTGGCCCCAGCAAGGTGACAGACACACCACCAAAAGGATGACAGAGCGAACTGACACTGGCTATTACCATCAAAAGGGATATTGAGCAAAACACCCGCACAATCTGACACCGACGAGATGACAGAACCCCCACCAAAAGGAGGACAAAGCAAACTCACATAAGCTACTACCACTAAAAGGATGATAGAGCAAAACACACTTGCACAACCTGGCATCAACGAGATGACACACCCACCACCAAAAGGATGATGGAGAAAATCCGCACCGGCTACTGCCACCAAAAGGATGATAAAGCAAAAGACACGCACAATTTGGCTTCAACAAGACGACAGACTCACCACCAAAAGGATGACGGAGCAAAGCTACACCGGCTACTACCACCCAAAGGATGATAGAGAAAAATACTCACACAATCTGACATCAACGAGATAACAGACCCACCACCAAAAGGATGATGGAGCGAACTCACACCGGCTACTACCACCAAAAGGATAATAGAATAAAGCACTCGCACAATCTGGCCCCAACGAGATGACAGACCCACCAACAAAAGGATGACGGAGCAAACTCACACCGGCTACTACCACTAAAAGGATAATAAAGCAAAACACTCGCAAAATTTGGCACCGACGAGATGAAACACCCACCACCAAAAGGATGACGGAGTAAACTCACATCGGCTACTACCACTAAAAGGATGATAGAGCAAAACACACTCGCACAATCTGGCATCAACGAGATGACACACCCACCACCAAAAGGATGGTGAATCAAACTCACATCGGCTACTACAAGTAAAAGGATGATAGAGAAAAACACACTCGCACAATGTGGCATCAACGAGATGACATACCCACCACCAAAAGGATGATGGAGCGAACCCACACCAGCTACTGCCACGAAAAGGATGATAAAGAAAAACACTAGCACAATTTGGCTTCAACGAGATGACAGACTCACTACTAAAAGGATGACGGAAGAAACCTACACCGGCTACTACCACCAAAAGGATGATAGAGCAAAACACTCGCACAAGTTGACATCAACGAGATGACAGATCCACCAGCAAAAGGATGACGGAGCAAACTCACACCAGCTACTACCACCAAAAGGATAATAGAATAAAACACTCGTATAATCTGGCCCCAGCAAGGTGACAGACGCACCATCAAAAGGGATATTGAGCAAAACACTCGCACAATCTGACACCGACGAGATGACAGAACCCCCACCAAAAGGAGGACAGAACAAACTCACATCAGCTACGACCACTAAAAGGATGATAGAGCAAACACACTTGCACAACCTGGCATCAACGAGATGACACGCCCACCACCAAAAGGATGATGGAGGAAATCCGCACCGGCTACTGCCACCAAAAGGATGATAAAGCAAAAGACACGCACAATTTGGCTTCAACAAGATGACAGACTCACCACCAAAAGGATGACGGAGCAAAGCTACACCGGCTACTACCACCCAAAGGATGATAGAGCAAAATACACACACAATATGACATCGACGAGATGACAGACCCACCACCAAAAGGATGACGGAGCGAACTCACACCGGCTATTACCACCAAAAGGATGATAGAGAAAAACACTCACACAATTTGACATCAACGAGATAACAGACCCACCACCAAAAGGATGATGGAGCAAACTCACACCGGCTACTACCACCAAAAGGATAATAGAATAAAGCACTCGCACAATCTGGCCCCAACGAGATGACAGACCCACCAACAAAAGGATGACGGAGCAAACTCACACCGGCTACTACCACTAAAAGGATAATCAAGCAAAACACTCGCAAAATTTGGCACCGACGAGATGACAGACCCCCCACCAAAAGGATGACGAAGCAAAGTCACATCGGCTACTACCACTAAAAGGATGATAGAGCAAAACACACTCGCACAATCTGGAATCAACGAGATGACACACCCACCACCAAAAGGATGGTGAATCAAACTCACATCGGCTACTACAACTAAAAGGATGATAGAGAAAAACACACTCGCACAATCTGGCATCAACGAGATGACATACCCATCACCAAAAGGATGATGGAGCGAACCCACCCCAGCTACTTCCACCTAAAGGATGCTAAAGCAAAACACTCGCACAATTTGGCTTCAACGAGATAACAGACTCACCGCCAAAAAGATGACGGAGCAAACCTACACCGGCTACTACCAGCCAAAGGATGATAGAACTAAACACTCACAGAATCTGACATTGACGAGATGACAGACCCACCATCAAAAGGATGACGGAGTGAACTCACACCGGCTACTACCACCAAAAGGATGACGGAGCGAACTGACACCGGCTACTACCATCAAAATGGATATTGAGCAAAACACTCGTACAATCTGACACCAACGAGATGACAGAACCCCCAACAAAAGGATGACGGAGCTAACTCACATCAGCTACTACCACTAAAAGGATGTTAGAGCCAAACACACTTGCACAACCTGGCATCAACGAGATGACACACCCACCACCAAAAGGATGATGGAGGAAATCCACACCGGCTACTGCCACCAAAAGGATGATAAAGCAAAAGACACGCACAATTTGGCTTCAACAAGATGACAAACTCACCACCAAAAGGATGACGGAGCAAAGCTACATCGGCTACTACCTTCCAAAGGATGATAGAGCAAAATACTCACACAATCTGACATCGACGAGATGACAGACCCACCACCAAAAGGATGACGGAGCGAACTCACACCGGCTATTACCACCAAAAGGATGATAGAGCAAAACACTCACATAATTTGACATCAATGAGATGACAGACCCACCACCAAAAGGATGACGGAGCAAACTCACACCGGCTACTACCACCAAAAGGATAATAGAATAAAGCACTCGCACAATCTGGCCCCAACGAGATCACAAACCCACCACCAAAAGGATGACGGAGCAAACTCACACCGGCTACTACCACTAAAGCATAATAAAGCAAAACACTCGCAAACTCTGGCACCGACGAGATGACAGACACACCACCAAAAGGATGATAGAGAAAAACACTCGCACAATCTGACACCGACGAGATGACAGAACCCCCACCAAAAGGATGACGGAGCAAACTCACATCAGCTACTACCACTAAAAGGATGATAGATCAAAATACACTCACACAATCTGGCATCAAGAGATGACACAGTCACCACAAAAAGGATGATGGAGCAAATCAACACTGACTACTGCCACGAAAAGTATGATAAAGCAAAACACTTGCACAATTTGGCTTCAACGAGATGACAGACTCACCACCAAAAGGATGACGGAGCAAACCTACACCGGCTATTACCACCAAAAGGATGATAGAGAAAAATACTCATATAATCTGACATCGACGAGATGACAGACCCACCACCAAAAGAATGACGGAGCAAACTCACACTGGCTATTACCTCCAAAAGGGAGATTGAGCAAAACACTCGCACAATCTGGCACCGACGAGATGACAGACCCACCACTAAAAGTATGATGGAGAAAACCACACTGGCTATTACCACTAAAAAGGAGATTGAGCAAAACACTCGCACAATCTCGCACCGACAAGATGACAGACCCACCACCAAAAGGATGATGGAGCGAACCCACATCGGCTACTGCCACTAAAAGGATGATAAAGCAAAACACTCGCACAATTTGGCTTCAACGAAATAACACACTCATCACCAAAAGGATGACGGAGCAAACCTACACCGGCCACTACCACCCAAGGGATGATAGAGAAAAACACTCACACAATCTGACATTGACGAGATGACAAACCCACTACCAAAAGGATGACAGAGCAAACTCACACCTGCTACTACCACCAAAAGGATGATAGAGCAAAACAATCGCATAATTTGACATCAACGAGATGACAGACCCACCACCAAAAGGATGACGGAGCAAACTCACACCGGCTACTACCACCAAAAGGATAATAGAATAAAACACTCGCACAATCTGGCTCCAATGAGATGACAGATGCACCACCTAAAGGATGACGGAGCAAACTGACACCGGCTACTACCAACAAAAATGGAGATTGAGCAAAACACTCGCACATTCTGACACCGACTAGATGACAGAACCCCCACCAAAAGGATGACGGAGCAAATTCACATCGGCTACTACCACTAAAACGATGATAGAGCAAAATACACTCGCACAATCTGGCATCAACGAGATGACACACCCACAACCAAAAGGATGATGGAGCGAACCCACACCAGCTACTGCCACCAAAAGGATGATAAAGCAAATTACACGCACAATTTGGCTTCAACGAGATGACAGACTCACCACCAAAAGAATGACGGAGCAAAGCTACACCGGCTACTACCACCCAAAGGATGATAGAGCAAAATACTCACACAATCTGACATCGAAGAGATGACAGACCCACCACCAAAAGGATGACGGAGCGAACTCACACCGGCTATTACCACCAAAAGGATGATAGAGCAAAACACTCACACAATTTGACATCAACGAGATAACAGACCCACCACCAAAAGGATGACGGAGCAAACTCACACCGGCTACTACCACAAAAAGGATAATAGAATAAAGCACTCGCACAATCTGGCCCCAACGAGATGACAGACCCACCAACAAAAGGATGACGGAGCAAACTCACACCGGCTACTACCACCAAAAGGATAATAGAATAAAGCACACGCACAATCTGGCACCAACGAGATGACAAACCCACCACCAAAAGGATGACGGAGCAAACTCACACCGGCTACTACCACTAAAGGATAATAAAGCAAAACACTCGCAAAATCTGGCACCGACGAGATGACAGACACACCACCAAAAGGATGATAGAGAAAAACACTCGCACAATCTGACACCGACGAGATGACAGAACCCCCACCAAAAGGATGACGGAGCAAACTCACATCAGCTACTACCACTAAAAGGATGATAGATCAAAATACACTCACACAATCTGGCATCAAGAGATGACACAGTCACCACAAAAAGGATGATGGAGCAAATTAACACTGACTACTGCCACGAAAAGTATGATAAAGCAAAACACTTGCACAATTTGGCTTCAACGAGATGACAGACTCACCACCAAAAGGATGACAGAGCAAACCTACACCGGCTACTACCACCAAAAGGATGATAGAGAAAAATACTCATATAATCTGACATCGACGAGATGACAGACCCACCACCAAAAGAATGACGGAGCAAACTCACACTGGCTATTACCTCCAAAAGGGAGATTGAGCAAAACACTCGCACAATCTGGCACCGACGAGATGACAGACCCACCACTAAAAGGATGATGGAGAAAACTCACACTGGCTATTACCACTAAAAAGGAGATTGAGCAAAACACTCGCACAATCTCGCACCGACAAGATGACAGACCCACCACCAAAAGGATGATGGAGCGAACCCACATCGGCTACTGCCACTAAAAGGATGATAAAGCAAAACACTCGCACAATTTGGCTTCAACGAAATGACACACTCATCACCAAAAGGATGACGGAGCAAACCTACACCGGCCACTACCACCCAAGGGATGATAGAGAAAAACACTCACGCAATCTGACATTGACGAGATGACAAACCCACTACCAAAAGGATGACAGAGCAAACTCACACCGGCTACTACCACCAAAAGGATGATAGAGCAAAACAATCGCATAATTTGACATCAACGAGATGACAGACCCACCACCAAAAGGATGACGGAGCAAACTCACACTGGCTACTACCACCAAAAGGATAATAGAATAAAACACTCGCACAATCTGGCTCCAATGAGATGACAGATGCACCACCTAAAGGATGACGGAGCAAACTCACACCGGCTACTACCAACAAAAATGGAGATTTAGCAAAACACTCGCACATTCTGACACCGACTAGATGACAGAACCCCCACCAAAAGGATGACGGAGCAAATTCACATCGGCTACTACCACTAAAACGATGATAGAGCAAAATACACTCGCACAATCTGGCATCAACGAGATGACACACCCACAACCAAAAGGATGATGGAGCGAACCCACACCAGCTACTGCCACCAAAAGGATGATAAAGAAAAACACTCGCACAATTTGGCTTCAACGAGATGACAGACTCACTACCAAAAGGATGACGGAAGAAACCTACACCGGCTACTACCACCAAAAGGATGATAGAGCAAAACACTCGCACAAGTTGACATCAACGAGAAGACAGATCCACCAACAAAAGGATGACGGAGCAAACTCACACTGGCTACTACCACCAAAAGGCTAATAGAATAAAACACTCGAATAATCTGGCCCCAGCAAGGTGACAGACACACCACTAAAAGGATGACAGAGTGAACTGACACCGGCTACTACCATCAAAAGGGATATTGAGCAAAACACTCGCACAATCTGACACCGACGAGATGACAGAACCCCCACCAAAAGGATGACAGAGCAAACTCACATCAACTACTACCACTAAAAGGATGATAGAGAAAAACACACTTGCACAACCTGGCATCAACGAGATGACACACCCACCACCAAAAGGATGATGGAGGAAATCCACACCGGCTACTGCCACCAAAAGGATGATAAAGCAAATTACACGCAAAATTTGGCTTCAACGAGATGACAGACTCACCACCAAAAGGATGACGGAGCAAAGCTACACCGGCTACTACCACCCAAAGGATGATAGAGCAAAATACTCACACAATCTGACATCGACGAGATGACAGACCCACCACCAAAAGGATGACGGAGCGAACTCACACCGGCTATTACCACCAAAAGGATGATAGAGCAAAACACTCACACAATTTGACATCAACGAGATAACAGACCCACCACCAAAAGGATGACGGAGCAAAATCACACCGGCTACTACCACCAAAAGGATAATAGAATAAAGCACTCGAACAATCTGGCCCCAACGAGATGACAGACCCACCAACAAAAGGATGACGGAGCAAACTCACACCGGCTACTACCACTAAAAGGATAATAAAGCAAAACACTCGCAAAATTTGGCACCGACGAGATGACACACGCACCACCAAAAGGATGACGGAGTAAACTCACATCGGCTACTACCACTAAAAGGATGACAGAGCAAAACACACTCGCACAATCTGGCATCAACGAGATGACACACCCACCACCAAAAGGATGGTGAATCAAACTCACATCGGCTACTACAAGTAAAAGGATAATAGAGAAAAACACACTCGCACAATCTGGCATCAACGAGATGACACACCCACCACCAAAAGGATGATGGAGCGAACCCGCACCTGCTACTGCCACGAAAAGGATGATAAAGAAAAACACTAGCACAATTTGGCTTCAACGAGATGACAGACTTACTACCAAAAGGATGACGGAAGAAACCTACACCGGCTACTACCACCAAAAGGATGATAGAGCAAAACACTCGCACAAGTTGACATCAACGAGAAGACAGATCCACCAACAAAAGGATGACGGAGCAAACTCACACTGGCTACTGCCACCAAAAGGATAATAGAATAAAACACTCGAATAATCTGGCCCCAGCAAGGTGACAGACACACCACCAAAAGGATGATAGAGCGAACTGACACCGACTACTACCATCAAAAGGGATATTGAGCAAAACACTCGCACAATCTGACACCGACGAGTTGACAGAACCCCCACCAAAAGGAGGACAGAACAAACTCACATCAGCTACGACCTCTAAAAGGATGATAGAGCAAACACACTTGCACAACCTGGCATCAACGAGATGACACACCCACCACCAAAAGGATGATGGAGGAAATTCGCACCGGCTACTGCCACCAAAAGGATGATAAAGCAAAAGACACGCACAATTTGGCTTCAACAAGATGACAGACTCACCACCAAAAGGATGACGGAGCAAAGCTACACCGGCTACTACCACCCAAAGGATGATAGAGCAAAATACTCACACAATCTGACATCGAAGAGATGACAGACCCACCACCAAAAGGATGACGGAGCGAACTCACACCGGCTATTACCACCAAAAGGATGATAGAGCAAAACACTCACACAATTTGACATCAACGAGATAACAGACCCACCACCAAAAGGATGATGGAGCAAACTCACACCGGCTACTACCACCAAAAGGATAATAGAATAAAGCACTCGCACAATCTGGCCCCAACGAGATGACAGACCCACCAACAAAAGGATGACGGGGCACACTCACACCGGCTACTACCACTAAAAGGATAATCACGCAAAACACTCGCAAAATTTGGCACCGACGAGATGACAGACCACCCACCAAAAGGATGACGAAGCAAAGTCACATCGGCTACTACCACTAAAAGGATGATAGAGAAAAACACACTTGCACAATCTGGAATCAACGAGATGACACACCCACCACCAAAAGGATGGTGAATCAAACTCACATCGGCTACTACAAGTAAAAGGATGATAGAGAAAAACACACTCACACAATCTGGCATCAACGAGATGACATACCCACCACCAAAAGGATGATGGAGCGAACCCACCCCAGCTACTTCCACCAAAAGGATGATAAAGCAAAACACTCGCACAATTTGGCTTCAACGAGATAACAGACTCACCGCCAAAAGGATGACGAAGCAAACCTACACCGGCTACTACCAGCCAAAGGATGATAGAACTAAACACTCACACAATCTGACATTGACGAGATGCGAGACCCACCATCAAAAGGATGACGGAGTGAAGTCACACCGGCTACTACCACCAAAAGGATGACGGAGCAAACTGACACCGGCTACTACCATCAAAAGGGATATTGAGCAAAACACTCGTACAATCTGACACCAACGAGATGACAGAACCCCCAACAAAAGGATGACGGAGCAAACTCACATCAGCTACTACCACTAAAAGGATGATAGAGCAAAACACACTTGCACAACCTGGCATCAACGAGATGACATACCCACCACCAAAAGGATGATGGAGGAAATCCACACCGGCTACTGCCACCAAAAGGATGATAAAGCAAAAGACACACACAATTTGGCTTCAACAAGATGACAGACTCACCACCAAAAGGATGACGGAGCAAAGCTACACCGGCTACAACGTTCCAAAGGATGATAGAGCAAAATACTCACACAATGTGACATCGACGAGATGACAGACCCACCACCAAAAGGATGACGGAGCGAACTCACACCGGCTATTACCACCAAAAGGATGATAGAGCAAAACACTCACATAATTTGACATCAACGAGATGACAGACCCACCACCAAAAGGATGACGGAGCAAACTCACACCGGCTACTACCACCAAAAGGATAATAGAATAAAGCACTCGCACAATCTGGCCCCAACGAGATGACAGACCCACCACCAAAAGGATGACAGAGCAAACTCACACCGGCTACTACCACTAAAGGATAATAAAGCAAAACACTCGCAAAATCTGGCACCGACGAGATGACAGACACACCACCAAAAGGATGATAGAGAAAAACACTCGCACAATCTGACACCGACGAGATGACAGAACCCCCACCAAAAGGATGACGGAGCAAACTCACATCAGCTACTACCACTAAAAGGATGATAGATCAAAACACACTCGCACAATCTGGCATCAAGAGATGACACAGTCACCTCAAAAAGGATGATGGAGCAAATCAACACTGACTACTGCCACCAAAAGTATGATAAAGCAAAACACTTGCACAATTTGGCTTCAACGAGATGACAGACTCACCACCAAAAGGATGACGGAGCAAACCTACACCGGCTACTACCACCAAAAGGATGATAGAGAAAAATACTCATATAATCTGACATCAACGAGATGACAGATCCACCACCAAAAGAATGACAGAGCAAACTCACACTGGCTATTACCTCCAAAAGGTAGATTGAGCAAAACACTCGCACAATCTGGCACCGACGAGATGACAGACCCACCACTAAAAGGATGACGGAGCAAACTCACACTGGCTATTACCACTAAAAGGGAGATTGAGCAAAACACTCGCACAATCTCGCACCGACAAGATGACAGACCCACCACCAAAAGGATGATGGAGCGAACCCACATCGGCTACTGCTACTAAAAGGATGATAAAGCAAAACACTCACACAATTTTGCTTCAACGAAATGACACACTCAATACCAAAAGGATGACGGAGCAAACCTACACCGACCACTACCACCCAAGGGATGATAGAGCAAAACACTCACACAATTTGACATTGACGAGATGACAAACCCACCACCAAAAGGATGACGGAGTGAACTCACACCGACTACTACCACCAAAAGGATGACGGAGAAAACTGACACCGGCTACTACCATCAAAAGGGATATTGAGCAAAACACTCGTACAATCTGACACCAACGAGATGACAGAACCCCCAACAAAAGGATGACGGAGCAAACTCACATCAGCTACTACCACTAAAAGGATGATAGAGCAAAACACACTTGCACAACCTGGCATCAACGAGATGACACACCCACCACCAAAAGGATGATGGAGGAAATCCACACCGGCTACTGCCACCAAAAGGATGATAAAGCAAAAGACACGCACAATTTGGCTTCAACAAGATGACGGACTCACCACCAAAAGGATGACGGAGCAAAGCTACACCGGGTACTACCTTCCAAAGGATGATAGAGCAAAATACTCATACAATCTGACATCGACGAGATGACAGACCCACCACCAAAAGGATGACGGAGCAAACTCACACCGGCTATTACCACCAAAAGGATGATAGAGCAAAACACTCACATAATTTGACATCAACGAGATGACAGACCCACCACCAAAAGGATGACGGAGCAAACTCACACCGGCTACTACCACCAAAAGGATAATAGAATAAAGCACTCGCACAATCTGGCCCCAACGAGATGACAGACCCACCACCAAAAGGATGACGGAGCAAACTCACACCGGTTACTACCACTAAAGGATAATAAAGCAAAACACTCGCAAAATCTGGCACCGACGAGATGACAGACACACCACCAAAAGGATGATAGAGAAAAACACTCGCACAATCTAACACCGACGAGATGACAGAACCCCCACCAAAAGGATGACGGAGCAAACTCACATCAGCTACTACCACTAAAAGGATGATAGATCAAAACACACTCGCACAATCTGGCATCAAGAGATGACACAGTCACCACAAAAAGGATGATGGAGCAAATCAACACTAACTACTTCCACCAAAAGTATGATAGAGCAAAACACTCACACAATTTGACATTGAAGAGATGACAAACCCACCACCAAAAGGATGACGGAGTGAACTCACACCGACTACTACCACCAAAAGGATGACGGAGAAAACTGACACCGGCTACTACCATCAAAAGGGATATTGAGCAAAACACTCGTACAATCTGACACCAACGAGATGACAGAACCCCCAACAAAAGGATGACGGAGCAAACTCACATCAGCTACTACCACTAAAAGGATGATAGAGCAAAACACACTTGCACAACCTGGCATCAACGAGATGACACACCCACCACCAAAAGGATGATGGAGGAAATCCACACCGGCTACTGCCACCAAAAGGATGATAAAGCAAAAGACACGCACAATTTGGCTTCAACAAGATGACAGACTCACCACCAAAAGGATGACGGAGCAAAGCTACACCGGCTACTACCTTCCAAAGGATGATAGAGCAAAATACTCATACAATTTGACATCGACGAGATGACAGACCCACCACCAAAAGGATGACGGAGCAAACTCACACCGGCTATTACCACCAAAAGGATGATAGAGCAAAACACTCACATAATTTGACATCAACGAGATGACAGACCCACCACCAAAAGGATGACGGAGCAAACTCACACCGGCTACTACCACCAAAAGGATAATAGAATAAAGCACTCGCACAATCTGGCCCCAACGAGATGACAGACCCACCACCAAAAGGATGACGGAGCAAACTCACACCGGTTACTACCACTAAAGGATAATAAAGCAAAACACTCGCAAAATCTGGCACCGACGAGATGACAGACACACCACCAAAAGGATGATAGAGAAAAACACTCGCACAATCTAACACCGACGAGATGACAGAACCCCCACCAAAAGGATGACGGAGCAAACTCACATCAACTACTACCACTAAAAGGATGATAGATCAAAACACACTCGCACAATCTGGCATCAAGAGATGACACAGTCACCACAAAAAGGATGATGGAGCAAATCAACACTAACTACTTCCACCAAAAGTATGATAAAGCAAAACACTTGCACAATTTGGCTTCAACGAGATGACAGACTCACCACCAAAAGGATGACGGAGCAAACCTACACCGGCTACTACCACCAAAAGGATGATAGAGAAAAATACTCATATAACCTGACATCGACGAGATGACAGATCCACCACCAAAAGAATGACAGAGCAAACTCACACTGGCTATTACCTCCAAAAGGGAGATTGAGCAAAACACTCGAACAATCTGGCACCGACGAGATGACAGACCCACCACTAAAAGGATGACGGAGCAAACTCACACTGGCTATTACCACTAAAAGGGAGATTTAGCAAAACACTCGCACAATCTCGCACCGACAAGATGACAGACTCACCACCAAAAGGATGATGGAGCGAACCCACATCGGCTACTGCTACTAAAAGGATGATAAAGCAAAACACTCGCACAATTTGGCATCAACGAAATGACACACTCATCACCAAAAGGATGATGGAGCAAACCTATACCGACCACTACCACCCAAGGGATGATAGAGCAAAACACTCACACAATCTGACATTGACGAGATGACAAACCCACCACCAAAAGGATGACGGAGCAAACTCACACCGGCTACTACCACCAAAAGGATGATAAAGCAAAACAATCGCATAATTTGACATCAACGAGATGACAGACCCACCACCAAAAGGATGACAGAGCAAATTCACATCGGCTACTACCACTAAAAGGATGATAGAGCAAAATACACTCGCACGATCTGGCATCAACATGATGACACACCCACAACCAAAAGGATGATGGAGCGAACCCACACCAGCTACTACCACCAAAAGGATGATAGAGCAAAACACTCGCACAAGTTGACATCAACGAGATGACAGACTCACTACCAAAAGGATGACGGAAGAAACCTACACCGGCTACTACCACCAAAAGGATGATAGAGCAAAACACTCGCATAAGTTGACATCAACGAGAAGACAGATCTACCAGCAAAAGGATGACGGAGCAAACTCACACTGGCTACTACCACCAAAAGGATAATAGAATAAAACACTCGCATAATCTGGCCCCAGAAAGGTGACAGACACACCACCAAAAGGATGACAAAGCGAACTGACACCGGCTACTACCATCAAAAGGGATATTGAGCAAAACACTCGCACAATCTGACACCGACGAGATGACAGAACCCCCACCAAAAGGATGGCAGAGTAAACTCACATCAGCTACTACCACTAAAAGGATGATAGAGCAAAACACACTTGCACAACCTGGCATCAACGAGATGACACACCCACCACCAAAAGGATGATGGAGGAAATCCACACCGGCTACTGCCACCAAAAGGATGATAAAGCAAATTACACGCACAATTTGGCTTCAACAAGATGACAGACTCACCACCAAAAAGATGACGGAGCAAAGCTAAACCGGCTACTACCACCCAAAGGATGTTAGAGCAAAATACTCACACAATCTGACATCGACGAGATGACAGACCCACCACCAAAAGGATGACAGAGCGAACTCACACCGGCTATTACCACCAAAAGGATGATAGAGCAAAACACTCACACAATTTGACATCAACGAGATAAAAGGCCCACCACCAAAAGGATGACGGAGCAAACTCACACCGGCTACTACCACCAAAAGGATAATAGAATAAAGCACTCGCACAATCTGGCCCCAACGAGATGACAGACCCACCAACAAAAGGATGACGGAGCAAAATCACACCGGCTACTACCACTAAAAGGATAATAAAGCAAAACACTCCCAAAATTTGGCACCAACGAGATGACAGACCCACCACCAAAAGGATGACGGAGTAAACTCACATCGGCTACTACCACTAAAAGGATGATAGAGCAAAACACACTCGCCCAATCTGGCATCAACGATATGACACACCTACCACCAAAAGGATGGTGAATTAAACTCACATCGGCTACTACAAGTAAAAGGATGATAGAGAAAAACACACTCGCACAATCTGGCATCAACGAGATGACATACCCACCACCAAAAGGATGATAAAGAAAAACACTCGCACAATTTGGCTTCAACGAGATGACAGACTCACTACCAAAAGGATGACGGAAGAAACCTACACAGGCTACTACCACCAAAAGGATGATAGAGCAAAACACTCGCACAAGTTGACATCAACGAGATGACAGATCCACCAGCAAAAGGATGACGGAGCAAACTCACACCGGCTACTACCACCAAAAGGTTGATAGAGCAAAACACTCGCACAAGTTGACATCAACAAGATGACAGATCCACCAGCAAAAGGATGACGGAGCAAACTCACACCGGCTACTACCACCAAAAGGATAATAGAATAAAACACTCGCATAATCTGGCCCCGGCAAGGTAACAGACACACCACCAAAAGGATGACAGAGCAAACTGACACCGGCTACTACCATCAAAAGGGATATTAGGCAAAACACTCGCACAATCTGACACCGACGAGATGACAGAACCCCCACCAAAAGGATGACAGAGCAAACTCACATCAGCTACTACCACTAAAAGGATGATAGAGAAAAACACACTTGCATAACCTGGCATCAACGAGATGACACACCCACCACCAAAAGGATGATGGAGGAAATCTGCACCGGCTACTGCCACCAAAAGGATAATAAAGCAAAAGACACGCATAATTTGGCTTCAACAAGATGACAGACTCACCACCAAAAGGATGACGGAGCAAAGCTACACCGGCTACTACCACCCAAAGGATGATAGAGCAAAATACTCACACAATCTGACATCGACGAGATGACAGACCCACCACCAAAAGGATGACGGAGCGAACTCACACCGGCTATTACCACCAAAAGGATGATAGAGCAAAACACTCACACAATTTGACATCAACGAGATGACAGGCCCACCACCAAAAGGATGACAGAGCAAACTCACACCGGCTACTACCACCAAAAGGATAATAGAATAAAGCACTCGCACAATCTGGCCCCATCGAGATGACAGACCCACCACCAAAAGGATGACGGAGCAAACTCACACCGGCTACTACCACTAAAAGGATAATAAAGCAAAACACTCGCAAAATTCGGCACCAACGAGATGACAGACCCACCACCAAAAGGATGACGGAGTAAACTCACATCGGCTACTACCACTAAAAGGATGATAGAGCAAAACACACTCGCCCAATCTGGCATCAACGAGATGACACACCCACCACCAAAAGGATGGTGAATCAAACTCACATCGGCTACTACAAGTAAAAGGATGATAAGAAAAACACACTCGCACAATCTGGCATCAACGAGATGACATACCCACCACCAAAAGGATGATGGAGCGAACCCACACCAGCTACTGCCACCAAAAGGATGATAAAGAAAAACACTCGCACAATTTGGCTTCAACGAGATGACAAACTCACTACCAAAAGGATGACGGAAGAAACCTACACCGGCTACTACCACCAAAAGGATGATAGAGCAAAACACTCGCACAAGTTGACATCAACGAGATGACAGATCCACCAGCAAAAGGATGACGGAGCAAACTCACACCGGCTACTACCACCAAAAGGATGATAGAGCAAAACACTCGCACAAGTTGACATCAACGAGATGACAGATCCACCAACAAAAGGATGATGGAGCAAACTCACACCGGCTACTACCACCAAAAGGATAATAGAATAAAACACTCGCATAATCTGACCCCGAAAAGGTGACAGACACACCACCAAAAGGATGACAGAGCGAACTGACACCGGCTACTACCATCAAAAGGGATATTAGGCAAAACACTCGCACAATCTGACACCGGCGAGATGACAGAACCCCCACCAAAAGGATGACAGAGCAAACTCACATCAGCTACTACCACTAAAAGGATGATAGAGCAAAACACACTTGCACAACCTGGCATCAACGAGATGACACACCCACCACCAAAAGGATGATGGAGGAAATCTGCACCGGCTACTGCCACCAAAAGGATGATAAAGCAAAAGACACGCATATTTTGGCTTCAACAAGATGACAGACTCACCACCAAAAGGATGACGAAGCAAAGCTACACCGGCTACTACCACCCAAAGGATGATAGAGAAAAATACTCACACAATCTGACATCGACGGGATGACAGACCCACTACCAAAAGGATGACAGAGCGAACTCACACCGGCTATTACCACCAAAAGGATGATAGAGCAAAACACTCACACAATTTGACATCAACGAGATAACAGACCCACCACCAAAAGGATGACAGAGCAAACTCACACCGGCTACTACAACGAAAAGGATAATAGAATTAAGCACTCGCACAATCTGGCCCCAACGAGATGACAGACCCACCAACAAAAGGATAACGGAGCAAACTCACACCGGCTACTACCACTAAAAGGATAATAAAGCAAAACACTCGCACAATCTGGCATCAACGAGATGACAGACCCACCACCAAACGGATGACGGAGCGAACCCACCCCAGCTACTGCCTCCAAAAGGATGATGAAGCAAAACATCGCACAATTTGGCTTCAACGAGATGACAGACTCACCGCGAAAAGGATGACGGAGCAAACCTACACCGGCTACTACCAGCCAAAGGATGATAGAACAAAACACTCGCACAATCTGACATTGACGAGATGACAGACCGACCATCAAAAGGATGACGGAGTGAACTCACACCAGCTACTACCACCAATAGGATGATATAGAAAAACACTCGCACAATTTGACATCAACGAGATGACAGACCCACCACCAAACGGATGACGGAGAAAACTCACACCGACTACTACCACCAAAAGGATAATAAACTAAAACACTCGCACAATCTGGCCCCAACGAGATGACAAACACACCACCAAAAGGATGACGGAGCAAACTGACACCGACTACTACCATCAAAAGGGATATTGAGCAAAACAGTCGCACAATCTGACACCGACGAGATGACAGAACCCCCACCAAAAGGATGACGTAGCAAACTCACATCAGCTACTACCACTAAAAGGATGATAGATCAAAACACACTCGCACAATCTGGCATCAACGAGATGACACACCCACCACCAAAAGGATGATGGACAAATCCACACCGGCTACTGCCACCAAAAGGATGATAAAGCAAAACACACGCACAATTTGGATTCAACAAGATGACAGACTCACCATCAAAAGGATGACGGAGCAAACCTACACCGGTTACTACCACCCAAAGGATGATAGAGCAAAATACTCACACAATCTGATATAGACGAGATGACAAACCCACCACCAAAAGGATGACGGAGCAAACTCACACCAGCTTTTACCACCAAAAGGATGATAGAGCAAAACACTCACACAATTTGACATCAACGAGATGACAGACCCACCACCAAAAGGATGACGGAGCAAACTCACACCGGCTACTACCACTAAAAGGGTAATAAAGCAAAACACTCGCAAAATCTGGCACCGACGAGATGACTGACCCACCACCAAAAGGATGACGGAGTAAACTCACATCGGCTACTACCACTAAAAGGATGATAGAGCAAAACACACTCGCACAATCAAGCATCAACGACATGACACACCCACCACCAAAAGGATAGTGAAGCAAACTCACATCGTCTATTACAAGTAAAAGGATGATAGAGAAAAACACACTCGCACAATCTGGCACCAACGAGATGACAGACACACCACTAAAAGGATGACAGATCAAACTCACACCGGCCACTACCACCAAAAGGATGATAAAGAAAAACACTCGCACAATCTGGCACCGACGAGATGACAGACCCACCACCAAAAGGATGACGAAGCAAACTCACATCGACTACTACCACTAAAAGGATGATAGAGCAAAACACACTCGCACAATCTGGCATTACCGAGATGACACACCCACTACCAAAAGGATGATGGAGCAAACCCACACCGGCTACTGCCACCAAAAGGATGATAAAGCAAAACACTCGCACAATTTGGCTTCAACGAGATGACAGACTCACCGCCAAAAGGTTGACGGAGCAAACCTACACCGACGACTACCACCCAAAGGATGATAGAACAAAACACTCACACAATCTGACATTGACGAGATGACAGACCCACAATCAAAAGGATGACGGAGCAAACTCACACCGACTACTACCACCAATAGGATGATAGAGAAAAACACTCGCACAATTTGACATCAACGAGATGACAGACCCACCACCAAAAGAATGACGGAGCAAACTCACACCGGCTACTACCACCAAAAGGATAATAGACTAAAAGCCTCGCACAATCTGGCCCCACCGAGATGACAAACACACCACCAAAAGGATGACGGAGCAAACTGACACCGGCTACTACCATCAAAAGGGATATTGAGCAAAACACTCGCACAATCTGACACCGACGAGATGACAGAACCCCCACCAAAAGGATGACGGAGAAAACTCACATCGGCTACTACCACTAAAACGATGGTAGAGCAAAACACACTCGCACAATCTAGCATCAAAGAGATGACACACCCACCACCAAAAGGATGATGGAGCAAATCCACACCGGCTACTGCCACCAAAAGGATGATGAAGAAAAATACACGCACAATTTGGCTTCAACAAGATGACAGACTCACTACCAAAAGGATGACAGAGCAAACCTACACCGGCTACTACCATCCAAAGGATGATAGAGCAAAATACTCACACAATCTAGCATCGACGAGATGACAGACCCACCACCAAAAGGATGACGGAGCAAACTCACACCGGCTATAACCACCAAAAGGATGATAGAGCAAAACACTCGTACAATTTGACATCAACGAGATGACAGACCCACCACCAAAAGGATGACAGCGAAAAATCACACCGGCTACTGCCACTAAAAGGATAATAAAGCAAAACACTCGCAAAATCTGGCACCGACGAGATGACAGACCCACCACCAAAAGGATGACGGAGTAAACTCACATCGTCTACTACCACTAAAAGGATGATAGAGCAAAACACACTTGCACAATCTGGCATCAACGAGATGACAAACCCACCACCAAAAGGATGACGGAGCAAACTCATACCGGCTACTACCACCAAAAGGATGATAGAGCATAACAATCGCATAATTTGACATCAATGAGATGACAGACCCACCACCAAAAGGATGACGGAGCAAACTCACACCAACTACTACCACCAAAAGGATAATAGAATAAAACACTCGCACAATCTGGCCCCAATGAGATGACAGATGCACCACCTAAAGGATGACAGAGCAAACTGACACCGGCTGCTACCAACAAAAATGGAGATTGAGCAAAACACTCGCACATTCTGACACCGACGAGATGACAGAACCCCCACCAAAAGGATGACGGAGCAAATTCACATCGGCTACTACCACTAAAAGGATGATAGAGCAAAATACACTCGCCTAATCTGGCATCAACGAGATGACACACCCACAACCAAAAGGATGATGGAGCGAACCCACACCAGCTACTGCCACCAAAAGGATGATAAAGAAAAACACTCGCACAATTTGGCTTCAACGAGATGACAGACTCACCACCAAAAGGATGAAGGAGCAGACCTACACCGTCTACTACCACCAAAAGGATGACGGAAGAAACCTACACCGGCTACTACCACCAAAAGGATGATAGAGCAAAACACTCGCACAAGTTGACATCAACGAGAAGACAGATCGACCAGCAAAAGAATGACGGAGCAAACTCACACCGGCTACTACCACCAAACGGATAATAGAATAAAACACTCGCATAATCTGGCCCCAGCAAGGTGACAGACACACCACCAAAAGGATGACGGAGCAAACTCACACCGGCTACTACCACCAAAAGGATAATAGACTAAAACCCTCGCACAATCTGGCCCCACTGAGATGACAAACACACCACCAAAAGGATGACGGAGCAAACTGACACCGGCTACTACCATCAAAAGGGATATTGAGCAAAACACTCGCACAATCTGACACCGACGAGATGACAGAACCCCCACCAAAAGGATGACGGAGAAAACTCACATCGGCTACTACCACTAAAACGATGGTAGAGCAAAACACACTCGCACAATCTGGCATCAAAGAGATGACACACCCACCACCAAAAGGATGATGGAGCAAATCCACACCGGCTACTGCCACCAAAAGGATGATGAAGAAAAATACACGCACAATTTGGCTTCAACAAGATGACAAACTCACTACCAAAAGGATGACAGAGCAAACCTACACCGGCTACTACCACCCAAACGATGATAGAGCAACGTGCTCACACAATCTAACATCGACGAGATGACAGACCCACCACCAAAAGGATGACGGAGCAAACTCACACCGGCTATAACCACCAAAAGGATGATAGAGCAAAACACTCGTACAATTTAACATCAACGAGATGACAGACCCACCACCAAAAGGATGACAGGGAAAACTCACACCGGCTACTGCCACTAAAAGGATAATAAAGCAAAACACTCGCAAAATCTGGCACCGACGAGATGACAGACCCACCACCAAAAGGATGACGGAGTAAACTCACATCGTCTACTACCACTAAAAGGATGATAGAGCAAAACACACTTGCACAATCTGGCATCAACGAGATGACAAACCCACCACCAAAAGGATGATGGAGCAAACTCATACCGGCTACTACCACCAAAAGGATGATAGAGCAAAACAATCGCATAATTTGACATCAACGAGATGACAGACCCACCACCAAAAGGATGACGGAGCAAACTCACACCAACTACTACCACCAAAAGGATAATAGAATAAAACACTCGCACAATCTGGCCCCAATGAGAAGACAGATGCACCACCTAAAGGATGACAGAGCAAACTGACACCGGCTGCTACCAACAAAAATGGAGATTGAGCAAAACACTCGCACATTCTGACACCGACGAGATGACAGAACCCCCACCAAAAGGATGACGGAGCAAATTCACATCGGCTACTACCACTAAAAGGATGATAGAGCAAAATACACTCGCCCAATCTGGCATCAACGAGATGACACACCCACAACCAAAAGGATGATGGAGCGAACCCACACCAGCTACTGCCACCAAAAGGATGAGAAAGAAAAACACTCACACAATTTGGCTTCAACGAGATGACAGACTCACCACCAAAAGGATGAAGGAGCAGACCTACACCGTCTACTACCACCAAAAGGATGACGGAAGAAACCTACACCGGCTACTACCACCAAAAGGATGATAGAGCAAAACACTCGCACAAGTTGACATCAACGAGAAGACAGATCGACCAGCAAAAGGATGACGGAGCAAACTCACACCGGCTACTACCACCAAAAGGATAATAGAATAAAACACTCGCATAATCTGGCCCCAGCAAGGTGACAGACACACCACCAAAAGGATGACGGAGCAAACTCACACCGGCTACTACCACCAAAAGGATAATAGACTAAAACCCTCGCACAATCTGGCCCCACTGAGATGACAAACACACCACCAAAAGGATGACGGAGCAAACTGACACCGGCTACTACCATCAAAAGGGATATTGAGCAAAACACTCGCACAATCTGACACCGACGAGATGACAGAACCCCCACCAAAAGGATGACGGAGAAAACTCACATCGGCTACTACCACTAAAACGATGGTAGAGCAAAACACACTCGCACAATCTGGCATCAAAGAGATGACACACCCACCACCAAAAGGATGATGGAGCAAATCCACACCGGCTACTGCCACCAAAAGGATGATGAAGAAAAATACACGCACAATTTGGCTTCAACAAGATGACAGACTCACTACCAAAAGGATGACAGAGCAAACCTACACCGGCGACTACCACCCAAACGATGATAGAGCAACATACTCACACAATCTAACATTGACGAGATGACAGACCCACCACCAAAAGGATGACGGAGCAAACTCACACCGGCTATAACCACCAAAAGGATGATAGAGCAAAACACTCGTACAATTTGACATCAACGAGATGACAGACCCACAACCAAAAGGATGACAGAGAAAACTCACACCGGCTATTGCCACTAAAAGGATAATAAAGCACAACACTCGCAAAATCTGGCACCGACGAGATGACAGACCCACCACCAAAAGGATGACGGAGTAAACTCACATCGTCTACTACCACTAAAAGGATGACAGAGCAAAACACACTCGCACAATCTGGCATCAACGAGATGACACACCCACCACCAAAAGGATGGTGAAGAAAACTGAGGCTACTACAAGTAAAAGGATGATAGAGAAAAACACACTCGCACAATCTGGCATCAACGAGATGACACACCCACCACCAAAAGGATGATGGAGCAAACCCACCCTAGCTACTTCCACCAAAAGGATGATAAAGCGAAACACTCACACAATTTGGCTTCAACGAGATGACAGACTCACCGCCAAAAGGATGACGGAGCAAACCTACACCGGCGACTACCACCCAAAGGATGATAGAACAAAGCACTCACACAATCTGACATTGACGAGATGACAGACCCACAATCAAAAGGATGACGGAGCGAACTGAAGGTGAGATAATACTTAGAAGGGGGTTAAATATGTATGAAAGATTAAAATTTAGAATTAAAACACAATTATTTTTATCCTGGTTCGTTGAACTCAACTACTCCAGTCCACCCTTCCTAGAGTGATTTGCCTTTCTCAATCAAGGACTTAATCCACTATTTAATCAAACAGATTACAATAGTAACACCTAAGAACAACTGTTCTTAGTCTTCTCAAGAGCTACTGATTCCAATTGAATCCTCTTAAGGAAAACCTTTACAATCAATGTAAATCTAATACAAGAGTAAGAATGCTTCTAAAAAGCTTTTATCACAACTATGATATTTCTCTTAAGTTTAAGTACAATGAATTAAATTCTTAGAATGAATATGAAAGTATGAGAGCTTGAGTATTTTAATTTCTTTTTAGCAAAACGTCTAACTGAAGAATTTGGCGGAGTCTTGCTTTTATAGGCAGCTGATCCAAGGTGAGCTGCATGTTGAGAAGAGTGTCCAAAAGGTCTGAGCCTTTTTGTCTTCAAATCAAGTGACCTTTCCTAGAAGAAGAAAGCACAGAAAAATACTTTTTGTCTGTGTTCTTGTGTCTAGCATAAATAACGAAAGAGACGTTTGATTTACTCCAACGGATATAATATTTGAATATTTCTTCTTCAGTTTTCAGCAAGTTTATCAGACTCTAATTGGCTCAGAGTCTTCTGATGATGATCAGAGCTTGCTGGATCAGACTCTTCTGCAGCAGGTGTGCTTTCAGCGTGTTAAATATCAGAGCATATTTGAAACAGAACTTCAGTACTTGCAGCTTTAGTACTTTCAGAAACTTCTGTAGAATCTATGCTTTGAAAAACTCTTCATACAAAATTCTTCTTTGCTTCAGATGCTTATGACTTGCTTCAGATGCTTCTGACTTGCTTCAGATTCTTCTGGAGCTTCTACTTCAGAATCTTCTGGAGGCTACGCTTAGAATCTTCTGTTGACAGCAATCAGATTCTTCTAATGTATGCATCTGGCGCTACAGAGTCTAGCTAATTTCTTGTATTCAATTCTGATTTGCTTCTGGAGTATTAATTTCTTTACTATCTGCAGTAAAAACTCTCAAGCAAATTTTAGAGTATATAATTCTTAAATACAAGATTTCCTAATAGTTATCATCAAAACATAGAGATATTATTAAGAACCAATCTGTGTTCTAACAATCTCCCCCTTTTTGATGATGACAAAAACATCAAAAATTTTGTTTAATTGAAGATATTAAAATTATAACTCCCCTTGAGATGATGAATCTCCCCCTGAGTTAAATACATATGAGGAATAGAAACTTCCCTTTTGTCTTGAGTAATCTTTAGAGTTAGATCTTGTTTGTTCTTTTAACATTTGAAAGTCAGAACGTCTTGCAGATTTAAGATTTAGAGTTTGATGATAATCAAATGATCTGAGAGGCTCAGAGTTTCTTTTATAGAGTATACTTATCAAATGTTCTGAAATACTCAGATTAAATGTTAGATAGAATAAATATGTCTGAAGTTTCATTCTGGTGAAGTTAAATTAAACAGTTCAGATCTTTATATTTTCTCCCCCTTTTTTGTCATAAGCAAAAAGTAAAACTTTAAAAGGACAAATAAAAGGAAACAGTAAATAAGATAATTCAGTGGAGAAAAACTTTGATTCATTCAATACGATCAGATCAAGAGTACATGCATCAGAAGATATAGCAAAAAAATACATAGCAAACATCATATGCAAAAACATCAGAATGAAAAAAATGAAAATCTAAGAGTGTTTGGACAAAAGCATCTTCAATAGATCTGTAATCTCAGAGGAGGACTGCTCTTGCTTGGACATCCACTTAGCCATTGTTTCATTCTTTTGATCCTGCTTTGACATCCATTCTGTCATGTCCTCAGACTTCTTATCCTGTTTTGCCATCCAGGACTTGATCTCTGATTGGCCAGCTTCCAGAGCAGCAATCTTATCTTCAAAATCTGGATGTTCTTTCTTTATCTCAGATGAAGAAGTATGATCAGGTTCTGGAGCTTGAACAGAGTCAATTTCCATTGGTTCTGTAGAGTCTGGAGCATTGGAGCTAGAAGGAGGGTCTACCAGAGTCATGGCCAAAGGATTTTCTTCAGATGCAATGTCAGTAGTTTCTTCTGAAGATGGAGGAGCATCTGTAAGGAGCAGAGGTTCAGATTTCTTGACAGACCAGAATAGAGTTCTTGCAGCTTCAGCAAATCTGAGCTTCCCATCATCAGAACATATGTTCTTCAGATTGGAGGCCACAGAGTTGAATCTGTTGATGAATCCATTCCAGATGATATCAGATTCTTTGGCATCCATTGTTGCTGAGCATTTCTTCTGTACAGTACCTAAATACAACTGTATTTCTTGCAAAAAAGTTTGAAATAAATGATTAACATTAAGTCTGGGCTTAGGATGTAACAGAGTTTCCAGAGTTACAGGTTTTGGTTGGGGAGTTGGTGGAAAAATTGATTTTTGGATGGAGATCAGAGGAGGAGGATAGTATGGAATGAAGGGAATTTCAGGAGCTTTTTCTTTGGATCTATTTAAGGCATTTAACAGATGAGGTTTTATTCTTATGTTAAAAGGAACCACATCAAAGGGTTTGTTTGAATAGGTTTGGAAAGCAGATTTGGGGGGTTCATCAGAAGCAACATTGTTATCAGAGGAAATTGGTATAGCTGAAGCAACAGCTTTATCAGATTTTGCAGAACAAGATATAGTTGCTAATGAGCCTACATCTGAAATGGATTTTATATAGTCAAGAATCACAGATGGAAGGGTCATTGTGAGTTTTGGTTTCAGAGGGGTGATAGGGTCAGATGGTTCAACTCTGTCATAAAAATCTTTGAGTTTCAAACCATACGCCATATTATGAAATAGTGATGAAACTTGGGCACAAGAAATAGATGATCTTGGGTTAGAATTGGGGATCAATATTTCAGATGATGGTGCAGGTGTGGGAATAGGATCTGGAATGGGAGCTTTAGAAGGTATAATGGGTTCAGGTTGGTTTACCTCAGAGTCTCTGTGAGATGGAGAGACTAGAAAGTCTGGGTAGATGCCAGATTCTGAGGAATTTGAAGAGGTTGTTGGTGTGCAGGAAGTAGAAGATACTTGAAACACAGTTTTTAATGGTGTGACATCAAGTACTTCTGTCTCAGGAATGTTGGGTTCAGAAGTGTTTGTTGGTTCTGAAGGAATTTCAGAGGGTTTTGATGGTTGTTCTGAGGTAGGTGAATCAGATGGAATTGTGATTGGTTATGATGAAATTGGAACAGGTGTTTTTTTTGTAGGTTCAGAAATGACAGGTGCAGATGCAGGGGGTTCAGATGGTTTTGATGGTGGATTATCTGATGGTGGTTGATTCTCAGAGGCCTTTTCTGATGGAGGTTCTTGTGGTTTTTCAGGTTGTTTTTCTTGTGGGTGCTTTTGTTGTTCAGATGGCTTTTGTTTAAGAGGTTCAAAGGATTTTTGTTGTACAGAAGGTTGTGGTTGTTGTTCTGTAGATTGTTGTTCTGATGGTTGTTTCTGTGAAAATTGTTTTTGTGGAACAAACTGTTTGATTTGGATATTTGGTTGAGATGATTGTGGTATAGAGACTTTTGGTGTTTGAATTGTTTTTGTTGTTGGTGGTGTTGGAACAGATGCTTGTTTTTGTGGTGATTTAGAAATTGGAGTAGTAACAGAAGTATTTTGAGTAGAGGGTGGTTTTGGAATAGACTTAATATTAGAATCATTTAAAACAATTGGATTTGCAGAAGATACAGAAGATTTAGTACCTTTTATCTTGATCCTCTTGGCTGGTACAGAAGGAGTTTCTCCAGAATCTTTCCTCTTCAAGAGCTTCTGTGGCTTCTCAGCAATCTTTATTTTCTTCTGAGCAGGTGCAGCTTCTGCTTCTTGCTGAGTCCTCTTTCTCTGTAGTTGTTGTTCTTCTTCTTCTTCTACATCAGGTAGTGGTTGTCTTGCTAGTTGTACAATGTTTGCAGGAACAGGCTTTCCTTCTTTCTTACACTCATCAATGTACATCACAACAATGTGCCTTGGCTCTTCAGCAAAGAACAATGGAAAATCATCTATAGGAATCCTCTTCTTACTTAGTTCAGAAACATTCAGCTTCTTGGGAGCTGTTGTGAGTTCATCCATAATTTTAAGTCTCTGGAGACTTTTGGCATTCAGAGGCTTTCCCATTATGAATTCTAATTCCTCTGTAACTCCAGCAGCGTACAGAGCAGTGACCAATCCATTCTTAGTTAGAAGATCTGAGATTAACCTTCCAAAAGGTATCCAGGTTCTGATCTTCTGTCCTTTTTCTTTCACATACTCTCTAGAGGCATTTATATGGTTCCACAGATGCATAAAGAGAATATATGGAAGATCTACCTTGGTGCTCTGACTGAGGCAATACATGAAATAGAGCTGTTCATTATTGACATAGTCTGGAGAGTTTGTTGACTTCCTATGATGAATACATCCCATGAAGATCTTAGCCCAGATCATGTAGTCAGGCTTCAGATCCTTGAATTTGTTAGAAGTTTGACCAGCAGTCATCACTTCTTCATACACTTCATCCATGTCCACACGCCCAGCTGGCAAGTGTGAAACACCATTTGTTTCTTCATATCCAATTAACTTTCTGATCAGATCTTCTGTTATAATGATTTCTTTTCCCAGTACAAAAGATAGGATGAACTTAGGGTAAACTGAGGCATGGATCCAGAACTCTTTCACAAGGAGGGGGTAAACTGGTCAAAAGAGTCTATCAAAGTACTTTACCCATCCTTAAGCACCTATGATAGAACGAAATTCAAAGCCATTTTCTGCAAGTGAATCAAATTCTACCATTGATTCACACAAAACCTCCAACTTTTCAACAGGGGTCAATAGAGTTCTTTTAGGAGGAGAATAAGGAGCAACACCCATGTTGGCAGACGTAACTGCAGCCATTGAAGATTGGAATTGAGCAGATGTTGATGATGAAGTTGCCATTGAAGATTGTTTTGTCACACGCTTAGGGTTTTTATGCAGAGAGAAGAGAAGATGAAAATGCATAAAATTTTCTGAGATTGTGAAAAGTGTGAAAGTGAAGATAGGTCATGTATTTATACTAAAACAATTAGGCATACCATCAGTCAGAATTTGCACGTTTGAACAAGCATTAAATGAAAAGAATAATAATCATTTCAAACATTTATTGCTTCTGACAAATTGGGGGGAAAATCAAGATTTTCACTATTCAAACTTCACCTCAAACGTCTCTTCAGTAATGTACACGCCACCTTTGCAGATTTGGTGTGACACGTGTTTGCTTGCATGTGTTCTGAATTCTCTTGAGAAATGAAACGTTAACCAACGTTCAGATCCTCTAAGGATTGTTAGTTCAGAGTTTCATAAAACCAAATTAATAAAATAAATAAGCAATCAGAAGAATTACTTCAGAGCATTAGTCATTTTTGCATCTGTAAAAATTTGCTTCTGACAAATATCATTATGGACAAAAATCCATACCAATATTTTTCAGAATAAATTTGAATCTATCTTCAACAAGGGGTTTTGTAAAAATATCTGCCCATTGATGATCTGTGTCAACAAAGGCTAAATTTATGATTCCCTTCTGAACATAGTCTCTGATGAAATGATGCTTAATTTCTATATGTTTTTCCTTAGAGTGTAAAATAGGGTTTTTAGACAAACATATAGCAGAAGTATTATCACAAAAGATAGAAATGTTACTTTCAAAGATTTGATAATCTTCTAGTTGACTTTTCATCCAGAGCATCTGCGTGCTACATCCAGCAGCAGCAATGTATTCTGCCTCTGTGGTTGAAAGTGCAATTGTGGGTTGCTTCTTGATGTACCAGGAGATTAGATTTCTTCCTAGAAATTGACAACTTCCAGAAGTACTTTTTCTTTCCACTCTGTCTTCAGCGTAGTCAGCATCACAGAATCCAACTAATTTGAAATCATCAGATTTTCTGTAACACAAACCCACATTAGAAGTACCTTTCAGATACCTTAGAATCCTCTTGACAGCTGTCAAGTGTGATTCTCTAGGATCTGATTGGAATCTAGCACACAAGCATACACTGAACAATATGTCAGGTCTAGAAGCAGTTAGATAAAGAAGAGAACCAATCATACCTCTGTAGAGCTTCTGGTCTACTTTCTTACTTACCTCTTCCTTGCCAAGTGAGCTAGTTGGGTGCATAGGAGTCTTTGCCAGCTTACTATCAGTCATGTTAAATTTCTTTAGAAGTTCTTTAACATATTAGGTCTGATGTATGTAAGTGCACTCTGGAGTTTGATTGACTTGGATTCCTAGAAAGAATCTGAGTTCTCCCATCATACTCATTTCAAATTCTGCCTGCATACATGTAGCAAACTCCTTTCCAAGCATAATATTTGTTGATCCAAAAATAATATCATCTACATAAATTTGAAAAATTAGAAGATCTTTCTTAATTGATTTACAAAAGAGTGTTGTATCCACTTTGCCTCTGATGAAATTTTTCTCCAGAAGAAAATTGCTCAATCTCTCACACCAAGCTCTGGGAGCTTGTTTTAAACCATACAGAGATTTCTTTAATTTGAAAAGATGATCTGGAAAATTTTCATTTTCAAAGCCAGGAGGTTGGTGGACATAAACTTCTTCTTCTATAATACCATTAAGAAAGCCACTTTTAACATCCATCTGATACAGAGTGATGTTATTTTGTGCAGCAAATGAAATAAGAAGGCGTATAGATTCTAACGTTGCCACTGGAGCATAAGTTTCAGTGTAATCAATACCTTCTTGTTGACTGTACCCTTGAGCAACCAGCCTTGCCTTATTTCTTTCAACTTCTCCTTTCTCATTTAGCTTATTTCTGAAGACCCATTTTGTACCAATTATATTGAATCCTTGTGGTCTTTGAACTAGATCCCATACATCATTTCTGGTAAATTGATTTAGCTCTTCTTGCATGGCAATGATCCAATCATTGTCTTGCAGAGCTTCATCTACAAAAGATGGTTCAATTTCTGACACCAGTCCAAAAAGTGATGCTTAAGATGATCTTAGAAAGGATCTTGTTCTGATGGGATCATCATTCTTTCCAATAATGACATTCTCTGGATGAGAAGCTTTAATTCTGGATGATGATCCTCTAACAGTTGATTCTTCAGAAATGTTTAGATTGTTCATCTGAGAAGTTAAAGGAATAGCATCTGGCATTGCTTCTGGTTCCTTCACTTGAATTTTGTCTGCTTCTGGGACTTCAGAGTCAATGAAGACTACTTCTCTATCTGCAGAGTTTTCAGGCTGCTTTGGCTTTTCAGAGCCAAGCTTATCATCAACTCTGACATGAATGGATTCTTCCACAATCTGTGTCTCAGTGTTGTATACTCTGTAGCCTTTAGAGCGTTCAGAATATCCAAGCATGAAACACTTATGTGCTTTGGAATCAAACTTGTTCAGATTTTCCTTAGTATTTAACATATAGCAAATACATCCAAAAGGATGAAAATATGAAATGTTGGGCTTTTTGTTCTTCCACAGTTCATATGGAGTCTTTTTCAGAAGAGGTCTTATAGACACTTTGTTCTGAATGTAACAGGCTGTGTTGATTGCTTCTGCCCAAAAGTGTTTTGCCAGATTTGTCTCATTGATCATGGTTCTGGCCATTTCTTGCAGTGTTCTGTTTTTCCTCTCTACAACCCCATTTTGTTGTGGAGTTCTAGGACAGGAAAAATCATGAGCAATGCCATTTTCAGAAAAATATTTTTCAAAATATTTATTTTCAAATTCACCACCATGATCACTTCTGACTTTTATGATTTTGAAATCCTTTTCATTCTGGACTTGATTGCAGAAGTCAAAGAACACAGAATGTGACTCATCCTTGTGTTTTAAGAACTTTACCCATGTCCATCTACTATAGTCATCAACAATGACTAATCCATACTTCTTGCCTCTGATGGATGCAGTTTTCACTGGTCCAAACAGATCAATATGAAGTAATTCTAGTGGTTTAGAAGTAGAAACAACATTTTTTGATTTAAAAGATGATTTTGAAAACTTCCCTTTTTGGCATGCTTCACAAAGAGCATCTGAAGTGAACTTCAGATTAGGGAGTCCTCTGACAAGATTAAGTTTTTTAATCTGAGATATACGTCTCATATTAATATGGCCCAATCTTCTGTGCCAGACCCATTACTCTTCATTAACAGCCAAGAGGCATTTAACATTTTGAACTTTAAGTTCTGAAAGATTTATTTTATAAATGTTGTTTTTCCTCTTACCACTAAATAGGATAGAGCCATCCTTTTGACTAATAGCTTTACAACATTTTTGATTAAAGGTAATATCATAACCATTGTCACTTAATTGACTTATGGACAATAAGTTATGCTTTAACCCTTCAACAAGTAAAACATTAGTAATAGAGGGAAGTTTACCATTTCCAATGGTGCCAGATCCAATGATCTTGCCCTTCTGGTTCCCTCTAAACTTCACATCACCTCCAGATCTAAGTTCCAGGCTTTGGAACATAGACTTTTCTCCTGTCATGTGTCGTGAGCATCCAGAGTCCAGGTACCATGATTGGCGTCCTGACCTTGCTGCTAAGAACATCTGCAACAGGAATTATTTTAATTTTAGGTACCCAGATCTTCTTGGGTCCTTTAGGGTTAGTTGGTTTGTAGGTTTGTCTAAACTTCTGTTTTTCAACATAATGTTTATTCTGACTTGCCTTGGGTTTAAACACATAAGTATTCTTCTCAGAGCTTGTGTGTTTAATGTCATTTAAGTGACCAAACTTAAATTGAGAGTACAGAGGTGTTTTCTTGATGAAAAGTTTGTCAACAGATTTTGGATTACTTCCAGAGGAAGATTCATATCCAATACCTCTTCTGTTGTTCCCACTAACACCATAGATCATAGAAGCCATCTTTCTTCTGTCTATGCTCTTAGTAAGAAATCTCTGAAAGCTAGAGTCATACTTTTCTAAAATTTTTCACATGACTTAGTCTCAGATTCAGATTCTTGTTGAGTTATTTCAAAGTCATTTTTGATTTTCAGATTAATTTCTTTTTGCTCAACAAGTTCTGTCTTTAGAGGATCAATCTCAGATTTAAGACTGCTTTTCAGCTTCTTGTATTTGAGTTTGATATTGTTATAACTTTTAAGAACTTCTGATAAAACTTTTATAAGTTCTTCTTTAGTAAGTTTAGCCATTACCTCCTCAACGTCATCGTCAGATTCAGAATCTGATTCATATCCTGAAGTTCCTTCCTCCTAATCTTCTGTGCTGGCCATCAGTGCAACATTAGCACATTTTTCTTCTGATTTAGAAGATGATTCAGATTCATCTGAGTCATCCCATGTTGCCATCATAACCTTCTTCTTTTTGTTAAACTTCTTCTTGGGTTTTTCTTTTTGAAGTTTGGGGCAATCATTCTTGTAATGCCCAGGTTCTTTGCACTCATAGCACACAACTTCTCTCTTGCCAGATCTTCTGTGCCCAGAAGATTCCTTTCTATGATCAGATTTTCTGAAGTTGTTGAACTTCTTTCCCTTGTGCTTCCAGAGTCTGTTGATCCTTCTGGACAGCATGGATAATTCATCTTCTTCTTCAGAAGAAGATTCTTCAGAGCTTTCTTCAATAACCTGCAAAGCTTTAGCAGATTTATTAGATTTTAAAGCAACAGATTAACCTTTTTCTTTCTTCTGAGGTTCATCTTCCTTAAGCTCAATTTCATGGCTCCTTAGTGAGCTAATGAGTTCTTCTAAAGAGATCTTGTTCAGATCTTTAGCCATCTTCAAGGCAGTCACCATTGGTCTCCATCTGGTAGGTAGACTTCTGATGATTTTCTTTACATGATCTGATGTGGAGTATCCCTTGTCCAGAACCTTTAGCCCAGCTGTGAGGATCTAAAATCTGGAGAACGTAGCTTCAACAGATTCAGACCCTTCCATCTTGAAGGCCTCATACTTCTGGATCAGCGCCAGAGCCTTTGTTTCCTTGACTTGAGAGTTTCCCTCATGAGTCATCTTTAAGGATTCAAACATATCAAATGCAGTTTCCCTGTTTGTAATTTTTTCATACTCAATATGAGATATTGCATTCAATAATATTGTTCTGGCCTTGTGATGATTTCTAAAATCTTTCTTCTGAGCATCTGTCATAGATTTTCTGTCTATCTTCTTGCCATTCCCATCTGTGGGATGAATATATCCATCTATGACCAGATCCCATAAATCAGCATCATATCCAAGGAAAAAACTTTCAACTCTGTCTTTCCAGTAATCAAATTTCTCCCCATCAAACATAGGGGGTTTGGTGCTGATTCTGTCCCTTTCTTCATATTTATTGTTAATGTTGGATATTGTATTATCAGCCATAGTAACAACTAAATATATATCAAAGTATTTCTCTCTGGATCTTTACTGTCACTGTTAAGTGGTAGCACACACAGAACCGGAGCTCTAATACCAACTGAAGGTGAGATAATACTTAGAAGGGGGGTTGAATAAGTATGAAAGATTAAAACGTAGAATTAAAACACAATTATTTTTATCCTGGTTCGTTGAACTCAACTACTCCACTCCACCCTTCCTAGAGTGATTTTCCTTTCTCAATCAAGGACTTAATCCATTATTTAATCAAACAGATTACAATAGTAACACCTAAGAACAAGTGTTCTTAGTCTTCTCAAGAGCTACTGATTCCAACTGAATCCTCTTAAGGAAAACGTTTACAATCAATGTAAATCTAATACAAGAGTAAGAATGCTTCTAAAAAGCTTTTTCACAACTGTGATATTTCTCTTAAGTTTAAGTACAATGAATTAAATTCTTAGAATGAATATGAAAGTATGAGAGCTTGAGTGTTTTAATTTCTTTTCAGCAAAACGTCTAACTGAAGAATTTGGTGGACACTTGCTTTTATAGGCAGCTGATCCAAGGTGAGCTGCACATTGAGAAGAGTGTCCAAAAGGTCTGAGCCTTTTTGTCTTCACATAAAGTGACCTTTCCTAGAAGAAGAAAGCACAGAAAAATCCTTTTTGTCTGTGTTCATAGAGATATTTTAGAGTATATAATTCTTAAATACAAAATTTCCTAATAGTTATCATCAAAACATAGAGATATTATTAAGAACCAATCTGTGTTCTAACACGAACTCACAACGGCTACTACCACCAATAGGATGATAGGGAAAAACACTCGCACAATTTGACATCAACGAGATGACAAACCCACCACCAAAAGGATGACGGAGCAAACTAACACCGGCTACTACCACCTAAAGGATAATAGACTAAAACCCTTGCACAACATGGCCCCAACAAGATGACAAACACACCACCAAAAGGATGACGGAGCGAACTGACACCGGCTACTACCATCAAAAGGGATATTGAGCAAAACACTCGCACAATCTGACACCGACGAGATGACAGAACCCCCACCAGAAGGATGACGGAGCAAACTTACATCGGCTACTACCACTAAAAGGATGGTAGAGCAAAACACACTCGCACAATCTGGCATCAACGAGATGATACACCCACCACCAAAAGGATGGTGAAGCAAACTCACATCGGCTACTACAAGTAAAAGGATGATAGAGAAAAACACACTCGCACAATCTGGCATCAACGAGATGACACACCCACCACCAATAGGATGATGGAGCGAACCCACCCCATCTACTTCCACCAAAAGGATGATAAAGCAAAACACTCGCACAATTTGGCTTCAATGAGATGACAGACTCACCGCCAAAAGGATGACGGAGCAAACCTACACCGACTACTACCACCCAAAGGATGATAGAACAAAACACTCACACAATCTGACATTGACGAGATAACAGACCCACCATCAAAAGGATGACGGAGCAAACTCACACCGGCTACTACCGCCAATAGGATGATAGAGAAAAACACTCGCACAATTTGACATCAACGAGACGACAGACCAACCACCAAAAGGATGACGGAGCAAACTCACACCGGCTACTACCACCAAAAGGATAATAGACTAAAACACTCGCACAATCTGGCCCCAACGAGATAACAAACACACCATCAAAAGGATGACGCAGCAAACTGACACCGATTACTAGCATGAAAAGGGATATTGAGCAAAACACTCGCACAATCTAACACCGACGAGATGACAGAACCCCCACCAAAAGGATGACGAAGCAAACTCACATCGGCTACTACCACTAAAAGGATGGTAGAGCAAAACACACTCGCATAATCTGGCATCAACGAGATGACACACCCACAACCAAAAGGATGATGGAGCAAATCCACACCGGCTACTGCCACCAAAAGGATGATAAAGCAAAATACACACAAATTTTGGCTTCAACAAGATGACAGACTCACCACCAAAAGGATGACAGAGCAAAACTACACCGGCTACTACCACCCAAAGAATGATAGAGAAAAATACTAACACAATCTGACATCGACGAGATGACAGACCCACCACCAAAAGGATGATGGAGCGAACTCACACCGGCTATTACCACCAAAAGGATGATAGAGCAAAACACTCGCATAATTTGACATCAACGAGATGACAGACCCTCCGCCAAAAGGATGACGGAGAAAACTCACACCGGCTACTACCACTAAAAGGATAATAAAGCAAAACACTCGCAAAATCTGGCACCGACGAGATGACAGACCCACCACCAAAAGGATGACGGAGTAAACTCACATCGGCTACTACCACTAAAAGGATGCTAGAGTAAAACACACTCGCACAATCTGGCATCAACGAGATGACACACCCACCACCAAAAGGATGGTGAAGAAAACTCACATCGGCTACTACAAGTAAAAGGATGATAGAGAAAAACACACTCGTACAATCTGGCATCAATGAGATGACACACCCACCACCAAAAGGATGATGGAGCGAACCAACCCCAGCTACTTCCACCAAAAGGATGATAAAGCAAAACACTCGTACAATTTTGCTTCAACGAGATGACAGGCTCACCGCCAAAAGGATGACAGAGCAAACTTACACCGGCTACTACCACCCAAAGGATGATACAACAAAACACTCGCACAATTTGACATCAACGAGATGACAGACCCACCACCAAAAGGATGACGGAGCAAACTCACACCGGCTACTACCACCAAAAGGATATTAGAATAAAACACTCGCATAATCTGGCCCCAACGAGGTGACAGACACACCACCACAAGGATGACGGAGCGAACTGACACCGGCTACTACCATCAAAAGGGATATTGAACAAAACACTTGCACAATCTGACACCGACGAGATTACAGAACCTCCATCAAAAGGATGATGGAGCAAACTCAAATCAGCTACTACCACTAAAAGGATGATAGAGCAAAACACACTCACACAATCTGGCATCAACGAGATGACACACCCACCACCAAAAGGATGATGGACAAATCCACACCGGATACTGCCACCAAAAGGATGATAAAGCAAAACACACGCACAATTTGGATTCAACAAGATAACAGACTCACCACCAAAAGGATGACGGAGGAAACCTACACCGGTTACTACCACCCAAAGGATGATAGAGCAAAATGCTCACACAATCTGATATTGACGAGATGATAGACCCATCACCAAAAGGATGACGGAGCAAACTCACACCAGCTATTACCACCAAAAGGATGATAGAGCAAAACACTCACACAATTTGACATCAACGAGATGACAGACCCACCACCAAGAGGGTGACAGAGAAAACTCACACCGGCTACTACCACTAAAAGGATAATAAAGCAAAACACTTGCAAAATATGGCACCGACGAGATGACAGACCCACCACCAAAAGGATGACGGAGTAAATTCACATCGGCTACTACCACTAAAAGGATAATAGAGCAAAACACACTCGCACAATCTGGCATCAACGAGAGGACACACACACCACCAAAAGGATGATGGAGCGAACCTACCCCAGCTACTTCCACCAAAAGGATGATAAAGCAAAACACTCGCACAATTTAGCTTCAACGAGATGACATACTCACCGCCAAAAGGATGACGGAGAAAACCTACACCGGCTACTACCAACCAAAGGATGATAGCACAAAACACTCACACAATCTGACATTGACGAGATGACAGACCCACCATCAAAAGGATGACGGAGCAAACTCACACCGGCTACTACCACCACTAGGATGATAGAGAAAAACACTCGCACAATTTAACATCAACGAGATGACATACCCACCACCAAAAGGATGACGGAGCAAACTCACACCGGCTACTACCACCAAAAGGATAATAGACTAAATCACTCGCACAATCTGGCCCCAACGAGATGACAAACACACCACCAGAAGGATGACGGAGCGAATTGCACCGGCTACTACCATCAAAAGGGATATTGAGCAAAACACTCGCACAATCTGATACCGACGAGATGACAGAACCCCCACCAAAAGGATGACGGAGCAAACTCACATCAGCTACTACCACTAAAAGGAAGGTAGAGCAAAACACACTCGCACAATCTGGCATCAACGAGATGACACACCCACCACCAAAAGGATGATGGAGCAAATCCACACTGGCTTTTGCCACCAAAAGGATGATAAAGCAAAATACACGCACAATTTAGCTTCAACAAGATGACAGACTCACCACCATAAGGATGACAGAGCAAACCTACACCAACTACTACCACCCAAAGGATGATAGAGCAAAACACTCGCACAATTTGACATCAACGAGATGACAGACCCACCACCAAAAGGATGACGGAGCAAACTCACACCGGCTACTACCACTAAAAGGATAATAAAGCAAAACACTCGCATAATCTGGCACCGGCGAGACGATAGACCCACCACCAAAAGGATGACGGAGTAAACTCACATCGGCTACTACCACTAAAAGGATGACAGAGTAAAACACACTCGCACAATCTGGCATCAACGAGATGACACACCCACCACTAAAAGGATGGTGAAGAAAACTTACATCGGCTACTACAAGTAAAAGGATGATAGAGAAAAACACCCTCGCACAATTCGGCATCAACGACATGACACACCCACCACCAAAAGGATGATGGAGTGAACCCACCCCAGCTACTTCCACCAAAAGGATGATAAAGCAAAACCCTTGCACAATTTGGCTTCAACGAGATGACAGACTCACCGCCAAAAGGATGACGGAGCAAACCTACACCGGCTACTACCACCCAAAGGATGATACAACAAAACACTCACAATCTGACATTGACGAGATGACAGACCCACCATCAAAAGGGTGACGGAGCAAACTCACACCGGCTACTACCACCAATAGGATGATAGAGAAAAACACTCGCACAATTTGACATCAACGAGATGACAGACCCACCACCAAAAGGATGACGGAGCAAACTCACACCAGCTACTACCACCAAAAGGATAATAGACTAAAACACTCGCACAATCTGGCCCCAACGAGATGACAAACACACCACCAAAAGGATGACGGAGCGAATTGACACCGGCTACTACCATCAAAAGGGATATTGAGCAAAACACTCGCACAATCTGATACCGACGAGATGACAGAACCTCCACCAAAAGGATGACGGAGCAAACTCACATCGGCTACTACCACTAAAAGGATGGTAGAGCAAAACACACTCGTACAATCTGGCATCAACGAGATGACACACCGACCACCAAAAGGATGATGGAGCAAATCCACACCGGCATTTGCCACCAAAAGGATGATAAAGCAAAATACACGCACAATTTAGCTTCAACAAGATGACCGACTCACCAACATAAGGATGACAGAGCAAACCTACACCAGCTACTACCACCCAAAGGATGATAGAGCAAAACACTCGCACAATTTGACATCAACGAGATGACCGACCCACCACCAAAAGGATGACGGAGTAAACTCACATCGGCTACTACCACTAAAAGGATGACAGAGCAAAACACACTCGCACAATCTGGAATCAACGAGATGACACACCCACCACCAAAAGGATGGTGAAGAAAACTTACATCGGCTACTACAAGTAAAAGGATGATAGAGAAAAACACACTTGCACAATCCGGCATCAACGAGATGACACACCCACCACCAAAAGGATGATGGGGCGAACCCACCCCAGCTACTTCCACCAAAAGGATGATAAAGCAAAACACTCGCACAATTTGGCTTCAACGAGATGACAGACTCACCGCCAAAAGGATGACGGAGCAAACCTACACCGGCTACTACCACCCAAAGGATGATACAACAAAACACTCACACAATCTGACATTGACGATATGACAGACCCACCATCAAAAGGATGACGGAGAAAACTCACACCGGCTACTACCACCAAAAGAATGATAGAGAAAAACACTCGAACAGTTTGACATCAACGAGATGACAGACCCACCACCAAAAGGATGACGGAGCAAACTCACACCGGCTACTACCACCAAAAGGATAATAGAATAAAACACGCGCATAATCTGGCCCCAACGAGTTGACAAACACACCACCAAAAGGATGAAAGAGCGATCTGACACAGGCTACTACCATCAAAAGGGATATTGAGCAAAACACTCGCACAATCTGACACCGACGAGATGACAGAACACCCATCAAAAGGATGACGGAGCAAACTCACATCAGCTACTACCACTAAAAGGATGATAGAGCAAAACACACTCACACAATCTGGCATCAACGAAATGACACACCCACCACCAAAAGGATGATGGACAAATCCACCCCGGCTACTGCCACCAAAAGGATGATAGAGCAAAACACACGCACAATTTGGATTCAACAAAATAACAGACTCACTACCAAAAGGATGACGGAGCAAACCTACACCGGTTACTACCACCTAAAGGATGATAGAGCAAAATACTCACACAATCTGATATCAACGAAATGACAGACCCACCACCAAAAGGATGACGCAGCGAACTCACACCAGCAATTACCTCCAAAAGGATGATAGAGCAAAACACTCACACAATTTAACATCAACGAGATGACAGACCCACCACGAAAAGGATGACGGAGCAAACTCACACCGGCTACTACCCCTAAAAGGATAATAAAGCAAAACACTCGCAAAATCTGGCACCAACGAGATGAAAGATCCAACACCAAAAGGATGGCGGAGTAAACTCACATCGGCTACTACCACTAAAAGGATGATAGAGCAAAACACACACGCACAATCTGGCATCAACGAGATGACACACCCACCACCAAAAGGATGGTGAAGCAAACTCACATCGGCTACTACAAGTAAAAGGATGATAGAGAAAAAGACACTCGCACAATCTGGGATCAACGAGATGACACACCCACGACCAAAAGGATGATGGAGCGAACCCACCCCAGCTACTTCCACAAAAAGGATGATAAAGCAAAACACTCGCACAATTTGGCTTCAACGAGATGACAGACTCACCGCCAAAAGGATGACAGAGCACACCTACACCGGCTACTACCACCCAAAGGATGATATAACAAATTACTCACACCATCTGACATTGACGAGATGACAGACCCACCATCAAAAGGATGACGGAGCGAACTCAAACCGGCTACTACCACCAATAGGATGATAGAGAAAAACACTCTCACAATTTGACATCAACGAGAAGACAGACCCACCACCAAAAGGATGACGGAGCAAACATACACCGGCTACCACCACCAAAAGGATAATAGACTAAAACACTCGCACAATATGGCCCCAACGAGATGACAAACACACCACCAACAAAATGATGGAGTGAATTGACACTGGCTACTACCATCAAAAGGGATATTGAGGAAAACACTCACACAATCTAACACCGACCAGATGACAGAACCCCCACCAAAAGGATGACGGAGCAAACTCACATCGGCTACTACCACTAAAAGGATGGTAGAGAAAAATACACGCACAATTTGGCTTCAACAAGATGAAAGACTCACTACCAAAAGGATGACGGAGCAAATCCACACCGGCTACTGCCACCAAAAGGATGATAAAGAAAAATACACGCACAATTTGGCTTCAACAAGATGAAAGACTCACTACCAAAAGGATGACAGAGAAAACCTACACCAGCTACTACCACCCAAAGGATGATAGAGAAAAATACTCACACAATCTGACATCGACGAGATGACAGACCCACCACCAAAAGGATGACGGAGCAAACTCACACCGGCTATTACCACCAAAAGGATGATAGAGCAAAACACTCGCAAAATCTGGCACCGACGAGATGATAGACCTACCACCAAAAGGATGACGGAGTAAACTCACATCGGCTACTACCACTAAAAGGATGATAGAGCAAAACACACTCGCACAATCTGGCATCAACGAGATGACACACCCAACACCAAAAGGATGGTGAAGCAAACTCACATCGGCTACTACAAGTAAAAGGATGATAGAGAAAAACACACTCACACAATCTGTCATCAACGAGATGACACATCCACCACCAAAAGGATGATGGAGCAAACCCACCCCAGCTACTTGCACCAAAAGGATGATAAAGCAAAACACTCTCACAATTTTGCTTCAACGATATGAAAGACTCACCGCCAAAAGGATGACGGAGCAAACCTACACTGGCTACTACCACCCAAAGGATGATACAACAAAACACTCACACAATCTGACATTGACGAGATGACAGACCCACCATCAAAAGGATGACGAAGCGAACTCAAACCGGCTACTACCACCAAAAGGATAATAGACTAAAACACTCGCACAATCTGGCCCCAAAGAGATGACAAACACACCACCAAAAGGATGACGGAGCAAACTGACACCGGCTACTACCATCAAAAGGGATATTTAGCAAAACCCTCGCACAATCTGACACCGACGAGATGACAGAACCCCCACCAAAAGGATGAAGGAGCAAACTCACATCGGCTACTACCACTTGTCGCACCTCGAAAAATCACGGAGACATTTCGGAGAAACGACCCTCGCGCGAAAGGCGCGGAAATGCGGTTCGACAGAGTCGCCACCGAACTTTATTTTTCCTAAATAAAGAGGAGAGGAAAATATCGAGAAAACCTCTTAAAACGAAAAGGATAGGAACAGGGTTGTCGCAACCAAGTTCCGGGTTCGGGAGTCGGTTACGCGAGGGGAAGGTATTAGCACCCCTCACGTCCGTCGTACTCGACGGGAACCTCTTAAGGTAAATATGGGGAGTGTTGTTTAGGTTTACTTGTTTTCTTCTCGTTGTTAAAGGTAGAATTAGTAGGTTAAAAGGTTAAAGACGCAAATGAGAGATGGATGGTTAGAGAATAGGGTGCTCGCCAAGGATTGGGGCCCTTGTGCTTACGTATGCTCATTCGGACAAGAATGAGAAATCAGAACGTCGTAGTTCGACTACGGGAAAGGATGGGGGAAATGGAAGATGGAGGGGATTGTGCTCGCCAAGATTATCGCAATCTTGTGTCTACGTATCTTACATTCGAAAATGAATGAAGAATCAGAGCGTCCGTAGTTCGTGGTAACGACCACGAAAAGATGAGGTTGAACGGATTGGAAGTTTGAGTTGAGTAACGAAAGAGTGACTGACAAGCAACCCCAAAGCGTGCCTCAAGAGCTTGTCATTCAAGAATTCAAGGAATGCGAGATTCCAAGAACTCCACTGTTTCGAAAATTGGGTTGGATGTTTTGAAATCGAAAGAATGAACTAATAACAACTCAAGGGCGCGCCTCGAGAGTTACTCATTCAAATATTCAAAGAATGCTAGATTCTAAGAATATCCTTCTTTCGTAAGTTTTTAAAAAACGTTTGTAGAAAGATTGGATCAAAAATGGAATGCGCGGCAAAAAGAGGTTGGTTTGAAAAATGGCTCGACGACGTGTCGAGGATTTGATTGATGATGGAACCGACTTGACGACGTGTCAAGGGTTGGATTGTGAAAAACAATATTGGTCCTTATGGGTGCCTCCGATATCGAAACTACGATGAATTGTGAATGTGTGTGCGAAATGTCGGTTGCGAATGCGTACGAACACTCGACCTAGGAAGACGTTTGAAAAAGATTTGGTTTGAAAAAGTAGACAAATTGAATAAATAATAAATCAAGGGCATGCCTCGAGAATTATTTACTCGGAGATTCAAAGAATGCTAGATTCCAAGAACCTCCTTCTTTCGGAGTTTGATCAAGAAAATGGTTTTGAAATAATTTGAATCGAATCGAGAGTATGAAAAGAGTTTGTGGCATGAGAAGTGAGAATACGAGATTGAATTTGAGAAGTATAGGAGAAATGACGATTATTTAGTAAATGAGGCGTCGGCCTCACAACTAATTAATCGGTGTATCATTTGGATGCTAGATCCTAACAACACCTTTTCATTCGGAAAATATTTGAATGAACAACGAAAATATCGCACAAAATTGTTGGATTGTTATGATATTTCTTTGTTCAAATAAGAGAACGAAAAGTTGAATAAAATATTATTTAAGGTGTACACCTCAATAATATCCATTCGAAAACTCAAAAAGTGCTAGACTTTAAGAGTTTAATTTTTTGTAATTTAACTAAAAAATTATTTGATTAAATGTGTTTAAGAAATATTATTGCTTCAAAGTTTTTTCTTCTTCCTTTTTTTTTTAAAGAAAATCTATTTTGAAAAATATATTATTTAATAAATGGAAGAATGATTTTGAATTAATTTATAAAATATTGTTTCAATGAACAACGAAAGCACCATGTGGAGTGCTAGACTCCAATGGCATTTCATTGTCCAAATAATTAAAGAGCGTATTTTAAAACGAAAATTCGAATGACACTACCCAAGGCGTACGCCCTAATAATGGTCTTTCGAGAACTCAAAAGGTGCTAGACCTTAAAAGTTCGTTTCTTTTGCAATTTGGTTTAGAAATATTTGGGTACGGCCTGATAAATATTTTAATTAGATTAAGATGATTAGAAATGAAGTAAAGTAAGAAAAAAAAATTGTTTTTATAAAACCCATTATTTGATTAATTTTTTAACAAAATAAAATATATTAGTAGATTCTAAACCAATTAAAATTAAACGGAAGCAACTTTATTAAAGAGATCACGATGGGCCTTGCACCTTGGCCCAAAAGACCATCCGTTTGGGTTCATTCTAATTTTTCCTTGAAATTTATCAAAGTGATGTGTTGTTGTAATACTTATTACATGAAATAGCAATTATTTAAAGTAAAAAAAATACTGATTCTTTTTATCAACACAGCGCAGCACATCCAAAAGAAATAGTTGAAACCTAAGTGCAGTACCAACTTATTCTTTTATTAAGAAACTAGAGAATATTTGCGAATTAGCTGGCAATACGGTTTGACCTTTCAAACTTAAACTCAAAGTTCAAAACATAAAAAAAGATGCAATCATCAACGTTGCGAAAACATCAATCAACGCTAATTTATACTACCGGATTTGTGAGCCAAGCTTGAACAATGTTGTTGTTGATCTGAGCGTGAGACCAACTGAGGTGTCTTTATCTTGCTGACGCAGAAATCGTTGCAATACCGTTGTTGTTGGTGCAAGCTTGAAGCACGATAGAAGGGAAGTCGTGGCTATTCGTGTTTTGCGCATCAAGTTTTTTTCAAACACTTGGTGGGCAATGTGCAAATGGTAAATCGAGGAAGGAGAAGAGTGTATGTGTGGTGGCGGAGGATCGTTTTGGAGCAACAAAAATGGTGGTTAGAGTTTTTCTGAGAAAACAAGGAAGGGTTGTGTGGCGATGATAGTGAGGAGCTGAAAACGGAAGGGTAAGAGGGATCGAAATGTGTCAGTGGCAGAGATTTTTGAGAGAGAAGATTAGGGTTTGATGATTGTTTGAAGAGGGAGACGAAGGGTTCGCTTGGGGGTGACAACAGCGGAAAGGTTTTGGGGAAGAAGAAGGTGATGCGAATGAGGGTGAAGGAAGAAACAGAAGGTTTGCGGTGACGACGGAAATGGCAGAAGGGGAGAAAAATGAGGGGTTATGTGGGCGGCGAAATGAAGATGGAGGAACTAGGGTTTGGGGCGGTGGCCGTTTAGGGTTGGAATTGAGGGAAGAAGATGAATAATGGCCTTAGGGTTTTTTGTCGTTGAGGGTTTTTTCTCCCTTTCTACTTATAACGTGCAGACTCTCTCCCTTAGCCTCTCCAATGGGCCTACACGATGGGCCAGTTCCAATACTTTAATTTCCCTTCTCTTTTTTTTTTAAATATTTATACTAAAAGCTAATAATAGTAATTAACTAAATCATATTAATATTTACAATAACAATTAAGTAAATATTTATAATAAGTAAAAAACAAACTAAAATTTATAAACGAAAAGAATATTAACAAAAATTATTAGTAATATTTTAAAACAAAACAAAGTTTAAGAAGTTAAGGAAAATTAATATTCACAAAAATGTATAAAGCCACGTGTCACACCTTATTTGGTCAAAAAGATAAAGTTCTGAAAACTCAACCAATTGCTAGCGGACACATGTCTAAATAACAAGAAAAATAAACGGGCAATGTAAGACATGATAGAATAATAAAAACAAAAATATTTGAAAAATTGGTAGGACAAATTTAGGGTATGACAGATGCCCCTATCTAATAGGCTTAAACCTAGGGAAATGAACTGCTACAACGTTCGTTTTCCCGAGGTAGAAGTCAATTAGATATAAAGAAGACCCTGAATTTGTCTGAAAGAAAAAGAGATGCTTGAGAATTGAAAATACTGGATGAGGTAAACCTCTGACTAAACTGTAGATAAAATGACAGAAGGTCATCATCACCAAAATGATGATGGAATGACACGCACACGGCTACTACCACCAAAGGATTATAGAGCAACACACTTGCATAATCTGGCATTAATGACTACGCCAGACCCCCCACCAAAAGGATGACGGAGCAAAACACAAACAATATCGCACAATCTATCATTAATGACTATGACAGACCCCCACCAAAAGGATGACGGAGCGTAACACAAACAAACTATCGCACAATCTATCATTAATGACTATGATAGACCCCCCACCAAAAGGATGACGGAGCGAAACGCAAACAAACTATCGCACAATCTATCATTAATGACTATGATAGACCCCCCACCAAAAGGATGACGGAGCGTAACACAAAAAAACTATCGCACAATCTATCATTAATGACTATGATAGACCCCCCACCAAAAGGATGACGGAGCGAAACGCAAATAAACTATCGCACAATCTATCATTAATGACTACGATAGACCCCCCACCAAAAGGATGACGGAGCGAAACACAAACAAACTATCGCACAATCTATCATTAATGACTATGATATACCCCCCACCAAAAGGATGACGGAGCAAAACGCAAACAAACTATCGCACAATCTATCATTAATGGCTATGATAGACCCCCCACCAAAAGGATGACGGAGCGAAACACAAACAAACTATCACACAATCTATCATTAATGACTATGATAGATCCCCCACCAAAAGGATGACGGAGCGAAACACAAACAAACATCGCACAATCTATCGTTAATGACTACGATAGACCCCCCCACCAAAAGGATGACGGAGCGAAACACAAACAAACATCGCACAATCTATCGTTAATGACTACGATAGACCCCCCACCAAAAGGATGACGGAGCGAAACACAAACAAACTATCGCACAATCTATCATTAATGACTATGACAGACCCCCAACCAAAAGGATGACGGAGCGAAACACAAACAATATCGCACAATCTATCATTAATGACTATGATAGACCCCTCACCAAAAGGATGACGGAGCGAAACACAAATAATATTGCACAATCTATCATTAATGACTATGACAGACCCCCCACCAAATGGATGACAGAGCGAAACACAAACAATATCGCACAATCTATCGTTAATGACTACGATAGACCCCCCACCAAAAGGATGACGGAGCGAAACACAAACAAACTATCGCACAATCTATCATTAATGACTATGACAGACCCCCCACCAAAAGGATGACGGAGCGAAACACAAACAATATCGCACAATCTATCATTAATGACTATGATAGACCCCCCACCAAAAGGATGACGGAGCGAAACACAAACAAACTGTCGCACAATCTATCATTAATGACTATGACAGACCCCCCACCAAAAGGATGACGGAGCGAAACACAAACAATATCGCACAATCTATCATTAATGACTATGATAGACCCCCTACCAAAAGGATGACAGAGCGAAACACAAATAATATTGCACAATCTATCATTAATGACTATGACAGACCCCCCACCAAAAGGATGACGGAGCGAAACACAAACAACATTGCACAATCTATCATTAATGACTATGATAGACCCCCCACCAAAAGGATGACGGAGCGAAACACAAATAATATCGCACAATCTATCATTAATGACTATGACAGACCCACCACCAAAAGGATGACGGAGCGAAACACAAACAATATCGCACAATCTATCGTTAATGACTACGATAGACCCCCCACCAAAAGGATGACGCAGCGAAACACAAACAAACTATCGCACAATCTATCATTAATGACTATGACAGACCCCCCACCAAAAGGATGACGGAGCGAAACACAAACAATATCGCACAATCTATCATTAATGACTATGATAGACCCCCCACCAAAAGGATGACGGAGCGAAACACAAATAATATCGCACAATCTATCATTAATGACTATGACAGACCCCCCACCAAAACGGTGACGGAGCGAAACACAAACAATATCGCACAATCTATCATTAATGACTATGATAGACCCCCCACCAAAAGGATGACGGAGCGAAACACAAATAATATCGCACAATCTATCATTAATGACTATGACAGACCCCCCACCAAAAGGATGACGGAGCAAAACAGAAACAATATCGCACAATCTATCGTTAATGACTACGATAGACCCCCCACCAAAAGGATGACGGAGCGAAACACAAACAAACTATCGCACAATCTATCATTAATGACTATGACAGACCCCCCACCAAAACGATGACGTAGCGAAACACAAACAATATCGCACAATCTATCATTAATGACTATGATAGACCCCCCACCAAAAGGATGACGGAGCGAAACACAAATAATATCGCACAATCTATCATTAATGACTATGACAGACCCCCCACCAAAAGGATGACGGAGCGAAACACAAACAATATCGCACAATCTATCATTAATGACTCTGACAGACCCCCCACCAAAAGGATGACGGAGCGAAATCCAAACAATATCGCACAGTCTATCATTAATGACTATGACAGACCCCCCACCAAAAGGATGACGGAGCGAAACACAAACAATATCGCACAATCTATCATTAATGACTATGACAGACCCCTCACCAAAAGGATGACGGAGCGAAACTCACACTAACAATATCGCACAATCTATCACCAAATCAAGTGACAGACCCCCCATCAAAAGGATGACGGAGGGAAACACACAAACACAGGTCGCTATCACCAAAAGGATGATAGGACAACACAAATTTGAAGTTTACCGACACCAAAAGGATGCAGGCTAGGTTGAACTAACGAAGTTCGACTATCACCAAAAGGATGATAGTAAGGCAATTGACAACGGTCACGCTTGCTGGGTACAACTCATTGGGGAACCCCCAAGAGGAAGATTGGATTGAAATGAGTCAACGGGGTACGCCCACCGTCTTTATTGGAGATCATAGTTTTGCTGAAATGATTTCATGGTTACGCCCATGAATTCTGAGGAGGATGCCCCTGACTGGGCTGAGTTTGTCTTGATGTCTTGTTTTGGTTAACAAAAGGTTGAACCACTTTGTGAGGAACGCTCACGGTTTTGCCGGAGATGCCCCTGACCGGGCTGAACCTTGCACTTAAGGTCTTTGGATTTGCCCAACAAAAGGTTGAACAACTTCATGGGGAACGCCCACGGTCTTGAATGGTATGCCCCTGGCTGGGATGTATATTAACTTGAAGATCTGATCAATCACGAGGTTGAAATACGTCATGCGAAACACCCATGGTCTTGAAAAGAATGCCCCTGACTAGGCTGGATCTTGCTTTGAATATTTTGAAATTTTGTGGGAGAAAACCCATAATCGCAGAAGATTGCCCCTGATTGGGTTGATGAATGCTTTGAAGCTCTTGGAAATCGTGGGACAAACCCACAATCTTGCGGAGGATGCCCCTGACCGGGCTGATGATGGTCTTGGAAATCTTCAAGATTGATCCTGGATCTTGACTTGCATATATGAATGCTGGATGATAAATGATATTCCATATGAGTGGAAGTGCAAACGCAAATGCTGACGCGCGGAGATGCAAGAGCTAGGGAAGTATAATATGATTGGTATGCATATGATCTAAGATGTTTATGATGATGAATGCAATGCGTATGATGCACATGATGCAGATGGGTAATTTGGAAATGCAGGTGAAGACGCCAGCGTGGTGGACTTTTGGTAGTTGCCAATGCGGATTGGACTTCGGGTGGTGGGAGGGATTGACTTCCTCGACACGCAGTTTGCTGAAAACGCCATGATGAAGCGGAAGAAGATGCTCTGATTGCTGCAAGTCTGGGTACTTGGTGTTTGTGAATTTACTTCATAGAAGGTTGCAACTCTGCTTGATGATTAGGATAATCTGGACTTTCCCTAGTCTGAACATGATGATGGTCTGCCTCAGATTAACCCGTTTTGAAGTTGAAACCGAACTCTGATGGCTTGCCCCTGCTCGTGCTATTGAATGACCTGCCCCAACCTATGGGGTTTGAAGTACTCTTGCTTCGTGTACGCCATTGAAAGTCAAGTCCCTCCTCGGTTGCCCCTTGTTGAGATGTCCTTGAATATCTAGCACTGATTTGCAATTAAAATTGTACATTCATAAATGGTAATATTAATGCAAAGTTCGATGCAAGTTTGAAAAAGTATCGTTTATTTGAGTGTCATGAAAGTGTGAGACGAATGGACTGCTAGCCCAGACGTTGTGCTAATCTGATTGGTGCGAAAGATATAGCAAGCAAAATAACACCAACGCTGTTGATTAGAAATCATGTAAGGAGTCAGGTTACACAACCTTGCGATAGTATGCTTTCAGAATAAACCTTTCCTCAATTAGGTCTTTCGAGGGTTGTAACGTGGTCTGGTTAATGGTTATGAAACAAAGGATATTAGGCTCAAAGTATGATTTGTACCCACCCCTTCTTGATAATCTCCAGTCCTACGTTCAGTTATCTCTACACTTGTCTTGACGGTGTAAGCTTGAAGGTTCAAGGTTTGCTCGACGTGGCAGTCACTTTATTTTGATGGATGCTAGTGCCCCTTTGATCTGGGTGGCCACTGAATCCTTTTTTGTTTTTGTTGAGGATTTTGGGGTCCTCTTTTGCTTTTGTTTTGATCCCTAACTTTTGCATGGATTTGTTTGTCAGATCCATCGGGATTGCCTTGATTTCGCCTAAGTCCCCTCTGAGGTGTTTGACTTAGTAGGCTTTTAATGATTTTTTTTTGTGACTGCCATAGCATGGGTCATTGATGAACAACCGTCTTCTGGATTTTACCTTTTTTGATTTGAGTGCGGGATTAGATTAACTGAACACTACCCTGCCCCAGGTTGAGTGTAAAAGGTTTGAATATCCGAAGGAAACTGCTACTTCTAGGCTCGAAGCGGTTTACTAGGGATTAACTCCTTATATCTCCAGTGTTTGGGGGATTTAAGCAATGCATGTACATCATTGACGAGATTCTATCTGAAAGCATATGAGTTCGCAATTATGGGTATCTCGTTCTCATCATCCTCCCTCAAATCATGTTAAACAACAACGGATAGAGTGAAGTGGATAAATGTGTCGGTGGTGAGTGAAAAATGAGTGAATACGACATAACTAATTCAAAACATGCAAAAACGATACATTAATGAAAACCAAATACGAAATGGCAATTGTTCAAAGCATACAGTACTTAAACACACAAAGATAAAATATAAGAAATGCGAAAGATTAAATGGCAGTATGACGGCCTTCTTCAGAGAATAGACTTGACTGTACTTGATCTGACGTTAGCACTAGTTGGCTGGTGGCATAGGGTTGTTGATGGTGCTGAGATACTTCCCATCAAAGGTGAGAGCTTCCTTGTCAACCATGTCTTGAATTTTGTGCTTGAAAACCCTGCAGTTCTCAATGTTGTGACTCGGAGCACCCTTATGAAACTCGCAGTGAGCACTTGCATCATAGTCGGGAGGGATGACAATTGGAGGAGTTAGGTCTCTCAGAGTAATGGCATCTTTCTCCAACAGTTGAGCAAAGATCTGAACATAAGTCATTGGCAGCCGATCAAAGACCCGACATGGCTTTATCGTCTTTTGTTGATGTTGCTGACGTGGTCGTTGAGCGACTTGCCGTCCTGATCCCTTTTTGGTTATTGCAAGGGCTTCGAAGATCTGATCAATCTTTCCGTTGAGGGATTCCAACTCCTTTCTGATGGCAACTTGTTCTCGCTGAATCTGCTCCATCGTTTGTCTTGTACTTGCTCTAGTTGCGTACTGGTGTCGAGGAATCAACTTGATTTACTGGAGAGGAAAGAACGAAGACATAAGATTCTGTTGAAGGACTGGAAATGCAAAATGCACAACATATGAAATGCAATGCAAATGATATGCAAGATGCAATGCAAGATACAAGATCCAGGATCACAGGATCACAATCAACCAATTTTGGAGCTGATAATTGTAACAGATACACAACCATAATTTCTGATCAAAAACTGACAGGTACAACCTATACGGGAATATCTAAACATTCTACCCATAAACCCACTTACGGGATGGTTTCTACGTTTGGTTCCCAGGATCACAGACACTAGTCGTATTAGCGACACGCAACAGGCTGGCTGTATTACGATGATAATGACGATAAGGTCTCTCCTGAGCGGGGTCCTCATGCTAGGCGCACAAGGAGCGAGTCCTTCGAAACTAACACTACACGACCACCAATATCGGAACTGGTGCTAACAAAAGGTTCCCAGAATCACGGACCCTTCATTAATCAAGTCGTGCAACAGGCTAGCTGTGTTACAACGAGATCTACGAATAGGTCTCCTCTGGAGGAGCTTTCGTGCTAGGCACACAAGGAGCGAATCCTTGGTGACTAACACTACTCGACTACCAATTCTAAACTAAGTGTTCTCTCTGCTTTTACCAAAGCTCGGGTGTAGAGCTTTACTCATGATGTCATCCCAAGAACCAACATGCAACCAGGATAACAAGCACAAATAAAATCCACAAGAGAACAAATACATAAACGAAAAGAAAAATAAAAAACAACACTCCTCACAAAACCCAAGATAGGCTCGACTCTCTCTTTGCATGGAGCAATGTCCCCAGCAGAGTCTCCAGCTGTCGCACCTCAAAAAATCACGGAGACATTTCGGAGAAACGACCCTCGCGCGAAAGGCGCGGAAATGCGGTTCCACAGAGTCGCCACCAAACTTTATTTTTCCCAAATAAACAGGAGAGGAAAATATCGAGAAAACCTCTTAAAACAAAAAGGATAGGAACAGGGCTGTCACAACCAAGTTCCGGGTTCGGGAGTCGGTTACGTGAGGGGAAGGTATTAGCACCCCTCACGTCCGTCGTACTCGACGGGAACATCTTAAGGTAAATGTGGGGAGTGTTGTTTAGGTTTACTTGTTTTCTTCTCGTTGTTAAAGGTAGAATTGGTAGGTTAAAAGGTTAAAGACGCAAAGGAGAGATGGATGGTTAGAGAATAGGGTGCTCGCCAAGGATTGGGGCCCTTGTGCCTACGTATGCTCATTCGGACGAGAATGAGAAATCAGAGTGTTGTAGTTCGACTACGGGAAAGGATGGGGGAAATGGAAGATGGAGGGAATTGTGCTCGCCAAGATTATCGCAATCTTGTGCCTACGTATCCTACATTCGAAAATGAATGAAGAATCAGAGCGTCCGTAATTCGTGGTAACGACCACGAAAAGATGAGGTTGAACGGATTGGAAGTTTGAGTTGAGGAACAAAAGAGTGACTGACAAGCAACCCAAAAGCTTGCCTCAAGAGCTTGTCATTCAAGAATTCAAGGAATGCGAGATTCCAAGAACTCCACTATTTCGAAAATTGGGTTGGATGTTTTGAAATCGAAAGAATAAACTAATAACAACTCAAGGGCGCGCCTCGAGAGTTACTCATTCAAATATTCAAAGAATGCTAGATTCTAAGAATATCCTTATTTCGTAAGTTTTTAAAAAACGTTTGTAGAAAGATTGGATCAAAAATGGAATGCGCGGCAAAAAGAGGTTGGTTTGAAAAATGGCTCGACCACGTGTCGAGGATTTGATTGATGATGGAACCGACTTGACGACGTGTCAAGGGTTGGATTGTGAAAAACGATATTGGTCCCTATGGGTGCCTCCGATATCGAAACTACGATGAATTGTGAATATGTGTGCGAAATGTCGGTTGCGAATGCTTACGAACACTCGACCTAGGAAGACGTTTGAAAAAGATTTGGTTTGAAAAAGTAGACAAGTTGAATAAATAATAAATCAAGGGCATGCCTCGAGAATTATTTACTCGGAGATTCAAAGAATGCTAGATTCCAAGAACCTCCTTCTTTCGGAGTTTGATCAAGAGAATGGTTTTGAAATAATTTGAATCGAATCGAGAGTATGAAAAGAGTTTGTGGCATGATAAGTGAGAATACGAGATTGAATTTGAGAAGTATAGGAGAAATGACGATTATTTAGTAAATGAGGCGTCGGCCTCACAACTAATTAATCGGGGTATCATTTGGATGCTAGATCCTAACAACACCTTTTCATTCGGAAAATATTTGAATGAACAACGAAAATATCGCATAGAATTGTTGGATTCTTATGATATTTCTTTGTTCAAATAAGAGAACGAAAAGTTGAATAAAACATTATTTAAGGTGTACACCTCAATAATATCCATTCGAAAACTCAAAAAGTGCTAGACTTTAAGAGTTTAATTTTTCGTAATTTAACTAAAAAATTATTTGATTAAATGTGTTTAAGAAATATTATTGCTTCAAAGTTTTTTCTTCTTCCTTTTTTTTTAAAGAAAATCTATTTTGAAAAATATATTATTTAATAAATGGAAGAATGATTTTGAATTAATTTATAAAATATTGTTTCAATGAACAACGAAAGCACCATGTGGAGTGCTAGACTCCAATGGCATTTCATTGTCCAAATAATTAAAGAGCGTATTTTAAAACGAAAATTCGAATGACACTACCCAAGGCGTACGCCCTAATAATGGTCTTTCGAGAACTCAAAAGGTGCTAGACCTTAAAAGTTCGTTTCTTTTGCAATTTGGTTTAGAAATATTTGGGTACGGCCTGATAAATATTTTAATTAGATTAAGATGATTAGAAATGAAGTAAAGTAAGAAAAAAAAATTTGTTTTTATAAAACCCATTATTTGATTAATTTGTTAACAAAATAAAATATATTAGTAGATTCTAAACCAATTAAAATTAAACGGAAGAAACTTTATTAAAGAGATCACGATGGGCCTTGCACCTTGGCCCAAAAGACCATCCGTTTGGGTTCATTCTAATTTTTCCTTGAAATTTATCAAAGTGATGTGTTGTTGTAATACTTATTACATGAAATAGCAATTATTTAAAGTAAAAAAAATACTGATTCTTTTTATCAACACAGCGCAGCACATCCAAAAGAAATAGTTGAAACCTAAGTGCAGTACCAACTTATTCTTTTATTAAGAAACTAGAGAATATTTGAGAATTAGCTGGCAATACGGTTTGACCTTTCAAACTTAAACTCAAAGTTCAAAACATAAAAAAAGATGCAATCATCAACGTTGCGAAAACATCAATCAACGCTAATTTATACTACCGGATTTGTGAGCCAAGCTTGAACGATGTTGTTGTTGATCTGAGCGTGAGACCAACTGAGGTGTCTTTATGTTGCTAAAGCAAAAATCGTTGCAATACCGTTGTTGTTGGTGCAAGCTTGAAGCACGATAGAAGGGAATTCGTGTTTTGCGCATCAAGTTTTTTTCAAACACTTGGTGGGCAATGTGCAAATGGTAAATCGAGGAAGGAGAATAGTGTATGTGTGGTGGCGGAGGATCATTTTGGCGCAACAAAAATGGTGGTTAGAGTTTTTCTGAGAAAACAAGGAAGGGTCGTGTGGCGATGATAGTGAGGAGCTGAAAACGGAAGGGTAAGAGGGATCGAAATGTGTCAGTGGCGGAGATTTTTGAGAGAGAAGATTAGGGTTTGATGATTGTTTGAAGAGGGAGACGAAGGGTTCGCTTGGGGGTGACGACGACGGAAAGGTTTTGGGGAAGAAGAAGGTGATGCGAATGAGGGTGAAGGATGAAACGGAAGGTTTGCGGTGACGACGGAAAAGGCAGAAGGGGAGAAAAATGAGGGGTTATGTGGGCGGAGAAATGAAGATGGAGGAACTAGGGTTTGGGGCGGTGGCCGTTTAGGGTTGGAACTGAGGGAAGAAGATGAATAATGGCATTAGGGTTTTTTGTCGTTGAGGGTTTTTTCTCCCTTTCTGCTTATAACGTGCAGACTCTCTCCCTTAGCCTCTCCAATGGGCCTACACGATGGGCCAGTTCCAATACTTCAATTTCCCTTTTCTTTTTTTTTTAAAATAATTTTTACTAACTAATTAATTAACCAAATAAATATTTATACTAAAAGCTAATAATAGTAATTAACTAAATCATATTAATATTTACAATAACATTTAAGTAAATATTTACAATAAGTAAAAAACAAACTAAAATTTATAAACGAAAAGAATACTAACAAAAATTATTAGTAATATTTTAAAACAAAACAAAGTTTAAGAAGTTAAGGAAAATTAATATTCACAAAAATGTATTAAGCCACGTGTCACACCTTAATTGGTCAAAAAGATAAAGTTCTGAAAACTCAACCAATTGCTAGCGGACACGTGTCTAAATAACAAGAAAAATAAACGGGCAATGTAAGACATGAAAGAATAGTAAAAACGAAAATATTTGAAAAATGGGTAGGACAAATTTAGGGTATGACACCACTAAAAGGATGGTAGAGCAAAACACACTCGCACAATATGGCATCAACGAGATGACACACCCACCACCAAAAGGATGATGGAGCAAATCTACACCGGCTACTGCCACCAAAAGGATGATAAAGCAAAATACACGCACAATTTGGCTTCAACAAGATGACAGACTCACCACCAAAAGGATGACAGAGCAAACCTACACCGGCTATTACCACCCAAAGGATGATAGAGCAAAATACTCACACAATCTGACATCGACGAGATGACAGACCCACCACCAAAAGGATGACGGAGCAAACTCACACCGGCTATTACCACCAAAAGGATGATTGAGCAAAACACTCGCACAATTTGACATCAACGAGATGACAGACCCACCACCAAAAGGATGACGGAGCAAACTCACACCGGCTACTACCACTAAAAGGATAATAAAGCAAAACACTGGCAAAATCTGGCACCGACGAGATGATAGACCCACCACCAAAAGGATGACGGAGTAAACTCACATCGGCTACTACCACTAAAAGGATGATAGAGCAAAACACACTCGCACAATCTGGCATCAATGAGATGACACACCCACCGCCAAAAGGATGGTGAAGCAAACTCACATCGGCTACTACAAGTAAAAGGATGATAGAGAAAAACACACTCGCACAATCTGACATCAACGAGATGACACATCCACCACCAAAAGGATGATGGAGCGAACCCACCCCAGCTACTTCCACCAAAAGGATGATAAAGCAAAACACTCTCACAATTTGGCTTCAACGAGATGACAGACTCACCGCCAAAAGGATGACGGAGCAAACCTACACCTCCTACTACCACCCAAAGGATGATAGAACAAAACACTCACACAATCTGACATTGACGAGATGACAGACCCACCATCAAAAGGATGACGAAGCGAACTCAAACCGGCTACTACCACCAAAAGGATAATAGACTAAAACACTCGCACAATCTGGCCCCAACGAGATGACAAACACACCACCAAAAGGATGACGGATCAAACAGACACTGGCTACTACCATCAAAAGGGATATTGAGTAAAACACTCGCACAATCTGACACCGACGAGATGACAGAACCCCCACCAAAAGGATGACGGAGCAAACTCACATCAGCTACTACCACTAAAAGGATGATAGAGCAAAACACACTCGCACAATCTGGCATCAACGAGATGACACACCCACCACCAAAAGGATGATGGACAAATTCACACCGGCTACTGCCACCAAAAGGATGATAAAGCAAAACACACGCACAATTTGGATTCAACAACATGACAGACTCACCACCAAAAGGATGACGGAGAAAACCTACACCGGTTACTACCACCCAAAGGATGATAGAGCGAAATACTCACACAATCTGACATCGACGAGATTACAGGCCCACCACCAAAAGGATGACGGAGCAAACTCACACCGACTATTACCACCAAAAGGATGATAGAGCAAAACACTCGCACAATTTGACATCAACGAGATGACAGACCCACCACCAAAAGGATGATGGAGCAAACTCACACCGGCTACTACCACTAAAAGGATAATAAAGCAAAACACTTGCAAAATCTGGCACCGACGAAATGACAGACACACCACCAAAAGGATGACGGAGTAAACTCACATCGGCTACTACCAGTAAAAGGATGATAGAGCAAAACACACTCGCACAATCTGGCATCAACGAGATGACGCACCCACCGCCAAAAGGATGGTGAAGCAAACTCACATCGGCTACTACAAGTAAAAGGATGATAGAGAAAAACACACTCGCACAATCTGGCATCAACGAGATGACACACCCACCACCAAAAGGATGATGGAGCAAACCCACCCCAGCTACTTCCACCAAAAGGATGATAAAGCAAAACACTCGCACAATTTGGCTTCAACGAGATGACAGACTCACCGCCAAAAGGATGACAGAGCAAACCTACACCGGTTAAACCACCCAAAGGATGATAGAGCAAAATACTCACACAATCTGACATCGACGAGATGACAGACCCACCACCAAAAGGATGACGGAGCAAACTCACACCGGCTACTACCACCAAAAGGATGATAGAGAAAAACACTCGCACAATTTGACATCAACGAGATGACAGACCCACCACTAAAAGGATGACGGAGCAAACTCACACCGGTACTACCATCAAAAGGATAATAGAATAAAACACTCGTATAATCTGGCCCCAACGAGGTGACAAACACACCACCAAAAGGATGACGGAGCAAACAGACACTGGCTACTACCATCAAAAGGGATATTGAGTAAAACACTCGCACAATCTGACACCGACGAGATGACAGAACCCCTATCAAAAGGATGACGGAGCAAACTCACATCAGCTACTACCACTAAAAGGATGATAGAGCAATACACACTCGCACAATCTAGCATCAACGAGATGACACACCCACCACTAAAAGGATGATGGACAAATCCACACCGGCTACTGCCACCAAAAGGATGATAAAGCAAAACACACGCACAATTTGGATTCAACAACATGACAGACTCACCACCAAAAGGATGATGGAGAAAACCTACACCGGTTACTACCACCCAAAGGATGATAGAGCAAAATACTCACACAATCTGACATCGACGAGATGACAGGCCCACCACCAAAAGGATGACGGAGCAAACTCACACCGACTATTACCACCAAAAGGATGATAGAGCAAAACACTCGCATAATTTGACATCAACGAGATGACAGACCCACCACGAAAAGGATGATGGAGCAAACTCACACCGGCTACTACCACTAAAAGGATAATAAAGCAAAACACTCGCAAAATCTGGCACCGACGAAATGACAGACCCACCACCAAAAGGATGAAGGAGTAAACTCACATCGGCTACTACCACTAAAAGGATGATAGAGCAAAACACACTCGCACAATCTGGCATCAACGAGATGACGCACCTACCGCCAAAAGGATGGTGAAGCAAACTCACATCGGCTACTACAAGTAAAAGGATGATACAGAAAAACACACTCGCACAATCTGGCATCAACGAGATGACACACCCACCACCAAAAGGATGATGGAGCGAACCCACCCCAGCTACTTCCACCAAAAGGATGACAAAGCAAAACACTCGCACAATTTGTCTTCAACGAGATGACAGACTCACCGCCAAAAGGATGACGGAGCAAACCTACACCGGTTACTACCACCCGAAGGATGATAGAGCAAAATTCTCACACAATCTGACATCGACGAGATGACAGACCCACCACCAAAAGGATGACGGAGCAAACTCACACCAGCTATTACCACCAAAAGGATGATAGAGCAAAACACTCGCAGAATTTGACATCAACGAGATGACAGACCCACCACCAAAAGGATGACGGAGCAAACTCACACTGGCTACTACCACTAAAAGGTAAATAAAGCAAAACACTCGCAAAATCTGGCACCGACGAGATGACAGACCCACCACCAAAAGGATGACGGAGTAAACTCACATCGGCTACTACCACTAAAAAGATGATAGAGCAAAACACACTCGCACAATCTGGCATCAACGAGATGACGCACCCGCCACCAAAAGAATGGTGAAGCAAACTCACATCGGCTACTACAAGTAAAAGGATGATAGAGAAAAACACACTCGCACAATCTCGCATCAACGAGATGACAGACCCACCACCAAAAAGATGATGGAGCAAACTCACACCGGCTACTACCACTAAAAGGATAATAAAGCAAAACACTCGCAAAATCTGGCGCCGACGAGATGACAGACCCACCACCAAAAGGATGACGGAGTAAACTCACATCGGCTACTACCACTAAAAGGATGAAAGAGCAAAACACACTCGCACAATCTGGCATCAACGAGATGACACACCCACCACCAAAAGGATGGTGAAGCAAACTCACATCGGCTACTACAAGTAAAAGGATGATAGAGAAAAACACACTCGCACAATCTGGCATCAACGAGATGACACACCCACCACCAAAAGGATGATGGAGTGAACCCACCCCAGCTACTTCCACCAAAAGGATGATAAAGCAAAACACTCGCACAATTTGGCTTCAACGAGATGACAGACTCACCGCCAAAATGATGACGGAGCAAACCTACACCGGCTACTACCACCTAAAGGATGATACAACAAAACACTCACACAATCTGACATTGTCGAGATGACAGACCCACCATCAAAAGGATGACGGAGCAAACTCACACCGGCTACTACCACCAAAAGGATGATAGAGAAAAACACTCGCACAATTTGACATCAACGAGATGACAGACCCACCACCAAAAGGATGACGGAGCAAACTCACACCGGTACTACCACCAAAAGGATAATAGAATAAAACACTCGCATAATCTGGCCCCAACGAGGTGACAGACACACCACCAAAAGGATGACGGAGCAAACAGACACTGGCTACTACCATCAAAAGGGATATTGAGTAAAACACTTGCACAATCTGACACCGACGAGATGACAGAACCCCTATCAAAAGGATGACGGAGCAAACTCACATCAGCTACTACCACTAAAAGGATGATAGAGCAAAACACACTCGCACAATCTGGCATCAACGAGATAACACACCCACCACCAAAAGGATGATGGACAAATCCACACCGGCTACTGCCACCAAAAGGATGATAAAGCAAAACACACGCACAATTTGGATTCAACAACATGACAAACTCACCACCAAAAGGATGACGGAGAAAACCTACACCGGTTACTACCACCCAAAGGATGATAGAGCAAAATACTCACACAATCTGACATCGACGAGATGACAGGCCCACCACCAAAAGGATGACGGAGCAAACTCACACCGACTATTACCACCAAAAGGATGATAGAGCAAAACACTCGCACAATTTGACATCAACGAGATGACAGACCCACCACCAAAAGGATGATGGAGAAAACTCACACCGGCTACTACCACTAAAAGGATAATAAAGCAAAACACTCGCAAAATCTGGCACCGACGAAATGACAGACACACCACCAAAAGGATGACGGAGTAAACTCACATCGGCTACTACCACTAAAAGGATGATAGAGCAAAACACACTCGCACAATCTGGCATCAACGAGACGACGCACCCACCGCCAAAAGGATGGTGAAGCAAACTCACATCGGCTACTACAAGTAAAAGGATGATAGAGAAAAACACACTCGCACAATCTGGCATCAACGAGATGACACAACCACCACCAAAAGGATGATGGAGCGAACCCACCCTAGCTACTTCCACCAAAAGGATGATAAAGCAAAACACTCGCACAATTTGGCTTCAACGAGATGACAGACTCACCGCCAAAAGGATGACGGAGCAAACCTACACCGGTTACAACCACCCAAAGGATGATAGAGCAAAATACTCACACAATCTGACATCGACGAGATGACAGACCCACCACCAAAAGGATGACGGAGCAAACTCACACCGGCTACTACCACCAAAAGGATGATAGAGAAAAACACTCGCACAATTTGACATCAACGAGATGACAGACCCACCACTAAAAGGATGACGGAGCAAACTCACACCGGTACTACCATCAAAAGGATAATAGAATAAAACACTCGCATAATCTGGCCCCAACGAGGTGACAAACACACCACCAAAAGGATGACGGAGCAAACAGACACTGGCTACTACCATCAAAAGGGATATTGAGTAAAACACTCGCACAATCTGACACCGACGAGATGACAGAACCCCTATCAAAAGGATGACGGAGCAAACTCACATCAGCTACTACCACTAAAAGGATGATAGAGCAAAACACACTCGCACAATCTGGCATCAACGAGATAACACACCCACCACCAAAAGGATGATGGACAAATCCACACCGGCTACTGCCACCAAAAGGATGATAAAGCAAAACACACGCACAATTTGGATTCAACAACATGACAAACTCACCACCAAAAGGATGACGGAGAAAACCTACACCGGTTACTACCACCCAAAGGATGATAGAGCAAAATACTCACACAATCTGACATCGACGAGATGACAGGCCCACCACCAAAAGGATGACGGAGCAAACTCACACCGACTATTACCACCAAAAGGATGATAGAGCAAAACACTCGCACAATTTGACATCAACGAGATGACAGACCCACCACCAAAAGGATGATGGAGAAAACTCACACCGGCTACTACCACTAAAAGGATAATAAAGCAAAACACTCGCAAAATCTGGCACCGACGAAATGACAGACACACCACCAAAAGGATGACGGAGTAAACTCACATCGGCTACTACCACTAAAAGGATGATAGAGCAAAACACACTCGCACAATCTGGCATCAACGAGACGACGCACCCACCGCCAAAAGGATGGTGAAGCAAACTCACATCGGCTACTACAAGTAAAAGGATGATAGAGAAAAACACACTCGCACAATCTGGCATCAACGAGATGACACACCCACCACCAAAAGGATGATGGAGCGAACCCACCCTAGCTACTTCCACCAAAAGGATGATAAAGCAAAACACTCGCACAATTTGGCTTCAACGAGATGACAGACTCACCGCCAAAAGGATGACGGAGCAAACCTACACCGGTTACAACCACCCAAAGGATGATAGAGCAAAATACTCACACAATCTGACATCGACGAGATGACAGACCCACCACCAAAAGGATGACGGAGCAAACTCACACCGGCTACTACCACCAAAAGGATGATAGAGAAAAACACTCGCACAATTTGACATCAACGAGATGACAGACCCACCACTAAAAGGATGACGGAGCAAACTCACACCGGTACTACCATCAAAAGGATAATAGAATAAAACACTCGCATAATCTGGCCCCAACGAGGTGACAAACACACCACCAAAAGGATGACGGAGCAAACAGACACTGGCTACTACCATCAAAAGGGATATTGAGTAAAACACTCGCACAATCTGACACCGACGAGATGACAGAACCCCTATCAAAAGGATGACGGAGCAAACTCACATCAGCTACTACCACTAAAAGGATGATAGAGCAAAACACACTCGCACAATCTAGCATCAACGAGATGACACACCCACCACTAAAAGGATGATGGACAAATCCACACCGGCTACTGCCACCAAAAGGATGATAAAGCAAAACACACGCACAATTTGGATTCAACAACATGACAGACTCACCACCAAAAGGATGATGGAGAAAACCTACACCGGTTACTACCACCCAAAGGATGATAGAGCAAAATACTCACACAATCTGACATCGACGAGATGACAGGCCCACCACCAAAAGGATGACGGAGCAAACTCACACCGACTATTACCACCAAAAGGATTATAGAACAAAACACTCGCATAATTTGACATCAACGAGATGACAGACCCACCACCAAAAGGATGATGGAGCAAACTCACACCGGCTACTACCACTAAAAGGATAATAAAGCAAAACACTCGCAAAATCTGGCACCGACGAAATGACAGACCCACCACCAAAAGGATGAAGGAGTAAACTCACATCGGCTACTACCACTAAAAGGATGATAGAGCAAAACACACTCGCACAATCTGGCATCAACGATATGACGCACCCACCGTCAAAAGGATGGTGAAGCAAACTCACATCGGCTACTACAAGTAAAAGGATGATAGAGAAAAACACACTCGCACAATCTGGCATCAACGAGATGACACACCCACCACCAAAAGGATGACGGAGCGAACCCACCCCAGCTACTTCCACCAAAAGGATGATAAAGCAAAACACTCGCACAATTTGTCTTCAACGAGATGACAGACTCACCGCCAAAAGGATGACGGAGCAAACCTACACCGGTTACTACCACCCGAAGGATGATAGAGCAAAATTCTCACACAATCTGACATCGACGAGATGACAGACCCACCACCAAAAGGATGACGGAGCAAACTCACACCGGCTATTACCACCAAAAGGATGATAGAGCAAAACACTCGCACAATTTGACATCAACGAGATGACAGACCCACCACCAAAAGGATGACGGAGCAAACTCACACTGGCTACTACCACTAAAAGGTAAATAAAGCAAAACACTCGCAAAATCTGGCACCGACGAGATGACAGACCCACCACCAAAAGGATGACGGAGTAAACTCACATCGGCTACTACCACTAAAAAGATGATAGAGAAAAACACACTCGCACAATCTGGCATCAACGAGATGACGCACCCACCACCAAACGAATGGTGAAGCAAACTCACATCGGCTACTACAAGTAAAAGGATGATAGAGAAAAACACACTCGCACAATCTGGCATCAACGAGATGACACACCCACCACCAAAAGGATGATGGAGCGAACCCACCCCAGCTACTTCCACCAAAAGGATGATAAAGCAAAACACTCGCACAATTTGGCTTCAACGTGATGACAGACTCCCGCCAAAAGGATGACGAAGCCAACCTACACCGGCTACTATCACCCAAAGGATGATAGAGCAAAATACTCACACAATCTCACATCGACGAGATGACAGACCCACCACCAAAAGGATGATGGAGCAAACTCACACTGACTATGACCCCCAAAAGGATGATAAAGCAAAACACTCGCACAATTTGACATCAACGAGATGACTGACCCACCACCAAAAGGATGACGGAGCAAACTCATACCGGCTACTACCACTAAAAGGATAATAAAGTAAAACACTCGCAAAATCTGGCACATACGAGATGTCAGACCCACCACCAAAAGGATGACGGAGTAAACGCACATCGGCTACTACCACTAAAAGGATGATAGAGCAAAACACACTTGCACAATATGGCATCAACGAGAAGACGCACCCACCACCAAAAGGATGGTGAAGCAAACTCACATCGGCTACTACAAGTAAAAGGATGATAGAGAGAAACACACTCGCACAATCTGGCATCAACTAGATGACACACCCACCACCAAAAGGATGATGGAGCGAACCCACCCCAGCTACTTCCACCAAAAGGATGATAAAGCAAAACACTCGCACAATTTGGCTTCAACGTGATGACAGAATCACCGCCAAAAGGATGACGGAGCAAACCTACACTGGCTACTATCACCCAAAGGATGATAGAACAAAACACTCACACAATCTGACATTGACGAGATCACAGACCCACCATCAAAAGGATGACGGAGCGAACTCACACCGGCTACTACCACCAATAGGATGATAGAGAAAAACACTCGCACAATTTGACATCAACGAGATGACAGGCCCACCACCAAAAGGATGACGGAGCAAACTCACACCGGCTACTACCACTAAAAGGATAATAAAGCAAAACACTCGCAAAATCTGGCACCGACGAGATGACAGACCCACCACCAAAAGGATGACGGAGTAAACTCACATCGCCTACTACCACTAAAAGGATGATAGAGCAAAACACACTCGCACAATCTGGCATCAACGAGATGACACGCTGTTGCACCCCAAAATTTGTCCAACATTTCTTTACCTAGCTTGTGTTTCATTTCATTCACATTAGCATTATCATTTGCATTTCATTGACATGTATGCAGGAGATCAAGAGGTATGATCACCAATTAAGAGCTATACAAGACTATGAAGCTAAGCTAAGAAGGTTATTCAAGTGTTCAAGGGTTGATATCTTTGTCAGAGAAGTTAAAAAATCCTCATAGAGAGTGGTTGAAGCCAAGTGTGTAGGTCTCCTAACTTGAAAGTTATGAGGAAGACCATCAGATGACTCTAAGGCAATGAAGATGGACTTGAGGTCTTGAGAGAGCTCATGAGAAGGTTTGAAGATCACTTTGAAACCTAGACAGGTCATTGTGCAAGATTAAGAAGGCTCAACCATGAGTGGTGCAATTAGGGTTTTACTGGGTCAACCCTAAGTCAACTGACGAGTTGAAGAAGGTTGAGACCTAATTCAAGAGCCATGTGATCATGGATTGATACATTGAGATTTTATAAGGGATTCCAAAGTTAACTCATCATGATTGAAGAGTTTGAGAAGTTTCAGGCTAGGGTTTCTAAGGCTTGACAGTGTAAAATCCCCTAGTTTGACCCCTATCTTCAAGGCAATTTAACTCAAGATATGATTGTCATATCATCTTGCCCCCAACATGAATGTTGTAGAGCATGATCTTAGCTTTACTTTGAGTTCTAGAAGTCCTTGATAGGATTTGTAGAACTCAAGTTATGACTTTGACAAGTTACAGGTCATCTGAGGTATATGAATTTGGAGCTTGAAAGTTGTCCAACTTGCATAAAACTTTTGCCCTAGAAGGATGACTCCTATGAACTTTTGGTCAACATGAATGTTGTTCCTTATCCTCTTAGCTTTCTAGAGAGTACTATAAGTTCTTGATAGGATTTGTAGAACTCAAGTTATGGCTTTGACAAGTCAAGGGTATTTTGGTCATTTGGAGATTATAGGTCATTTCAATCATAAGGCCATAACTCCTATTTGCAAGCTTCTAATGGGAAAATGTTCAACATCAAACTTGTTAAAAATGATGTTTTAAGGCTATCCAAGAGGTCATGCGAGCTTGGAATAGCTTGCTTCACAAAATCACAAAAATGGCCTAAAATAAGGGTGAATTTCAAATGAACCAAAGATGGAAATTGGGATTTTTGATCTACATGTCCAAACCAAGCCATATGACATACCAATTTGATTGTAAAACACATTTTAAGAGCATTGACATTGCCACAATTTTGAATTGAGGGTTAATTTGAGGACTTGCTTTGAAAAGTGGTTACTTACATCATAAGTAACAATTGCCAAACCAATATGCAAGGCATAACCAAGGCTCCTTTCAATCCAAACACTTTCATAATCTCATTTGGAGAGAATTTGGATGAAAAGCATAATGAATACAAGCTGATGCAAGGACTGTCTTGAGTATACCATAAGAATGGATTTTCAAGTGAAGTGAGATATTGAATTTCTCATTAGAGTGATCTAGAACTTTCTAGATCATTCATTCATGTTCTATATAAACATATGAAGGGATTCAGAGCCAAGGTTGGTGAGGATTGAGAGAGGAGAGTGAAATTGCATTTTGAGTTTGCACGTTGCAAATCAAAATCGGTTACAAGGTTTGAAGCCATTTCAATCCAAGATTTTGATCTCAGAAGCTTGCTCTAGCACTGGTGGATGATTCCAGATGGAGAATTGAGCAAAATTGGTGAGGAATTGTGTGATAGCCATTGAAATTTTTCATCTGCAACTCAGAATCGAATTCAAGAATCCAAGCCATTTCAATCAAGTTTGTTGCATACAGAAGCTTGGTTATGCTCCATTGAAGGAATCTGGAAGCTCTTGAGGATTGATTTGAAGGTTTGAGGGCTCTGTTCAATCGATTTTAACAGGTATGTAATTCTCATTCCATGGCTTGATTTAGGCATAATCAATATGAATTGTTAGCTTAGATGTGATGTAGGTTAGTGTGTGAAGCTTTCTGGTAGCAATTGGTTAGGTTTAGAGACATTAGGTTAGGTGCCACAATTTCTGTTCTTGATCGTATCTTGGTGGTTCTTGAGAGTTAACCCTAGCTAGATGGTGGAATCAACTCAGGATAACATGGTGATGATGTTAGACACTTTAATTTGAAGAATGGTGATGATTGAATCTTGAGCAGTTTCTGAGTTTTTGATCGTGTTTTGAGGATGATGATGATTCAATAAGAATGATTGGTATGGTTGAAATCAGTGTGAAAAATGGAGTGGATTAGGGTTTTCAACTTTAAGTTTTGATGAGATATTGGAGGAATCCGATTGAGGAAGATGAAGTTCTTGGCTCTGTTCATCCATGGAGGTTCTTCCCTCCAGATTCTTGAATTGGGGAAGATGATGTTGTGGCCCTTAGATTAGAGGAGGACTTTGACTGAAGGCATAATCCAACGGCCACGAGTGATGGAGATTTTGTGAAGAATTCTGAGATAATATGAAACGCAGCGTTTCATTTATTTAATGGTTTTGGGCTTGAGTTACTTGTTGATACTCCCACCCCCCTTATGGCCCAATCACTAAAATGAACTGAATTCATTTGTTATCCACACCACGCGTTTACCATTTTCTTTTGATTTTCATTTTATTTTTCATTTTATTCATGGTTATTGGAAAATTCATAAATAATTGAAAAATGACTCAATTAATTCAATTCTTTTTGCCATGGATTCATGATTGAATCTAGTATTATTTAGAAAAAAAAAATTAATATTCCATGAATTTTTTGATTTTATGTACATTTTTACATTTTAATTGATATTAAAATAATCATGGTTGATGCTTGATCTTGTTGAATTTGGTTTGATCATTTGATGATGATTTTAGCCTTGATTTTTTGTGAGTAGCTAGCATAGATATCCATGTTCCCCCTAGATTTTTATCACATTTTTGTGATGAATGTAAGTGGTAGTTTTAGGTTGAAACTTTAAGAGCTCCATTTTTAGGGTTTATGGTTGATACCTTGTGATTTAGATTTTATTTTTAGAACTTGGTGGATGATTCAACCTCTGATTTTTGTATGGTAGATTCATGATTGAATTAGGATCTCTTAGGAATTTTTGTAGGAATTTACAATGTAGTTTACTATTTTTGTTTGATTTTAGTTTAGATGCTAACTTTAGATGATTCTAAGGCACTAATTCAACTAGAATGACTTCTTTAGTTCCCTTAGATTAGTGTTTTGTCTCTCTTGCTCTTGGATGATGTTCAAGACAAGCTTGGGCTACCATGGAATGCTTGAAGAAGCTTGGATGTGAAGATCTTCCCTTCTTTTGGTGTAGTGTTGATTAGGTGTTAAGATTATGGTTTGTAGGCAGAGCTTCTAGATAGATTCTTTTCCTTCATAAACAGGGGAGATGTTGATCACTTCCATTCTTCCCTATGATGTAAGGTCCCTTTGTAAAGGCCTCATCCCTCCTTTGGTAGGATGTGTGGCTCTCTACAAGTTGGTAGAACCTTTGAGGGTCCCTTTCTCTGATGATAGGATGCTTAGTGGTGACCTTTGGTCTTCACTCTGCTACCAATCATCCAACCTTTGCTCTTGTTAGATGAATCTTTCTCCCTTGCTAGAGGATGGAGTTCCTTGCTTGAAGAAGATTGAAGGCTAGAAGTTGATACTTCTCTGTGTTTGAAGGCTACCTTTGGAGATGAAGCTTGAGGATCAAGAGGAGCAAGTTGATACTTGTGGGAAGAAGATCAAGCTGAGATTGAAGGAAGAGCTGAAGCTTGAAGAAGATGAAGAATAAGTTGATACTTGTGAGGGGAATTTATTGAAGATTGAATGAAGAAGCTGAAGCTTGAGGAAGAAGCAAGCTGATGCTTGTGGGTTTAATGCATTGAGGCCTGAAGGTGGAGTTTACTGAAGAGCTGAAGCTTGAAGTTGAAGGAGAAGGATAAGTTGATACTTATGTGGATGTGTTGGAAGCTCAGAGAAGTAAGTTGCCACTTGCTATTGAAGATGAAAGCCTTAAGGAACAGTTACAGACTAAGGAGTGAACTGCTGTCAGAAGGTTTCTTTGCTGTAAGGTTGTAGGAGTGGTTGATCTGCTTTCTTTGACAGTCTGTTTTCTTGCTGTGCAACTGTATTGATGTGACTTATTTGATTTGCTTGATGCATTAGAATAAGTTCATATTTAAACTGATGTAAGCTAGGAGCATGATTGCACTAGAGGTTGAGTTGCTCTCTCTGCTTGTATTTTTACTGTATGGCTTTTCTTGCGGGTATTCGGTTGAGCCCAGCTCCCTTGCCTATGTGGTTTGTTATTTGCTTGATGGCATTTTATTTCATTTTCTCTGTATGATTGCAGTCACTTGATTTGCTTGACAGCATGTTATTTCTTCTGTATGATTACTATTATTCATATCTGGCTTGAGGTTGAGATGAGCTTGTGGAGGCTGCTGCCCCACACACATTTCCTCCCTCACTTGCATTGCATGCATTTTACTGTATATCTGTTTACTGTTTAAGCTGATGCTTTATCTGTTTCGGTTTATTATTGACATGATCCCCTAGGAATCTCACTTCCTTTGATAAGGAAGTGATTATTAGAACTTTAGGTTAAAACCTATGCATGACAACTTCTAGGAGTTCCCTGTTTCAAACCTCAACCATAGGATGAATCCTTGGCATGACAACATTAGGACTTGATAGTCTTCCCCTTAGTTGAACCTGTTCGTTCTCTCTTCTCATCTCAAAACAAATTAAAATACAGTAATAAAGGTTAACTGACGTCGTACGTTACGAGCCTTAAGCTATCTGAGAAAGGATTGTTGGAGAGTTTCTTTTCCACAGTCTGGATGTTTAGTATGGCACCCTTTGGGTGACATGCGACGCATTCACTCTCAGGTCATAGTCTCTAGTGCGATATTATTTGCAAACATCCATAAAAAACAGTTCTTCCGTAAAAGACAGAAAACAAACTTCAAACTTTTGCCCCGTGGGCCCGTAATTCAAAGGAAGCTTTTCTGAAGAAAAGAGTGTCGTTAACTCCCAGTTCAACCGCAAACGGTAACGCCTAAGTCTCCAAGGGTCGAGCTGCGTACGCCAAACTGCTGGAACTGTGTGTTAACCCTACTCGATAAAGCAGATGAATATGAATTCCCGTAATCCGTATTAGCCCGAACTACGTAAGCTCTGATCTCTCATGCATATTGAGAGTACGTAGGCACAATACTGACGTATTGGCGAGCTACCTTCCCCGTAACCTGTAGTTAGTCGAACTACGTTGGCTCTGATTTCTCATTCTCTGATGAGACTACGTAGGCATAAAGTGCGACGCTTTGCCGAGTCATTTTCTTTTCTTTTTATACCGGCCTTGACAGGTAGATAGTTTAAATTAACCCGTCAGATAAACACAACAAGCGTGGATCCCATCGAGTACGATGGACGTGAGGGGTGCTAATACCTTCCCCTTGCGTAACCGACTCCCGAACCCAGACAATGATTGCGATGACCTTGTCTTATACCTTTTCGTCAGGTTTTTCCGATCGTTTCCTTTCCCGTTCTGAGGGATAAATAACGAAAGGTGGCGACTCTTCTATTTTGCCGGCACCTTATTTTCGCGGTAGCGACAGCTGGCGACTCTGCTGGGGACTTGATAGTTTCCTAGGATCCAACGTCCCATATGCGAGTCAGTTTGGGGGTCCAACGCCCCTGCGAGAGTCAATCCTAGCGCTTGTATGATTACTTGTTGGGTTGTGTTTATTTATCGCACTTTATTTCCCGCACTTTATTTTCAGTATGATATGATTATCTGTGCTGTTGTGGGAGGGGCATTCTGATGAGTGAGAAGCCAGACCCAGGCTTGAGTGTACCTAGCATTAGTTGTGGAAATTAATGGGCGCGTGCTTGCTTTGCAGGCACTAGTGTCTCGTGAAATCCACGCTCAGACGAGGTTCTCCCGATTGACTTCTTTTCCGGCCCTTTGGGCCTGAGGGGTTATTGGTTTGGAGGATTGTCGACTCTGGGGACCGATCATTTGGAATTCAGCCGATTGAGGCCGCTTCAGGAGATGGTGATGCCACACCTTCTGGGTATCGTATCACCCCTCTTGAATGTCTGTGACGCTGATGACCGCATAGGATGCCGAACTTGTGTCAGGTTAGGTCCATACCTGTGAGCAGGGTTGGGTTTGTTGCAGGAAGCCTTAACCTTCAGACTACCTGGTTTTCTTGATAGTGAATCAGTTTCGTTGGTATCAGAGGTTCTCATTATCAAATGTGTGTTTGTTCTTGACAGAGCAGATTTATGGTCCTGTATCAGAGGTCCTTATTATCAGATGTGTGTTTGTTCTTGACAGAGCGGATTTATGATCCGATACCAGGGTTTTCTTCTTATAAGAGATAGTGGTTGTTCTTGATAGAGCAACATTATGGTTTTGTTGATACAGAATCTTCGCAGCACAGTCGTCTTGATCTCCTGCTGCATGATTGCATTTTACATTGCTTTGCATACCCATTTGCATTTCATTAACGTGTGTCTGTGTTGCAGGTACCGTTTCCCCTGATTCAGGTTTTTTTGCCTTCTATTGTGCTACTATGGGTTCTCTGAGGAAGACCGTGGTCTACAAGCTCCCCACTCCTGATGTTGTTCAGCTGACTGGTTTGATTGCTTTAGCAGATGATTCTGTGAGAGATGAATTCAGAAAGTCTTACGGTAAACTGCTCAGTTTGGTTCGTAAATCCTCTGTGTTTGAGTTGAATGCGTTGCACGCCCTGTTGCAGTTCTACGATCCTCCGTTGAGATGCTTTACTTTCCAAGACTTCATTCTCGCACCTACACTAGAGGAGTATGCTGACTTGTTAGGTGTCCCTATCAAAAGGCAGATGCCTTTTGTTCATATGGATGCTGAGCCTAATCTGACTAGTCTAGCTCCTTCACTTCATCTAGATGCCTCCGAGTTGATCTTGTCTAGTTGGAACAAGGTTCCCGGTTTCTCCTTGCAGTTCTTAGTGAGAAAGGCCCAGCAGTGTGCCAAGGACGGTTGTTGGATCGTGTTCAACGCTATTCTTGCTCTTTGTATATACGGCATCATTCTGTTCCCCAATATGCCTGACTTTGTAAACTTCGACGCATTTCACATCTTTGCATCAGGGAATCCAGTCCCTACCTTGATAGGAGATGTCTACCATTCCGTCCACTACAAAAACGAGAACAGAAGGGGCAAGAATGTCTCATGCTGTGTGCCTCTACTTTATAGATGGCTTGATAGTCATCTACCCAAGAAGGGTCCCTTTGCTTCGTCTGCAGCCACAGCTGAGTGGTCTGAGCATTTGATGAGTCTGCCAGCGGAGGATATTACCTGGTTTGATAGAGATAGGTTGGGTACCGAGATCATCTTCAGCTGCAGTGGGTTTCCGAATGTGCCTTTGATAGGCAAGAAGGGTTGTATAAACTATAATCCATCTCTGCTGGTCCGACAGTTTGCTTACGCTTTGAGAGCTCCGCCGAGGGATGAAGAGGTGCAGGAATCTCTGTACCTCACTGGTCTTTTAGAGGGGGATATGTTATCTAAGCTTCAACACGCTTGGAATGGTATCTGTAAGCGAGGAAAGTCGTTGCTGGGGAAAAGTAATAGCCTGGCCTACGCTCCATATGTGACTTGGATCAGAGCTAGAGCAGATGCTATAGGGATGTCGTTTCCACCTGCCAAGCCAGAAAGCCCTCCAGTGATTGAAGAGCCTACCACCGTGCCTATTCCGTAGCATAATCAGATGTTAGCTGAGAGAGATGAGCTGAAGAAGGCAAATGAAGAACTGGAGAAAGAATTGGCTCAACTCAGAAGCGAGAGAAGCGAAGCCGTCCATTCCTTCAAGAGGCAAACAGAGCTGGTGAACCAGTTAGGGACCATTATGCAAAGGGAGTTACTCGTCGAAGGGTTGCTCACTCGGCCTGATCATCCAGAAACGAAGGGGTTGTTAGAAGAGTTTCACGCCCGTGGCCGTGCTTGACTATTTGTGATCCTTTTGTTTTGATCATTGTTATATGCTGACCATCACCAGGCTTGTTGGTTGAGGTCATGCTATTGATTCATCTTGTATTCAGTGACGTTATGTACCGCCTTGATGGGCTTTCTTTATATATATGAGATGTTATTTCCATGACTGGACTCAGACTTCTTATTATCAGCACTGGCACTCAGGCACTAGGATCGGGGGATACCTCCCTAACACACAGGCACACGTTTGCATTTGCATGAAGCACTTACATAACGAGCACTTTGTCATTTTCTAACCCTTTGTGTATGCAGGTTATTCCAGGATTGATCAGAGACCGATCCACCGCTATCCGACCAGAGCAAATCAAGCCAGAGTTATGGAGCAAGTGCCAACTGACGTTCAAGAACTCTGAGAGAGGATGGACCGCTTCATGGAGCTCATGCAAGTGGTTGCCAACGGCCAGGATCAGCTCAGAACCTTGGTTCAGCCTCTGATTTCAAGGGTCGACAACAATGGTGTACTCCATGGTGGGACTGTTCCAACCCCTGCACCTGTTGAAACTCCTCAGAATGGCGTCCCCGTGACTGGGGGGAATGGCAGTGCCAACGACAATGTGATAGCTAACATGGGGCTCAATGGTAATACGACTGGCGTCGGTAATGGGAATTTCGAAGCTAATGTCAATGTTGTACTGGGCAACGGCAATGCGGGTGTTGGAAATCTGTATGGGCCTCAGCCATGGTTAGAAAACCGTCAGGACGATGTGTTCTCACAGAGAGGTGTTGAAGGAGAGCTGAATGCTGAAGCACGTCTGAGGTTTAAGGCACTCGAGGACAAGATGAGGAATTTCGAGAACCTGAACACTATGGGCGTTGACATGTCCAAGTTGGGACTGAGTGCTGATTTCAAGGTACCTCCCAAGTTCAAGGTACCCGACTTTGAAAAGTACAAGGGCACCACTTGCCCTCGCGTCCACCTAAGATCATACTACCGGAAAATGTCAGCTCACTCTTAGGACGAGAAGTTTCTGATGCACTTCTTTCAGGACAATCTATCCGGGCCCTCCCTGGAATGGTACATGAGTCTGGAACCTACTAGTGTGCGCACGTGGAAAGAACTTGCTGAAGCATTCGTGCACTACTACCAATATAATAGTGACTTGGCTTCGAACCGAATCCAACTGCAGAATTTGTCGCAGAGGAACAACGAAGGGTTCAAGGATTACACCCAGCGATGGCGTGAATTGGCAGCTAGAGTTCAGCCGCCGATGGTTGAACGAGAGCTTGTTGAAATGTTTGTAGCCACCCTCCCAGGGGTTTATTACGAGAAATTGGTCAGCAGTATGTCTGGAAGCTTCTCAGATCTCATTATCACGGGTGAACACGTCGAAAATGGGATCAAGCTGGGGAAAATTCAAGGTGATCTATCCTCAGCTGGAGGAGAAAAGAAACCATATGATGGCAAAAGGCGGGAAGGAGAGACAAGCGTTGTGTCCAACGCTCGAAGGAAAGGCAAGGGCCAGCACCAGCAGGTGGCCAGTATAACCATCCCCGTTGTCCAACAACCCCAACCGCAGCAGCAGCAGCCAAATCAGCAAGGATACAGAAAGTATCAGAACAGGGCACCGCTGTCGAGTCGTCACCTCGAGACGCCGCCCATGTCTTATGCTCAGTTGTTACAGACTCTGCTCCAGTTACAGCTGATTCAGAAGAGAACCCTGGCTCCCTTGACAGGGGCACCTCCGCCGGGTTATGATGCAAATGCAACTTGTGAATTCCACTCAGGGGCACCAGGCCACACAATAGAAAATTGGAAAGCCTTCAAGCACAAGGTGCAGGATATGGTGGACGCTAAGATCATCAATTTCTCAGAAAATGTGCCAAATGTCACGAAGAACCCTATGCCGAATCATAGGGGAGGTGGGGTAAACGCCATTATTGAAGACGAGAATTTGGATTTGTTGACTGACGTCAAGAATCTGAAGACACCGCTTAGCTTCGTTAAAGCCAAGCTAATGAAAAAAGGCTACTTCCCGGGCTGTGGAGAACTGTGTATGGGCTGTACGACTAGTCCTGATGGATGTGAACAGTTGATAGAGGGGATCCAGAGTCTGATGACCGAGGGAATCTTACAGTTTAGCCGAAGGGCCGAAAGCGGATCGGGAGAGGTAATGCTGAAGCAAGAGGATGAGGTTGCCACCATCACCATCCCTCGTCGGACGATAACTATTTTTGCACCCAGGCCGCCCACGATTACCATCACCAAAGCTGGGCCGATACCTTTCGAAAGCACCAATGCTGTCCCATAGCATTATGGGGCAGACGTCTACTGCAATGGACAGAAGTTAGAATTGGAACCATCAGGGTCGTGTGTGGATAACCTAGTGGGAATTGGCGGGATCACTCGTAGCGGGAGAGTATTTGCTCCAACTGAGATCGTGGCGGACAAAGCGGACAAAGCTGAAGTAACTGATAAAGGGAAGAGTAAAGTCGTTGAAGAGACCCCTCGTGGGGTAGAGAAAGACTTACTTGTTAAAGACGCCGAAGAGTTTATGAGGTTGATTAAAAAGAGTGACTACAAGATCGTGGATCATCTCCATCAAACACCCTCGAAAACTTCCATCCTGAATTTGTTGTTGTGTTCTGAGGCACATCGCAACGCGCTGCTGAAGGTGTTGAATGCCACGTATGTACCGCAGGAAATATCGGTCAACCAGTTGGAAGGGGTCGTAGCCCACGTGAATGCTGGAAATGGGTTTGGGTTTACTGACCTGGAGCTGACGCCGAAGGGAAGAAACCACAATTGTGCCCTGCACATCTCGATAGAGTGTAGGGGAACGATTATGTCTCATGTGTTGGTGGACACAGGGTCATCGCTCAATGTTCTTCCGAAGAAAGCATTGATGAAGTTAGATACTCGCGGATTGATTTGCACACCTAGTGATCTGGTTGTGAAGGCGTTTGATGGAACCAAAAGGCATGTTTTCGGGGAGGTGACCCTGCCAATCCAAGTTGGGCCGGAAACGTTCGACACAGTCTTCTACATTATGGACATCATGCCTGCCTACAGCTGTCTCCTAGGCCGGCCATTGATCCATTCGGCTGGCGCCGTGACCTCCACGTTGCACCAGAAGCTCAAGTATGCTGTTGGAGGTAGCATTGTGACTGTATGTGGCGAGGAAGATATAATGGTGAGCCATTTGTCGTCCTTCAAATATGTTGAGATGGATGGGGAAATCCACGAAACCCTATGTCAGGCGTTCGAAGCTGTTAAAGTCAAGAACGTAGCTCCTGTAATCACTGAGAAGCCAGAGATGACTCTCTCTTCCTTCAAGGAAGCCCGAGCCGTTGTTCAAGCCGGATCTACCCTAGGCTGGGGGCGAATTCTAGAGATACCTAACAAGCAAGACAAGTTTGGGTTAGGATACTCTCCTGCGGCTGAAGCCTCCTCCTCTCACAGTGTGTCGCGAGGTAAAGGGCCGATCCAGTTCACCAGCGGCGGGGTGATATTTGAAAGTGTCAACGCGGTGTCTGAAGACGACGAAGACAGCGACTACGATCTGGACTCTTGGATCCAACCAAGCAAGCCAGGCGAGAGCCTCAACAACTGGTCCATCAGGGATACCACCCAAGTGACAGGCAAAGAGTAATGATTTACTTTTTCCAATCACTGTAAAACCCTATGTCCTACCCGGGGCATAGTGGTTTTATTGTCAGGGCCTTGTTTGATTATGTACACGCATTTTACCAATTAATCAAAAGGCGTTTTTCTTCGTATTCAAATGTTGTGATCTCTATTATTCCTGTTTTATATTTTTTTTGAAAAACAATAAAATGGTAATGGGGTTTGTGCTAACCTGCATATCATTGTTTTAAGCTTAACCCTTATTATTGCAGGATCCACATAGCAGATGACATCGACTATGGACCTTCTACGACTCACTTCGACTTCGTTTGCCCGATCTATCAAGCCGAAGAAGATATTGATAAAGACGAAGACCTTCCCGAAGAGTTGGCCCGCTTGTTGAAACAAGAAGAGAAAGTTATTCTGCCTCACGAAGAAGAGATTGAGATTGTGAATCTGGGTTCTGAAGAACTTGTCAGGAACGTCAGGATAGGGGCTGCGTTGCAAAGTGATGTCAAGCAGAGATTGGTCAAGATGCTAAGAGAGTATATTGACATCTTTGCTTGGTCATACGAAGATATTCCCGGACTTGACACTGACATTGTGGTCCACCACTTGCCGCTGCGAGAAGATTGTCCTCCCGTTAAGCAGAAGCTTAGGAGGACACGACAAGATATGGCCGTTAAGATCAAAGAAGAAGTGCAGAAGCAGCTTGATGCTGGCTTCTTGGCGGTCACTACTTACCCTCCGTGGGTCTCCAACATAGTGCCTGTACCGAAGAAGGACGGTAAGGTGCGAATGTGCGTCGATTATCGGGATCTGAATAGGGCGAGCCCTAAAGATGATTTCCCGCTCCCTCATATTGATGTGTTGGTCGACAATACAACTCAGTTCTCCATATTTTCATTCATGGATGGCTTCTTTGGCTACAATCAGATCAAGATGGCGCCAGATGACATGGAGAAAACTACGTTTATTACACCTTAGGGAACGTTTTGCTACAAGGTAATGCCTTTCGGTTTGAAGAACGCAGGGGCCACTTACCAAAGAGTAATGCTTACTTTGTTTCATGATATGATTCATCATGAGATTGAAGTCTATGTTGATGACATGATTGCGAAGTCCCAAACGGAGGAAGGACATCTGGTCAATTTGCTGAAGCTTTTTGAGAGGCTTAGGAAGTTCAGGTTGAGGCTGAATCCTAACAAGTGTACTTTCGGAGTACGGTCTAGAAAACTACTGGGGTTTATCGTGAGTGAAAGAGGCATTGAGGTTGAGCCTGCGAAGATTAAAGCAATACAAGAAATGCCAGCGCCAAACACAGAAAAAGAAGTTCGTGGTTTCCTGGGCAGAATAAACTACATTGCAAGGTTTATTTCTCAGCTCACGGCCACGTGTGAACCGATATTCAAACTACTAAAGAAAGATCAGGCGATTGTCTGGAACAAGGATTGCCAGAAGGCATTTGATAAGATAAAACAGTATCTACAGGAACCTCCGATCCTGATACCCCCAGTGGCCGGAAGACCCTTAATCATGTACTTGACAGTTCTTGAGAATAGTATGGGGTGTGTTCTCGGTCAGCATGACGAGACGGGCAGAAAGGAGCATGCCATCTATTACTTGAGTAAAAAGTTCACAGACTGTGAATCTCGTTACTCGATGCTGGAGAAGACGTGTTGTGCACTAGCCTGGGCTGCCAAACGTTTACGACATTACATGCTCAATCACACCACCATGCTAATTTCGAAGATGGATCCGATCAAGTACGTCTTCGAGAAGCAAGCGCTTTCGGGCAGGATTTCCAGATGGCAAATGGTGATGATGGAATATGACATTCAGTACGTTTCCCAGAAGGCCATCAAGGGAAGCGTATTGTCTGAATACCTGGCCGAGCAGCCGGTCGAAGATTATCAACCGATGAAATTTGAATTCCCTGATGAGGATATCATGTTTCTCAAGGTGAAGAATTGTGATGAACCGTTGCCCGACGAGGGGCCAGATAGGAAATACCAGTGGAAATTGATATTCGACGGGGAAGTTAATTCTTATGGAAGTGGCATTGGGGCGATCATCACGACTCCCCATGGATCCCACATCCCGTTCACTGCGAGACTGACGTTTTCGGTCACCAATAACGAAGCGGAGTACGAAGCATGCATCATAGGTCTAGAAGAAGCAATTGATTTGAGAATCAAGAACCTAGATGTATATGGTGACTCGACACTTGTGATTAACCAGATTAAAGGGGAGTGGGAGACTCGTCAATCGAATTTGGTGTCGTACATGAACTATGCCAGAAGGCTGCTTCCGTTCTTTGATCGAGTGGAACTCCATCATGTGCCCAGAGCGGAAAATCAGATGGCTGATGCCTTAGCCACGTTGGCTTCGATGTATAAAGTCAATTTTTGGAATGAAGCTCCAAGTATTGTCCTTTCTCGTCTTGATAGACCTGCATTCGTCTTTGCGATCGAGGAAGCCTCCGACGGCAAGCCATGGTTCCATGATATCCAGACTTTCCTTATGACTAAGGAGTATCCTGCGGGAGCGTCAACCCAGGATAAGAAGACTCTGAGGAGGCTGTCTGGAAATTTTTATCTCAATCTTGATGGAGTTTTGTATAAAAGAAACCACGATCTCGTGCTACTCAGATGTGTAGATGAGAAAGAGGCGAGTATGCTCATGGAAGAAGTCCATGAAGGCACATTTGGTACGCACGCCGGCGGGCATGCTATGACAAGAAAGATCCTGAGAGCAGGATATTACTGGCTGACGATGGAGTCAGATTGCTTTAAATTCGCGAAGAGATGTCATAAATGCCAGATTTATACTGATAAGATTCATGTGCCGCCGTGTCCGTTGAATGTCATGTCCTCCCCGTGGTCGTTCTCCATGTGGGGCATTGACATGATAGGCAAGATCGAGCCCACTGCGTCTAATGGTCATCGCTTCATTCTAGTAGCTATCGACTACTTCACCAAGTGGGTGGAGGCAGCCTCATACGCTAATGTGACCAAGCAGGTGGTGGCTAAATTCATAAAGAAGGACATCATCTGTCGTTACGGAATTCCCGAGCGGATCATTACTGATAATGGCTCGAATCTGAATAACAAGATGATGAAGTAGCTGTGCCAGAGTTTCAAGATTGAACACCACAACTCATCTCCTTACCGACCGAAGATGAATGGCGCCGTTGATGCGGCCAATAAGAACATCAAGAAGATTGTACAGAAGATGGTTGTGACCTATAAGGATTGGCACGAGATGTTGCCATTTGCACTCCACGGTTATCGTACAACGGTACGTACGTCAACCGGGGCAACTCCTTTCTCATTGGTGTACGGTATGGAAGTTGTCCTACCGTTAGAAGTTGAGATTCCTTCTTTGCGAGTTTTGGTTGACGTGAAACTCAACGAGGCAGAATGGATTAAGAACCGACTAAACCAACTCAGCCTGATGGATGAGAAGAGATTAGCATCGATTGCATATGGTCGTCTGTACCAAAGACGAATGAAGAAAGCTTATGATAAGAAGGTGCGTCCTAGAAGCTTTCAGACGGGTGATCTCGTCCTGAAGAAGATTCTTCCTCCACACTCCGATCACTGGGGCAAGTGGACTCCCAATTATGAAGGTTCGTACATCGTCAGCAAGGTCTTCTCGGGAGGAGCCTTGTTGTTATCCACAATGGATGGTGAAGATTTTGCATCCCCGGTGAACGCGGACGCAGTTAAAAAATACTTTGCTTAAAAATGACCCGCTGGAAAGAAAAAGAATATCCAGGCAAAAATGGGGCATCCCGGCGAACCATAAAAAAGGAAAAGGGTTCGGGCAAAAATTAGGGATATAAAAGAAAAGAATGTACACCCGCATAGTCGAAAACCCTGGAAGGGCGACTTCTGCAAAAAAGGGTATCCCGGTGAATCGAAAACTCGAAAGGGCGGTTCAGGCAAAAGTTAGGGATTTGAAAAAGCAAATGACTGCGTTCCACGTGTGGACTTTCATTGTTCAGTGGTTTGAAAGACCTGAGGGCCGTTTATCTGAATCAATCTCTTCTGAAGCTGAAGTGTCGGAGAAGTATCGAAGTCGAGTGGGTCATAGAGGGATCAACTCATGGTGTTCGTCTACGCCCCATTGCCGACATTTGTGTATATACTGATGTATATTTATGTTGTATATTTGCGAAGCTTCCTCATTCCAGGAGCTTGCATCTATTGTAAAACATTTTTGCCCATTCAGGGGTTCGTTATCAATAAAATGTATACTATTCAGCAATTCTGTTTGTTTGTTTAGCATTTATCTGTTTTGTTTGCGAAAAAGAACGCCGATGTTTTTGATAAAATGCGCATACATAAACTTACTGGCCTAGGCCACTGATTGTCGAAACAATGAATTACTTGAACATTGTCACAAGATGATAACCTTGATAGGTCCCTTTCAGAAGGGTATCTTGTCTGTTTGTTCGTGTCGTTGCAGGTGTAGCACATACCAGGCAGTACGCCGTATGCGTCCCCAAGCAGGATGATTCCTTCCTCTCCAGCAAGTTCAGCAGCACCTCCCCGTGGAGCTTGAACATGAGATCGTAGGCATTGATATGTCTCCCCGAGCAGAGAAGATTCTCTCCCCAATCAGATGTATCCTGAAGGATCATCGTCTCCCCAGCTGAGTCATATACTCAAGTATGCCGATGTCGATATTTCAGACTGAAGTCTCCAGCGGAATCAAAACACCCCACAGAGTCGTACTCTCCCCAGTAAGTAGGATGATTCCTTCTTCCCCAGCCGAGTTTGCGGTTCCCCAAGAGAGCCGAGTCCTTGGAAGTCGTTCAGGCTGTGGGTGGTTTTCCCTAATAGAGTGTTGAATAACTGATGCTGTATTTCCCCACCGGAGTTGTTATCTCCAGGAGAGATTAGCCGCGAAGGCCGCGCAGTTTATTTTGGCGATTGACATCGTTTTCCTCAGCAGTTGTGGTCCGGGCACCTAGATGAGCATGTCCAGGTTCTCGTAGAGCTTTATTCCCCTGCGGCAGTCGACTGAAGATCAGTTCCCCAGGCGGAGTCCAATTGATATTGGTGTGACTTCTTCTCCTTGGAAGGATGAGTCCTTCCTCCAACAGAGTGGTTCTTTCTCCTCGACAGGAGGATTCTCCCTTCAGCCTTTATTTTGCTGATAGGGTCGTAGCATTTTGCATGATTGCATAACATTCACCATAAAAACGCGTAGCATTTCAACCGTGTGGAGCATTACGCCATTGACGATCATATGCATATGAAACATGAGCTAGGTCGTTACCGTTCTTGTTTTGCATGTGTTCCTCCGCAGAATGGTTTGCTCAAGATGATTCTTAAAATCCCCAGCGAAGTTGATTGTTTAAGATGATTCTCAAAAGGATGACGGAGCAAACTCACACCGGCTACCACCACTAAAAGGATAATAAAGCAAAACACTCGTAAAATCTGGCGCCGACGAGATGACAGTCCCACCACCAAAAGGATGACAGAGTAAACTCACATCGTCTACTACCACTAAAAGCATGACAGAGCAAAACACACTCGTACAATCTGGCATCAACGAGATGACACACCCACCACCAAAAGGATGGTGAAGAAAACTCACATCGGCTACTACAAGTAAAAGGATGATAGAGAAAAACACACTCGCACAATCTGGAATCAACGAGATGACACACCCACCACCAAAAGGATGATGGACAAATCCACACCGGCTACTGCCACTAAAATGATGATAAAGCAAAACATACGCACAATTTGGATTCAATAAGATGACAGACCCACCACCAAAAGGATGATGGAGCAAACCTACACCGGCTACTACCACCCAAAGGATGATGGAGCAAACCCACCCCAGCTACTTCCACCAAAATGATGATAAAGCAAAACACTCGCACAATTTGTCTTCAACGAGATGACAGACTCAACGCCAAAAAGATGACGGAGCAAACCTACACCGGCTACTACCACCCAAAGGATGATACAACAAAACACTCACACAATCTGACATTGACGAGATGACAGACCCACCATCAAAAGGATGACAGAGCAAACTCACACCGGCTACTACCACCAAAAGGATGATAGACAAAAACACTCGCACAATTTGACATCAACGAGATGAGAGACCCACCACCAAAACGATGACGGAGCAAACTCACACTGGTACTACCACCAAAAGGATAATATAATAAAACACTCGCATAATCTGGCCCCAACGAGGTGACAGACACACCACCAAAAGGAAGACAGAGCAAACTGACACCGTCTACTACAATCAAAACGGATATTGAGTAAAACACTCGCACAATCTGACACCGACGAGATGCAAGAACCCCCATCAAAAGGATGACGGAGCAAACTCACATCAGTTACTACCATTAAAGGATGATAGAGCAAAGCACACTCGCACAATATGGCATTAACGAGATGACACACCCACCACCAAAAGGATGATGGACAAATCCACACCGGCTACTGCCACCAAAATGATGATAAAGCAAAACACACGCACAATTTGGATTCAATAAGATGACAGACCCACCACCAAAAGGATGACGGAGCAAACCTACACCGGCTACTACCACCCAAAGGATGATAGAGCAAAATACTCACACAATCTGACATCCACGAGATGACAGACCCACCACCAAAAGGATGACGGAGCAAACTCACACCGGCTATTACCACCAAAATGATGATAGAGCAAAACACTCGCACAATTTGACATCAACGAGATGACAGACCCACCACCAAAAGGATGACGGAGCAAACTCACACCGACTACTACAACTAAAAGGATAATAAAGCAAAACACTCGCAAAATCTGGCACCGATGAGATGACAGACCCACCACCAAAAGGATGACGGAGTAAACTCACATCGGCTAGTACCACTAAAAGGATGATATAGCAAAACACACTCGCACAATCTGGCATCAACGAGATGACGCACCCACCACCAAAAGGATGGTGAAGCAAACTCAAATCGGCTACTACAAGTAAAAGGATGTTAGAGAAAAACACACTCGCACAATCTGGCATCAACGAGATGACACACCTACCACCAAAACGATGATGGAGCAAACCCACCCCAGCTGCTTCCACCAAAAGGATGATAAAGCAAAACACTCTCACAATTTGGCTTCAACGAGATGACAGACTCACCGCCAAAAGGATGACAGAGCAAACCTACACCGGCTACTACCACCCAAAGGATGATAGAACAAAACACTCACACAATCTGACATTTACGAGATGACAGACCCTCCATCAAAAGGATGACGGGGAAAACTCAAACCGGCTACTACCACCAAAAGGATAATAGACTAAAACACTCGCACAATCTGGCCCAACGAGATGACAAACACACCACCAAAAGGATGACGGAGCGAACTGAAACCTGCTACTACCATCAAAAGGGATATTGAGCAAAACACTCGCACAATCTAACACCGACGAGATGACAGAACCCCCACCAAAAGGATGACGGAGCAAACTCACATCGGCTACTACCACTAAAATGATGGTAGAGCAAAACACACTCGCACAATCTGGCCTCAACGAGATGACACACCCACCACCAAAAGGATGATGGAGCAAATCCACACCGGCTACTGCCACCAAAAGGATGATAGAGCAAAATACACGCACAATTTGGCTTCAACAAGATGACAGACTCACTACCAAAAGGATAACAGAGCAAACCTACACCAGCTACTACCACCCAAAGGATGATAGAGCAAAATACTAACACAATCTGACATCGACGAAATGACAGACCCACCACCAAAAGGATGACGGAGCGAACTCACACCGGCTATTACCACCAAAAGGATGATAGAGCAAAACAGTCGCACAATTTGACATCAACGAGATGACAGACCCACCACCAAAAGGATGACGGAGCAAACTCACACCGGCTACCACCACTCAAAGGATAATAAAGCAAAACACTCGCAAAATTTGGCGCCGACGAGATGAAAGTCCCACCGCCAAATGGATGATAGAGTAAACTCACATCGGCTACTACCACTAAAAGGATGACAGAGCAAAACACACTGGCACAATCTGGCATCAACGAGATGACACACCCACCACCAAAAGGATGGTGAAGAAAACTCACATCGGCTACTACAAGTAAAAGGATGATAGAGAAAAACACACTCGCACAATCTGGCATCAACGAGATGACACACCCACCACCAAAAGGATGATGGAGCAAACCCACCCCAGCTACTTCCACCAAAAGGATGATAAAGCAAAACACTCGCACAATTTGTCTTCAACGAGATGACAGACTCACCGCCAAAAGGATGACAGAACAAACCTACACCGACTACTACCACCCAAAGGATGATACAACAAAACACTCACACAATCTGACATTGACGAGATGACAGACCCACCATCAAAAGGATGACGGAGCAAACTCACACCGGCTACTACCACCAAAAGGATGATAGACAAAAACACTCGCACAATTTGACATCAATGAGATGACAGACCCACCACCAAAACGATGACGGAGCAAACTCACACCGGTACTACAACCAAAAGGATAATAGAATAAAACACTCGCATAATCTGGCCCCAACGAGGTGACAGACACACCACCAAAAGGATGACGGAGCAAACTGACACCGGCTACTACCATCAAAAGGGATATTGAGTAAAACACTCGCACAATCTGACACCGACGAGATGACAGAACCCCCATCAAAAGGATGACGGAGCAAACTCACATCAGCTACTACCACTAAAAGGATGATAGAGCAAAACACGCTCGCACAATCTGGCATCAACAAGATGACACACCCACCACCAAAAGGATGATGGACAAATCCACACTGGCTACTGCCACCAAAAGGATGATAAAGCAAAACACACGCACAATTTGGATTCAACAAGATGACAGACCCACCACCAAAAGGATGACGGAGCAAACCTACAACGGTTACTACCACCCAAAGGATGATAGAGCAAAATACTCACACAATCTAATATCAACGAGATGACAGACACACCAACAAAAGGATGACGGAGCGAACTGGCACCGGCTATTACCATCAAAAGGGATATTGACTAAAACACTCGCACAATCTGACACCAACGAGATGACAGAACCCCCACCAAAAGGATGACGGAGCAAACTCACATCGGCTACTACCACTAAAAGGATGGTAGAGCAAAACACACTCGCACAATCTGGCATCACCGAGATGACACACCCACCACCAAAAGGATGATGGAGCGAACCCACCCCAGCTACTTCCACCAAAAGGATGATAAAGCAAAACACTCGCACAATTTGGCTTCAACGAGATGACAGACTCACCGCCAAAAGGATGACGGAGCAAACCTACACCGGCTACTACCACCCAAAGGATGATAGAACAAAACACTCACACAATCTGACATTAACGAGATGACAGACCCACCATCAAAAGGATGACAGAGCGAACTCACACCGGCTACTACCACCAATAGGATGATAGAGAAAAACACTCGTACAATTTAACATCAACGAGATGACAGACCCACCACCAAAAGGATGACGTAGCAAACTCACACCAGCTACTAACACCAAAAGGATAATAGACTAAAACACTCGCACAATCTGGCCCCAACGAGATGACAAACACACCACCAAATGGATGACGGAGCGAACTGACAGCGGCTACTACCATCAAAAGGGATATTGAGCAAAACACTCGCACAATCTGACACCGACGAGATGACAGAACCCCCACCAAAAGGATGACGGAGCAAACTCACATCGGTTACTACCACTAAAAGGATGGTAGAGCAAAACACACTCGCACAATCTGGCATCAACGAGATGACACACCCAACACCAAAAGGATGATGGAGCGAACCCACCCCAGCTACTTCCACCAAAAGGATGATAAAGCAAAACACTCGCACAATTTGGCTTCAACGAGATGACAGACTCACCGCCAAAAGGATGACGGAGCAAACCTACACCGGATACTACCACCCAAAGGATGATAGAGCAAAACACTCACACAATCTGACACCGACGAGATGACAGACCCACCACCAAAAAGATGACGGAGCAAACTCACATCGGCTACTACAAGTAAAAGGATGATAGAGCAAAAACACTCGCACAATCTGGCATAAACGAGATGACACACCCACCATCAAAAGGATGATGGAGCAAACCCACACCAGCACCAACCACCAAAAGGATGATAAAGCAAAACACTCGCACAATTTGGCTTCAACGAGATGACAGACTCACCACCAAAAGGATGGCGGAGCAAACCTACACCGGCTACTACCACCCAAAGGATGATACAACAAAACACTCACATAATCTGAGATTGACGAGATGACATACCCACCACCTAAAGGATGACGGAGCAAACTCACACCGACTACTACCACCAAAAGGATGACGGAGCAAACTCACACCGGCTACAACCACCAAAAGGATAAAAGAATAAAACACTCCACCAAAAGGATGACGGAGCAAACTGACACCGGCTACTACCATCAAAAGGGATATTGATCAAAACACTCGCACAATCTGACACCGACGAGATGACAGTACTCTCATCAAAAGGATGACGGAGCAAACTCACATCGGCTACTACCACTAAAACGATGATAGAGCAAAACACAATCGCACAATCTGGCATCAACGAGATGACACACCCACCACCAAAAGGATGATGGAGCAAATCCACACCGACTTCTGCCACCAAAAGGATTATAAAGCAAAACACACGCACAATTTGGCAAAAGGATAGCGTAGCAAACCCACACTGGCTTCAACAAGATGACAGACTCACCGCCAAAAGGATGGCGTAGCAAACCTACACCGGCTACTACCACCCAAAGGATGATAGAACAAAATACTCACACAATCTGATATCGACGAGATGACAGACCCACCACCAAAAGGATGACGGAGCGAACTCACACCGGCTATTACCACCAAAAGGATGATAGAGAAAAACACTCGCACAATTTGACATGAACGAGATGACAGACCCACACCAAAAGGATGACGGAGCAAACTCACACCGGCTACTACCAATAAAAGGATAATAAAGCAAACTACTCGCAAAATCTGGCACCGACGAGATGACAGACCCACCACCAAAAGAATGACGGAGCAAACTCACATCGGCTACTACAAGTAAAAGGATGATAGAGCAAAACACACTCGCACAATCTGGCATCAACGATATGACACACCCACCATCAAAAGGATGATGGAGCGAACCCACACCAGCTACTGCCACCAAAAGGATGATAAAGCAAAATACTCACTCAATTTGGCTTCAACGAGATGACAGACTCACCACCAAAAGGATGACGGAGCAAACCTACACCGGCTACTACCACCTAAAGGATGATAGAACAAAACACTCACACAATCTGACATTGACGAAATGACAGACCCACCACCAAAAGGATGACGGAGCAAACTCACACCGGATACTACCACCAAAAGGATGATAGAGAAAAACACTCGCACAATTTGACTTTAACGAGATGACAGACCCACCACCAAAAGGATGATGGAGCAAACTCACACAGACTACTACCACTAAAAGGATAATAGACTAAAAATCTCACACAATCTGGCCTCAACGAGATGACAAACACACCACAAAAAAGGATGACGGAGCAAACTGACACCTGCTACTACCATCAAAAGGGATATTGAGCAAAACACTCGCACAATCTGAAACCGACGAGATGACAGTACTCTCATCAAAAGGATGACGGAGCAAACTCACATCGGCTACTACCACTAAAAGGATGATAGAGCAAAACACACTCGCACAATCTGGCATCATCGAGATGACACACCCAGCACCAAAAGGATGATGGAGCAAATCCACACCGACTACTGCCATCAAAAGGATTATAAAGTAAAACACACACACAATTTAGCTTCAACAAGATGACAGACTCACCACCAAATGGATGACGGAGCAAACCTACATCGGCTGCTACCACCCAAAGGATGATAGAACAAAATACTCACACAATCTGATATCGACGAGATGACAGACCCACCACCAAAAAGATGACGAAGCAAACTCACACCGGCTATTACCACCAAAACGATGATAGAGAAAAACACTCACACAATTTGACATCAACGAAATGACAGACTCACCACCAAAAGGATGACGGTGCAAACTCACACCGTCTACTACCACTAGAAGGGTAATAAAGCAAAACACTCGCAAAATCTGGCACCGACGAGATGACAGACCCACCACCAAAAGGATGACGGAGCAAACTCACATCGGCTACTACCACTAAAAGTATGATAGAGCAAAACACATTCGCACAATCTGGCATCAACGAAATGACACACCCATCACCAAAAGGATGGCGAAGCAAACTCAAATCGGCTACTACAAGTAAAAAGATGATAGAGCAAAACACACTCGCACAATCTGGCATCAATGATATGACGCACCCACCACCAAAAGGATGATGGAGCAAATCCACACCGGCTACTTCCACCAAAAGGATGATAAAGCAAAACACACGCACAATTTAGCTTCAACAAGATGTCAGACTCACCACCAAAAGGATGACCGAGCAAACCTACACCGGCTACTACCACCTAAAGGATGATAGAGAAAAATAATCACACAATCTGACATCGACGAGATGACAGACCCACCACCAAAAGGATGACGGAGCGAACTCACACCGGCTATTACCACCAAAAGGATGATAAAGCAAAACACTCACACAATTTGACATCAACGAGATGACAGACCCACCACCAAAAGGATGAAGGAGCCAACTCACACCGGCTACTACCACTAAAAGGATAATAAAGAAAAACACTCACAAAATCTGGCACCGACGAGATGACAGACCCACCACCAAAAGGATGACGGAGACAACTCACATCGCCTACTACCACTAAAAGGATGATAGAGAAAAACACACTCGCACAATCTGGCATCAACGAGATGACACACCTACCACCAAAAAGATGATGGAGCGAACCCACCCCAACTACTTCCACCAAAAGGATGAAAAAACAAAACACTCGCACAATTTGGCTTCAACGAGATGACAGACTCACCGCCAAAAGGATGACGGAGCAAACCTACACTGGCTACTACCACCCAAAGGATGATAGAACAAAACACTCACACAATCTGACATTGACGAGATGACAGACCCACCACCAAAAAGATGACGGAGCAAACTCACACCGGCTACTACCACCTAAAAGATGATAGAGAAAAACACTCACACAATTTGACATCAACGAGATGACAGACCCGCCACCAAAAGGATGACGAAGCAAGCTCACACCGGCTATTACCACCAAAAGGATAATAGACTAAAACATCGCACAATCTGGCCCCAACGAGATGACAAACACACCACCAAAAGGATGATGAAGCGAACTGACACCGACTACTACCATCAAAAGGGATATTGAGCAAAACACTCGCACAATCTGACACCGACGAGATGACACAACCCCCACCAAAAGGATGACGGAGCAAACTCACATCGGCTACTACCACTAAAAGACTGATAGAGCAAAACACATTTGCACAATCTGGCATCAACGAGATGACACACCCACCACCAAAAGGATGGCGAAGCAAACTCACATCGGCTACTACAAGTAAACGGATGATAGAGCAAAACACTCTCACACAATCTGGCATCAACGATATGACACACCCACCACCAAAAGGATGATGGAGCGAACCCACACCAGCTACTGCCACCAAAAGGATGATAAAGCAAAACACTCGCACAATTTGGCTTCAACGAGATGACAGACCCACCACCAAAAGGATGACGGAGCAAACTCACACCGGCTACTATCATCAAAAGGGATATTGAGCAAGACACTCGAACAATCTGACATCGACGAGATATCAGAACCCCCACTAAAAGGATGAAGGAGCAAACTCACATCGGCTACTACCATTAAAAGGATGATAGAACAAAACACACTCGCACAATCTGGCATCAACGAGATGACACACCCACCACCAAAAGGATGATGGAGCAAATCCAAACCGGCTACTTCCACCAAAAGGATGATAAAGCAAAACACACGCACAATTTGGCTTCAACAAGATGACAGACTCACCACCAAAAGGATGACGGAGCAAACCTACACCGGCTACTACCACCCAAAGGATGATAGAGAAAAACTCTCACACAATCTGACATCGATGAGATGACAGACCCACCACCAAAGGTATGACGGAGCGAACTCACATCGGCTATTACCACCAAAAGGATGATAGAGCAAAATACTCACACAATTTGACATCAACGAAATGACAGACCCACCACCAAAAGGATGACGGAGCAAACTCACACTGGCTACTACCACCAAAAGGATGACAAAGCAAACCTACACCGGCTACTACCACCCAAAGGATGATAGAGAAAAATACTCATACAATCTGACATCGACGAGATGACAGACCCACCACCAAAAGGATGACGGAGCAAACTCACACCGGCTATTACCACCAAAAGGATGATAGAGCAAAACACTCACACAATTTGACGTGAACGAGATGACAAACACACCACCAAAAGAATGATAGAGCAAAACACACCACCAAACTGACACCGGCTACTACCATCAAAAGCGATATTGAGCAAGACACTCGCACAATCTGACACCGACGAGATATCAGAACCCCCACTAAAAGAATGAAGGAGCAAACTCACATCGGCTACTACCACTAAAAGGATGATAGAGCAAAACACACTCGCACAATCTGGCACCGATGAGATGACAGACCCACCACCAAAAGGATGACGGAGTAAACTCACATCGGCTAGTACCACTAAAAGGATGATATAGCAAAACACACTCGCACAATCTGGCATCAACGAGATGACGCACCCACCACCAAAAGGATGGTGAAGCAAACTCAAATCGGCTACTACAATGTAAAAGGATGATAGAGAAAAACACACTCGCACAATCTGGCATCAACGAGATGACACACCTACCACCAAAACGATGATGGAGCAAACCCACCCCAGCTGCTTCCACCAAAAGGATGATAAAACAAAACACTCTCACAATTTGGCTTCAACGAGATGACAGACTCACCGCCAAAAGGATGACAGAGCAAACCTACACCGGCTACTACCACCCAAAGGATGATAGAACAAAACACTCACACAATTTGACATTTACAAGATGACAGACCCTCCATCAAAAGGATGACGGGGAAAACTCAAACCGGCTACTACCACCAAAAGGATAATAGACTAAAACACTCGCACAATCTGGCCCAACGAGATGACAAACACACCACCAAAAGGATGATGGAGCGAACTGACACCGGCTACTACCATCAAAAGGGATATTGAGCAAAACACTCGCACAATCTAACACCGACGAGATGACAGAACCCCCACCAAAAGGATGACGGAGCAAACTCACATCGGCTACTACCACTAAAATGATGGTAGAGCAAAACACACTCGCACAATCTGGCCTCAACAAGATGACACACCCACCACCAAAAGGATGATGGAGCAAATCCACACCGGCTACTGCCACCAAAAGGATGATAGAGCAAAATACACGCACAATTTGGCTTCAACAAGATGACAGACTCACTACCAAAAGGATAACAGAGCAAACCTACACCGGCTACTACCACCCAAAGGATGTTAGAGCAAAATACTAACACAATCTGACATCGACGAAATGACAGACCCACCACCAAAAGGATGACGGAGCGAACTCACACCGGCTATTACCACCAAAAGGATGATAGAGCAAAACAGTCGCACAATTTGACATCAACGAGATGACAGACCCACCACCAAAAGGATGACGGAGCAAACTCACACCGGCTACCACCACTCAAAGGATAATAAAGCAAAACACTCGCAAAATTTGGCGCCGACGAGATGAAAGTCCCACCGCCAAATGGATGATAGAGTAAACTCACATCGGCTACTACCACTAAAAGGATGACAGAGCAAAACACACTGGCACAATCTGGCATCAACGAGATGACACACCCACCACCAAAAGGATGGTGAAGAAAACTCACATCGGCTACTACAAGTAAAAGGATGATAGAGAAAAACACACTCGCACAATCTGACATCAACGAGATGACACACCCACCACCAAAAGGATGATGGAGCAAACCCACCCCAGCTACTTCCACCAAAAGGATGATAAAGCAAAACACTCGCACAATTTGTCTTCAACGAGATGACAGACTCACCGCCAAAAGGATGACAGAACAAACCTACACCGACTACTACCACCCAAAGGATGATACAACAAAACACTCACACAATCTGACATTGACGAGATGACAGACCCACCATCAAAAGGATGACAGAGCAAACTCACACCGGCTACTACCACCAAAAGGATGATAGACAAAAACACTCGCACAATTTGACATCAATGAGATGACAGACCCACCACCAAAACGATGACGGAGCAAACTCACACCTGTACTACAACCAAAAGGATAATAGAATAAAACACTCGCATAATCTGGCCCCAACGAGGTGACAGACACACCACGAAAAGGATGACGGAGCAAACTGACACCGGCTACTACCATCAAAAGGGATATTGAGTAAAACACTCGCACAATCTGACACCGACGAGATGACAGAACCCCCATCAAAAGGATGACGGAGCAAACTCACATCAGCTACTACCACTAAAAGGATGATAGAGCAAAACACACTCGCACAATCTGGCATCAACAAGATGACACACCCACCACCAAAAGGATGATGGACAAATCCACACTGGCTACTGCCACCAAAAGGATGATAAAGCAAAACACACGCACAATTTGGATTCAACAAGATGACAGACCCACCACCAAAAGGATGACGGAGCAAACCTACAACGGTTACTACCACCCAAAGGATGATAGAGCAAAATACTCACACAATCTGATATCAACGAGATGACAGACCCACCACCAAAAGGATGACGGAGCGAACTGACACCGGCTACTACCATCAAAAGGGAGAGTGAGCAAAACACTCGCACAATCTGATACCGACGAGATGACAGAACCCCCACCAAAAAGATGACGGAGCAAACTCACATCGGCTACTACCACTAAAAGGATGGTAGAGCAAAACACACTCGCACAATCTGGCATCAATGAGATGACACACCCACCACCAAAAGGATGATGGAGCGAACCCACCCCAGCTACTTCCACCAAAAGGAGGATAAAGCAAAACACTCGCACAATTTGGCTTCAACGAGATGACAGACTCACCACCAAAAGGATGACGGAGCAAACCTACAGAGGCTACTACCACCCAAAGGATGATAGAACAAAACACTCACACAATCTGACATTGACGAGATGACAGACCCACCATCAAAAGGATGACGAAGCAAACTCACACCGGCTACTACCACCAATAGAATGATAGAGAAAAACACTCGCACAATTTAACATCAACGAGATGACAGACCCACCACCAAAAGGATGACGGAGCAAACTCACACCGGCTACTACCACCAAAAGGATAATAGAATAAAACACTCGCATAATCTGGCCCCAACGAGGTGACAGACACACCAACAAAAGGATGACGGAGCGAACTGGCACCGGCTATTACCATCAAAAGGGATATTGACTAAAACACTCGCATAATCTGACACCGACGAGATGACAGAACCCCCACCAAAAGGATGACGGAGCAAACTCACATCGGCTACTACCACTAAAAGGATGGTAGAGCAAAACACACTCGCACAATCTGGCATCACCGAGATGACACACCCACCACCAAAAGGATGATGGAGCGAACCCACCCCAGCTACTTCCACCAAAAGGATGATAAAGCAAAACACTCGCACAATTTGGCTTCAACGAGATGACAGACTCACCGCCAAAAGGATGACGGAGCAAACCTACACCGGCTACTACCACCCAAAGGATGATAGAACAAAACACTCACACAATCTGACATTAACGAGATGACAGACCCACCATCAAAAGGATGACAGAGCGAACTCACACCGGCTACTACCACCAATAGGATGATAGAGAAAAACACTCGTACAATTTAACATCAACGAGATGACAGACCCACCACCAAAAGGATGACGGAGCAAACTCACACCAGCTACTAACACCAAAAGGATAATAGACTAAAACACTCGCACAATCTGGCCCCGACGAGATGACAAACACACCACCAAATGGATGACGGAGCGAACTGACACCGGCTACTACCATCAAAAGGGATAGTGAGCAAAACACTCGCACAATCTGATACCGACGAGATGACAGAACCCCCACCAAAAAGATGACGGAGCAAACTCACATCGGCTACTACCACTAAAAGGATGGTAGAGCAAAACACACTCGCACAATCTGGCATCAATGAGATAACACACCCACCACCAAAAGGATGATGGAGCGAACCCACCCCAGCTACTTCCACCAAAAGGAGGATAAAGCAAAACACTCGCACAATTTGGCTTCAACGAGATGACAGACTCACCGCCAAAAGGATGACGGAGCAAACCTACAACGGCTACTACCACCCAAAGGATGATAGAACAAAACACTCACACAATCTGACATTGACGAGATGACAGACCCACCATCAAAAGGATGACGGAGCGAACTCACACCGGCTACTACCACCAATAGAATGATAGAGAAAAACACTCGCACAATTTAACATCAACGAGATGACAGACCCACCACCAAAATGATGACGAAGCAAACTCACACCGGCTACTACCACCAAAAGGATAATAGAATGAAACACTCGCACAATCTGGCCCCAACGAGATGACAAACACACCACCAAAAGGATGACGGAGCGAACTGACACCGGCTACTACCATCAAAAGGGATAGTGAGCAAAACACTCGCACAATCTGATACCGACGAGATGACAGAACCCCCACCAAAAAGATGACGGAGCAAACTCACATCGGCTACTACCACTAAAAGGATGGTAGAGCAAAACACACTCGCACAATCTGGCATCAATGAGATAACACACCCACCACCAAAAGGATGATGGAGCGAACCCACCCCAGCTACTTCCACCAAAAGGAGGATAAAGCAAAACACTCGCACAATTTGGCTTCAACGAGATGACAGACTCACCGCCAAAAGGATGACAGAGCAAACCTACACCGGCTACTACCACCCAAAGGATGATAGAACAAAACACTCACACAATCTGACATTTACGAGATGACAGACCCTCCATGAAAAGGATGACGGGGAAAACTCAAACCGGCTACTACCACCAATAGAATGATAGAGAAAAACACTCGCACAATTTAACATCAACGAGATGACAGACCCACCACCAAAAGGATGACGGAGCAAACTCACACCGGCTACTACCACCAAAAGGATAATAGAATAAAACACTCGCATAATCTGGCCCCAACGAGGTGACAGACACACCAACAAAAGGATGACGGAGCGAACTGGCACCGGCTATTACCATCAAAAGGGATATTGACTAAAACACTCGCATAATCTGACACCGACGAGATGACAGAACCCCCACCAAAAGGATGACGGAGCAAACTCACATCGGCTACTACCACTAAAAGGATGGTAGAGCAAAACACACTCGCACAATCTGGCATCACCGAGATGACACACCCACCACCAAAAGGATGATGGAGCGAACCCACCCCAGCTACTTCCACCAAAAGGATGATAAAGCAAAACACTCGCACAATTTGGCTTCAACGAGATGACAGACTCACCGCCAAAAGGATGACGGAGCAAACCTACACCGGCTACTACCACCCAAAGGATGATAGAACAAAACACTCACACAATCTGACATTAACGAGATGACAGACCCACCATCAAAAGGATGACAGAGCGAACTCACACCGGCTACTACCACCAATAGGATGATAGAGAAAAACACTCGTACAATTTAACATCAACGAGATGACAGACCCACCACCAAAAGGATGACGGAGCAAACTCACACCAGCTACTAACACCAAAAGGATAATAGACTAAAACACTCGCACAATCTGGCCCCGACGAGATGACAAACACACCACCAAATGGATGACGGAGCGAACTGACACCGGCTACTACCATCAAAAGGGATAGTGAGCAAAACACTCGCACAATCTGATACCGACGAGATGACAGAACCCCCACCAAAAAGATGATGGAGCAAACTCACATCGGCTACTACCACTAAAAGGATGGTAGAGCAAAACACACTCGCACAATCTGGCATCAATGAGATAACACACCCACCACCAAAAGGATGATGGAGCGAACCCACCCCAGCTACTTCCACCAAAAGGAGGATAAAGCAAAACACTCGCACAATTTGGCTTCAACGAGATGACAGACTCACCGCCAAAAGGATGACGGAGCAAACCTACAACGGCTACTACCACCCAAAGGATGATAGAGCAAAATACTCACACAATCTGATATCAACGAGATGACAGACCCACCACCAAAAGGATGACGGAGCGAACTGACACCGGCTACTACCATCAAAAGGGATAGTGAGCAAAACACTCGCACAATCTGATACCGACGAGATGACAGAACCCCCACCAAAAAGATGACGGAGCAAACTCACATCGGCTACTACCACTAAAAGGATGGTAGAGCAAAACACACTCGCACAATCTGGCATCAATGAGATGACACACCCACCACCAAAAGGATGATGGAGCGAACCCACCCCAGCTACTTCCACCAAAAGGAGGATAAAGCAAAACACTCGCACAATTTGGCTTCAACGAGATGACAGACTCACCACCAAAAGGATGACGGAGCAAACCTACAGAGGCTACTACCACCCAAAGGATGATAGAACAAAACACTCACACAATCTGACATTGACGAGATGACAGACCCACCATCAAAAGGATGACGAAGCAAACTCACACCGGCTACTACCACCAATAGAATGATAGAGAAAAACACTCGCACAATTTAACATCAACGAGATGACAGACCCACCACCAAAAGGATGACGGAGCAAACTCACACCGGCTACTACCACCAAAAGGATAATAGAATAAAACACTCGCATAATCTGGCCCCAACGAGGTGACAGACACACCAACAAAAGGATGACGGAGCGAACTGGCACCGGCTATTACCATCAAAAGGGATATTGACTAAAACACTCGCACAATCTGACACCGACGAGATGACAGAACCCCCACCAAAAGGATGACGGAGCAAACTCACATCGGCTACTACCACTAAAAGGATGGTAGAGCAAAACACACTCGCACAATCTGGCATCACCGAGATGACACACCCACCACCAAAAGGATGATGGAGCGAACCCACCCCAGCTACTTCCACCAAAAGGATGATAAAGCAAAACACTCGCACAATTTGGCTTCAACGAGATGACAGACTCACCGCCAAAAGGATGACGGAGCAAACCTACACCGGCTACTACCACCATAAGGATGATAGAACAAAACACTCACACAATCTGACATTAACGAGATGACAGACCCACCATCAAAAGGATGACAGAGTGAACTCACATCGGCTACTACCACCAATAGGATGATAGAGAAAAACACTCGTACAATTTAACATCAACGAGATGACAGACCCACCACCAAAAGGATGACGGAGCAAACTCACACCGGCTACTAACACCAAAAGGATAATAGACTAAAACACTCGCACAATCTGGCCCCAACGAGATGACAAACACACCACCAAAATGATGACGGAGCGAACTGACACCGGCTACTACCATCAAAAGGGATAGTGAGCAAAACACTCGCACAATCTGATACCGACGAGATGACAGAACCCCCACCAAAAAGATGACGGAGCAAACTCACATCGGCTACTACCACTAAAAGGATGGTAGAGCAAAACACACTCGCACAATCTGGCATCAATGAGATAACACACCCACCACCAAAAGGATGATGGAGCGAACCCACCCCAGCTACTTCCACCAAAAGGAGGATAAAGCAAAACACTCGCACAATTTGGCTTCAACGAGATGACAGACTCACCGCCAAAAGGATGACGGAGCAAACCTACAGCGGCTACTACCACCCAAAGGATGATAGAACAAAACACTCACACAATCTGACATTGACGAGATGACAGACCCACCATCAAAAGGATGACGGAGCAAACTCACACCGGCTACTACCACCAATAGAATGATAGAGAAAAACACTCGCACAATTTAACATCAACGAGATGACAGACCCACCACCAAAATGATGACGAAGCAAACTCACACCGGCTACTACCACCAAAAGGATAATAGAATAAAACACTCGCATAATCTGGCCCCAACGAGGTGACAGACACACCACCAAAAGGATGACGGAGCAAACTGGCATCGGCTATTACCATCAAAAGGGATATTGAGCAAAACACTCGCACAATCTGACACCGACGAGATGACAGAACCCCCACCAAAAGGATGATGGAGCAAACTCACATCGGCTACTACCACTAAAAGGATGGTAGAGCAAAACACACTCGCACAATCTGGCATCAACGAGATGACACACCCACCACCAAAAGGATGATGGAGCAAATCCACACCGGCTACTGCCACCAAAAGGATGATAAAGCAAAATACACGCACAATTTGGCTTCAACAATATGACAGACTCGCCACCAAAAGGATGACAGAGCAAACCTACACCGGCTACTACCACCCAAAGGATGATAGAGAAAAATACTCACACAATCTGACATCGACGAGATGACAGACCCACCACCAAAAAGATGACAGAGCAAACTGACACCGGCTATTACCACCAAAAGGATGATAGAGCAAAACACTCGCACAATTTGACATCAACGAGATGACAGACCCACCACCAAAAGGATGACGGAGCAAACTCACACCGGCTACTACCACTAAAAGGATAATAAAGCAAAACACTCGCAAAATCTGGCACCGACGAGATGACAGACCCACCACCAAAAGGATGACGGAGTAAACTCACATCGGCTACTACCACTAAAAGGATGATAGAGCAAAACACACTCGCACAATCTGGCATCAATGAGATGACACACCCACCACCAAAAGGATGGTGAAGAAAACTCACATCGGCTACTACAAGTAAAAGGATGATAGAGAAAAACACACTCGCACAATCTGGCATCAACGAGATGAGACTCCCACCACCAAAAGGATGATAAAGCAAAACACTCGCACAATTTGGCTTCAACGAGATGACAGACTCACCGCCAAAAGGATGACGGGGCAAACCTACATCGTCTACTACCACCCAAAGGATGATACAACAAAACACTCACACAATCTGACATTGACGAGATGACAGACCCACCATCAAAAGGATGACGGAGCAAACTCACACCGGCTACTACCACAAAAAGGATGATAGAGGAAAACACTCGCACAATTTGACATCAACGAGATGACAGACCCACCACCAAAAGGATGACAGAGCAAACTCACACCGGCTACTACCACCAAAAGGATAATAGACTAAAACACTCGCACAATCTGCCCCCAACGAGATGACAAACACACCACCAAATGGATGACGGAGCGAACTGACAGCGGCTACTACCATCAAAAGGGATATTGAGCAAAACACTCGCACAATCTGACACCGACGAGATGACAGAACCCCCACCAAAAGGATGACGGAGCAAACTCACATCGGTTACTACCACTAAAAGGATGGTAGAGCAAAACACACTCGCACAATCTGGCATCAACGAGATGACACACCCAACACCAAAAGGATGATGGAGCGAACCCACCCCAGCTACTTCCACCAAAAGGATGATAAAGCAAAACACTCGCACAATTTGGCTTCAATGAGATGACAGACTCACCGCCAAAAGGATGACGGAGCAAACCTACACCGGCTACTACCACCCAAAGGATGATAGAGCAAAACACTCACACAATCTGACATCGACGAGATGACAGACCCACCACCAAAAGGATGACAAAGCGAACTCACACCGGCTACTACCACTAAAAGAATAATAAATCAAAACGCTCGCAAAATCTGGCATCGACGAGATGACAGACCCACCACCAAAAAGATGACGGAGCAAACTCACATCGGCTACTACAAGTAAAAGGATGATAGAGCAAAAACACTCGCACAATCTGGCATAAACGAGATGACACACCCACCACCAAAAGGATGATGGAGCAAACCCACACCAGCACCAACCACCAAAAGGATGATAAAGCAAAACACTCGCACAATTTGGCTTCAACGAGATGACAGACTCACCACCAAAAGGATGACGGAGCAAACCTACACCGGCTACTACCACCCAAAGGATGATACAACAAAACACTCACATAATCTGAGATTGACGAGATGATAGACCCACCACCTAAAGGATGACGGAGCAAACTCACACCGACTACTACCACCAAAAGGATGACGGAGCAAACTCACACCGGCTACAACCACCAAAAGGATAAAAGAATAAAACACTCCACCAAAAGGATGACGGAGCAAACTGACACCGGCTACTACCATCAAAAGGGATATTGAGCAAAACACTCGCACAATCTGACACCGACGAGATGACAGTACTCTCATCAAAAGGATGACGGAGCAAACTCACATCGGCTACTACCACTAAAACGATGATAGAGCAAAACACACTCGCACAATCTGGCATCAACGAGATGACACACCCACCACCAAAAGGATGATGGAGCAAATCCACACCGACTTCTACCACCAAAAGGATTATAAAGCAAAACACACGCACAATTTGGCAAAAGGATGGCGTAGCAAACCCACCGGCTTCAACAAGATGACAGACTCACCGCCAAAAGGATGGCGTAGCAAACCTACACCGGCTACTACCACCCAAAGGATGATAGAACAAAATACTCACACAATCTGATATCGACGAGATGACAGACCCACCACCAAAAGGATGACAGAGCGAACTCACACCGGCTATTACCACCAAAAGGATGATAGAGAAAAACACTCGCACAATTTGACATGAACGAAATGACAGACCCACACCAAAAGGATGACGGAGCAAACTCACACCGGCTACTACCAATAAAAGGATAATAAAGCAAACTACTCGCAAAATCTGGCACCGATGAGATGACAGACCCACCACCAAAAGAATGACGGAGCAAACTCACATCGGCTACTACAAGTAAAAGGATGATAGAGCAAAACACACTCGCACAATCTGGCATCAACGATATGACACAGCCACCATCAAAAGGATGATGGAGCGAACCCACACCAGCTACTGCCACCAAAAGGATGATAAAGCAAAATACTCACTCAATTTGGCTTCAACGAGATGACAGACTCACCACCAAAAGGATGACGGAGCAAACCTACACCGGCTACTACCACCCAAAGGATGATACAACAAAACACTCACACAATCTGACATTGACGAAATGACAGACCCACCACCAAAAGGATGACGGAGCAAACTCACACCGGATACTACCACCAAAAGGATGATAGAGAAAAACACTCGCACAATTTGACTTTAACGAGATGACAGACCCACCACCAAAAGGATGATGGAGCAAACTCACACAGACTACTACCACTAAAAGGATAATAGACTAAAACTCTCACACAATCTGGCCTCAACGAGATGACAAACACACCACAAAAAAGGATGACGGAGCAAACTGACACCGGCTACTACCATCAAAAGGGATATTGAGCAAAACACTCGCACAATCTGAAACCGACGAGATGACAGTACTCTCATCAAAAGGATGACGGAGCAAACTCACATCGGCTACTACCACTAAAAGGATGATAGAGCAAAACACACTCGCACAATCTGGCATCATCGAGATGACACACCCAGCACCAAAAGGATGATGGAGCAAATCCACACCGACTACTGCCATCAAAAGGATTATAAAGTAAAACACACGCACAATTTAGCTTCAACAAGATGACAGACTCACCACCAAATGGATGACGGAGCAAACCTACATCGGCTACTACCACCCAAAGGATGATAGAACAAAATACTCACACAATCTGATATCGACGAGATGACAGACCCACCACCAAAAAGATGACGGAGCAAACTCACACCGGCTATTACCACCAAAACGATGATAGAGAAAAACACACACAATTTGACATCAACGAAATGACAGACCCACCACCAAAAGGATGACGGTGCAAACTCACACCGTCTACTACCACTAGAAGGATAATAAAGCAAAACACTCGCAAAATCTGGCACCGACGAGATGACAGACCCACCACCAAAAGGATGACGGAGCAAACTCACATCGGCTACTACCACTAAAAGTATGATAGAGCAAAACACATTCGCACAATCTGGCATCAACGAAATGACACACCCATCACCAAAAGGATGGCGAAGCAAACTCAAATCGGCTACTACAAGTAAAAAGATGATAGAGCACCCACCACCAAAAGGATGATGGAGCAAATCCACACCGGCTACTTCCACCAAAAGGATGATAAAGCAAAACACACGCACAATTTGGCTTCAACAAGATGTCAGACTCACCACCAAAAGGATGACCGAGCAAACCTACACCGGCTACTACCACCTAAAGGATGATAGAGAAAAATAATCACACAATCTGACATCGACGAGATGACAGACGCACCACCAAAAGGATGACGGAGCGAACTCACACCGGCTATTACCACCAAAAGGATGATAAAGCAAAACACTCACACAATTTGACATCAACGAGATGACAGACCCACCACCAAAAGGATGAAGGAGCAAACTCACACCGGCTACTACCACTAAAAGGATAATAAAGAAAAACACTCACAAAATCTGGCACCGACGAGATGACAGACCCACCACCAAAAGGATGACGGAGACAACTCACATCGGCTACTACCACTAAAAGGATGATAGAGAAAAACACACTCGCACAATCTGGCATCAACGAGATGACACACCTACCACCAAAAAGATGATGGAGCGAACCCACCCCAACTACTTCCACCAAAAGGATGAAAAAACAAAACACGCGCACAATTTGGCTTCAACGAGATGACAGACTCACCGCCAAAAGGATGACGGAGCAAACCTACACTGGCTACTACCACCCAAAGGATGATAGAACAAAACACTCACACAATCTGACATTGACGAGATGACAGACCCACCACCAAAAAGATGACGGAGCAAACTCACACCGGCTACTACCACCTAAAGGATGATAGAGAAAAACACTCACACAATTTGACATCAACGAGATGACAGACCCGCCACCAAAAGGATGACGAAGCAAGCTCACACCGGCTATTACCACAAAAAGGATAATAGACTAAAACATCGCATAATCTGGCCCCAACGAGATGACAAACACACCACCAAAAGGATGATGAAGCGAACTGACACCAACTACTACCATCAAAAGGGATATTGAGCAAAACACTCGCACAATCTGACACCGACGAGATGACACAACCCCCACCAAAAGGATGACGGAGCAAACTCACATCGGCTACTACCACTAAAAGACTGATAGAGCAAAACACACTTGCACAATCTGGCATCAACGAGATGACACACCCACCACCAAAAGGATGGCGAAGCAAACTCACATCGGCTACTACAAGTAAACGGATGATAGAGTAAAACACTCTCACACAATCTGGCATCAACGATATGACACACCCACCACCAAAAGGATGATGGAGCGAACCCACACCAGCTACTGCCACCAATAGGATGATAAAGCAAAACACTCGCACAATTTGGCTTCAACGAGATGACAGACCCACCACCAAAAGGATGACGGAGCAAACTCACACCGGCTACTACCATCAAAAGGGATATTGAGCAAGACACTCGAACAATCTGACATCGACGAGATATCAGAACCCCCACTAAAAGGATGAAGGAGCAAACTCACATCGGCTACTACCACTAAAAGGATGATAGAACAAAACACACTCGCACAATCTGGCATCAATGAGATGACACACCCACCACCAAAAGGATGATGGAGCAAATCCAAACCGGCTACTTCCACCAAAAGGATGATAAAGCAAAACACACGCACAATTTGGCTTCAACAAGATGACAGACTCACCACCAAAAGGATGACGGAGCAAACCTACACCGGCTACTACCACCCAAAGGATGATAGAGAAAAACTCTCACACAATCTGACATCGATGAGATGACAGACCCACCACCAAAGGGATGACGGAGCGAACTCACATCGGCTATTACCACCAAAAGGATGATAGAGCAAAACACTCACACAATTTGACATCAACGAAATGACAGACCCACCACCAAAAGGATGACGGAGCAAACTAACACTGGCTACTACCACCAAAAGGATGACAAAGCAAACCTACACCGGCTACTACCACCCAAAGGATGATAGAGAAAAATACTCATACAATCTGACATCGACGAGATGACAGACCCACCACCAAAAGGATGACGGAGCAAACTCACACCGGCTATTACCACCAAAAGGATGATAGAGCAAAACACTCACACAATTTGACGTGAACGAGATGACAAACACACCACCAAAAGAATGATAGAGCAAAACACACCACCAAACTGACACCGGCTACTACCATCAAAAGCGATATTGAGCAAGACACTCGCACAATCTGACACCGACGAGATATCAGAACCCCCACTAAAAGGATGAAGGAGCAAACTCACATCGGCTACTACCACTAAAAGGATGATAGAGCAAAACACACTCGCGCAATCTGTCATCAACCAGATGACACACCCACCACCAAAATGATGGTGAAGCAAACTCACATCGGCTACTACAAGTAAAAGGATGATAGAGCAAAACACGCTCGCACAATCTGGCATCAACGAGATGACACACCCACCACCAAAAGGATGATGGAGCGAATCCACCCCAGCTACTTCCACCAAAAGGATGATAAAACAAAACACTTACACAATTTGGCTTCAACGAGATGACAGACTCACCGCCAAAAGGATGACGGAGAAAACCTACACTGGCTACTACCACCCAAAGGATGGTAGAACAAAACACTCACAAAATCTGACATTGACGAGATGACAGACCCACCACTAAAAGGATGACGGAGCAAACTCACACCGGCTACTACCACCAAAAGGATGATAGAGAAAAACACTCGCACAATTTGACATCAACGAGATGACAGACCCACCACCAAAAGGATGACGAAGCAAACTCACACCGGCTACTACCACCAAAAGGATAATAGACTAAAACATCGCATAATCTGACCCCAACGAGATGACAAACACACCACCAAAAGGATGACGGAGCAAACTGATACCGGCTACTACCATCAAATGGGATATTGAGCAAAACACTCGCATAATCTGACACTGACGAGATGACAGAACCCCCACCCAAAGGATGACGGAGCAAACTCACATCGGCTACTACCACTAAAAGGATGGTAGAGCAAAACACACTCGCATAATCTGGCATCAACGAGATGACACACCCACTGTAACAACCCAATTTTCAGTAATTATTTTTTGGTACTAATTAATTGGTTTAAGTGGTTTATTTGATTTAAAGGAATCATTGGATTTATTTAAATTATATGAGTTAATGGATTTAACTGATTTATTATATTTGGTAGAATAATATGGATTTACCAGATATTTTCTAATTAATATCAAGATGAGATATTTTGTGAGAGAGGATTTGGTAGGTGTTATGAGAAAAGAAATATGATAGAAAGAAAAATCAAATGGAAATTATATAAAGGAAAATAGATGGAAAAGAAAACATAAGGGAAAGAAACAGAAAGACAAAGAGAAGAGAAAGAAAGAAAGAGGAGAAAAGAGAAGAGAAGAGGGTAAAAGCATGGAAAGCTCAAGGATCCGCTTCAAGCTTCGATTAAACCAAGGTAAGGCTGAGAAACATTGTTATTTAATCCATGTATATGATTATGTATGTGTGTATTTGGTTTGTTGTGAATTTCCACCATTTTTCCATTTAGGGAAAAGGGGATTTAATCGGTAGAATCGGATTTTAATCGGTTAGAATCTGAAATGGTTATCGTAGACTAGTCGAGCGTGGTTTAACTAAGGTTATTGGGACTGGTTTGACAAGAATCGGGAGATTTTGGTGGTTTGGAGGGTTTTGAGCAGATTGGGAAGTTCTGGTTTCGCAGGTTCGCTGGCTCTCGCCAAGCGAGTGAGGGCGAAGTTTCTCCAGGCGAAGCCTAGCGAGTGGCTGGCGAGCAATTCCAGTAGCTCTCAGTGGACTTCGCAGGCTTGTTCGCCAGGCGAAGGAGGCAGCGTGTGGGTTCGCCGGGCGAATCCCAACGAGTGTAGTGGCGAATAATTCCAGTAAACTCCCAGTGGTCTTCGCCAACTTGTTCGCCAGGTGAACTGGCAGCGAGCATTCGCCAATGGCTTCGCCAGGCGAATGGCAGCGAACGTGACAGAGTTTTCTTTTCTCTGTGATTCCAATCTGCGTTGTTTTGCTTAGCTTAATGGTGTTTAAACCTTAGCTGAATGACATGTTTTATGTTATGATATGTTGTACTGTGGGTAGCCTTTGGGCGTGAATCCTAGATGATAGGATCAAATATGAATTGCATTCTTTTGACAAATATTTGTATGCATTATTTTAACATGTTTAAAATGCATGATTATTGTGATTAATTCGTCGTCGTTTGGCACGATATTATGAATGTATATTGATTGGATGCAATTATATTTGAACAATGCATGAGAATATATTGTGAATATATGTGCGTTGTGTGGTAAATGTGTTATGCGTGTAAGCATGATGTAATTCTTGTATGATGAATTACTTGAGAATGCATGAGAACATATTGTGAATATGTGTGCATTGCTTGATAGATGTTATAAATGCATATTGTGTGCATGTGATTAAATGTGAAGAATGCATGGGAACATATCGTGGATATGTGTGCATTGTTTAATAATTGTGAGAAATGCATGGGAACATATCTTGGATATGTGTGCATTGTTTGATGATGTGATAATGGTATTGATAAATGAATACATTGATGATTGTTGTGATATGTTGTGTGTGCAATCATGTTATAATTCGTATGTGATGAATTATTTGAAATGCATGAGATTAAGATGCGGGAACAGTATTAAGTGCATTTTGTTGGTTGATTGCATATGCATCATTTAGTCAAGAGGCAATGTTTTCTAGTTTCATGGAGACTAGTGGCTTGTCCCAAACCTAGAAGGGTGGGTTTGAAGCCTAGGGGACGGCCTTTGTTATCGGTCTAGAAGGGTGGACCCGGTTTAAATGTAAAAACTGAAAAACGATAACAAGTGTTGGTACCACATGACATGAGTTGCATTGAGTCACATGGCACATTTGTGATTGTTGTATGAAGCATGCGTGGGTGCATGACTTGTTGATTTGAGAGTGTGAATATAAGATTGTTGTATGCAAAAATGCTTATGTGTATGTTATGTGGATTGGTGAGGACTATGGATATGTGCATGATGAAAATTCTTGATGATTGTCCATATTTGTTTATATAAGTATGCTTTGTAAAGTATATGATGAGTTATGATGAAGTATGGCGAGAGTTGTGGAATATGCGTATGTGCATTACTTGTGTAATTGAGAAATGTGAATGTGTAATAGTGAATTGGTGGATAAAACATAACATGTGTATGATTATGTGGGATGTTGAGATTTATGGATGTATGCATGATGAAAATTCTTGATAAATGTCTATGTTTGTTTATATGCACGTTGTGATGCATCTGATAATGAAAATGAATTGTGGTTAGAAAATGTGGGTTATATGTATTCTATAATTGTGTATTTATATATAATTGTATGCATTGATTATTATGATAATATTTCTCACCCTTCAGCTGGAATGATGTCCTATATGACATCGTGCAGGTATAAGAGTAGAGTTATTCGTTGTTGCAAGGTCGCTATTGGTGTAGCTGTTTAGTAATCTATTTATGGGTCGAGTCATGCTCTGGTTATGTAACACTGGGATCGTTGGGTTTATGCCTTAGAGATATATTGTGTATTCTAAGTTGTGTTTTAAATGCATTTGAAATATGTGATAATGGCCTATGTGCCTAAGTGTTGATGATTATGTGATGAACATGAATATTCTGTGAAGGGATTTATGTAAATAAATTGAATCCACTGTTACATGCAAGATGAAAATTTAATAGCATGACTATTTATTTCAATGTTACATGAGTATGACAGGTGAATGTTGAGATTTTGTAAAATTGTGTGACGCCCTTTTGTGAAAGCATGTTAATTTACTCTGATTAATTATGTATTATTCCGTGGGGTTAGAAGGGTTTTACATTAGTGGTATCAGAACAGGTCGGTCCGTCCGGCCATGTTGTCTAATGTTATTTATTCCCTTGTATGCGACATGTGTTTGAAAACACTGTCGATACATGTTTGTTGTTTAACCTTTGTCTGTAGAAGTGGGAATGATCGAAGTGGGGGAGAAGCTTGTGATTCCTCAAAATGCTGCAAGCGTGGAGATGCAGCTTAGTGTGGTTGAATGCTCTTATAGTTTGGTAAAGATGGTTTATACCCCATCATTATTTTCGACTGTCTATCGGCAAATTGAGGAACTGGTCACCCTTAATCTCTTGTTGATAGTAGTTGGGATTGTGTTGGATGGGATAAATCTGTCTTGCAAGCTTAGATGGCGTGGTGCAGTGAATTGTTTTGAGTAAAGTCGAGCGCTTAAGAATTGTTTTGATGATTCGGCGCAGGACAGTGATGAGATGTTTGATTTTGATGGGAATTTTGAGTATTAATGAAAGTGGAGAAGTTGTCGGTTTACCGTTTGATTGTGGTAGTCTGAGAGTTATCCTGACAAGATAAGTGATAAACAGCCAAGACGTGAAGTTGAGTTGTGATCGACTTAGCTGCGGGGACTAATCAGATATTGGAAGCTCCATATTATATGTTTGTTTGAGTGGCCAAGGAATTAAGATTGATTAAGTTGTGTTGAGGCTTGTGTTTGGTGTGTATGCTACGGCAGCAAAGTGTGAGGTCGAGTATAATGGATAATGAATTTTGGTGATTATTAAGGAAAGTAAGATGCGGAATACAATATGGGTATAATTAGACCTTTGGAATTTCAAGAGTTAAAAATGCGTTTAGTGGCCTTCGGAGTGTGAAAATGTTGTTTTCGTCTTTTGACGCACCATTCGGAGCGTTGGACGCTATTTTAATGCTCTGTGTGATGGTGAAGTAGTGGCATGGAAATTAATTAATTTATTGATGGAATGTGTTTGAAAATTCGAAGAATATAGAGGATCATGTTGAGCATCGGGAACTTGTGTTATCAGTATTGGAGAAGAAGTAGTGATATGCCACTATGAAGAAGTTCAGAGAGTTTTTGGAAAGTTGTCAATAGCTCGTGTGTTGGTTTTGCCGAATCTGACGGAACTATTCGTTGTGTTTTAATACTTTGTTAATATGACTGAGAGATATGTTAAGTGCAACATCAACGAGTTTTGGCTATGCTTTGAAGCAACCTAACGTACATAAGGGAATTATCAGACAAGTGATTTAGAGTTGGTTGTTGTTATGTGTTTGTACCGGAGTTTGGAAGCCTCAATTGTTTAGTTGAGATTTGAGATGGTTAATGATCTTAATATCTTAAGGTATTTGTTTGATTTGAAAATTTGAATATGATGTAGAGGAAATAATTGGGACTTCTGAAAGAATATGGTTTTGGTTGAGTTACCGTTCGAGTGAGACCAAGTGGTAACTGAGCTATTGCATTGGAAATTTCTGTATGTACCGATGATGATGGTAATGAAGTTAGGACTGATTGAGTAAATTCGAAATATGAGTGTGGTCTGTGAAGAGACTTCTCATAGAGTTGAGCTTTATATTGCGAGACTGACTATTGGTATTCTCGATGAGATTCGAGGAGGTCAAAATTCTAATTCGAGTTAATAGATTGATTGAATTTAAGGGATAAAAGTCGAGGAGGTGATTTTCGGATTTATGGAAATGGTATCATGATATGTCGGGATGGAGTATGTGTTCTGAATAGTGTGAGTTGGATGAGAGTACACTGGAAGAAGGACATTGAGATAGATGGAGTATCCATGCAGGTACTGGGAAGGTGTGACCGAATTTGAGGAATTATTTTGATGACCACAGATGAAGAGAGAAGTGATTGAGTTTGTATATGCTGGATTAGACTTATTAGAATGTCGGAGAATAAACGTCAGAGACCGTTGGGTCAGATGCAACTGTTGAATATTCTTGAGTGGGATGGAATAGTATTTCCATGGATTTTATGCTGGGTTTTCCGAAGAATTTGAAGGGGTATGATTCGATTTGAGTGGTTATGGATAGATTGACAAGATTAACTTATTTCTTACCAATGAGGATTAATCATTCTATGTTGAAGCTAGCTGAGATGTGTATCGATGAAGTTGTGAAGTTGTGCGAAGTGCCGTCGAATGTTGTGTCAGATGGGAATCAAAGTTTTTCATTGGGACTTTGAGGGAGTTGCAGACGCTTTGAGCGACATGTTGAAGATAATCTATGTCTAGCATCCATGGACGAATGGGTAGACAAAGAGGACTATCTAATATGTAGAGAATTTGTTGAGAGCTTATGTGTTGGATCAAGATGGATCAGGAGATGGTTAATTATTGGTGATTGAGTTTACCTACAATAATTGCTATTATGCTAGTATTGGAATAGCATCGTATGAGACTTTGTTTGGTAAGAGGTGTAGGACTCCTTTGGATAGACGTGTGTCAAGCGAGAGTGTTGTACTCAGGCCGAAGATTGTGCAAGAGACGAATGAAAAGATCAAAAGGATCCAAGAAAGGACGTGTTTTGAGAGTTTTGATAGGGACTGGTGTTGGTCGAGCTTGGGGTCTCGAAAGTATATCCTGTGTTTTGTGGATCTGTATCAGAGTGGCGCAACGGAAGCGTGGGGAAAATAGCATGAAAGATTGTTTTACCGCTGTCACTTGTGGAGATTACATGATATGTTCATGTGTCTAAGCTAAGAAGGTACATTGATTCAGATGGATGGTGTGCAAGAGAGAGACGATTTGATTTCTGAGGCATTTTTAGTTCAGGTTGATGAACGAGAGGTAACTTCGAGGTAAAGGGATTCCTTTGATGGAGGTAGTTCGAGAGAGAGTTAGATTTGGGAGATTGGGATGCGAGGATCGTATCCAGAGTTATTTAAATCAAGTAACATATTCGAGGACAAAAATTCCTAAATTGGGGGAGGGTTGTAACAACCCAATTTTCAGTAATTAATTATTGGTACTAATTAATTGGTTTATTTGATTTAAAGGAATCATTGGATTTATTTAAATTATATGAGTTAATGGATTTAACTGATTTTATTATATTTGGTAGAATAATGTGGATTTATCAGATATTTTCTAATTAATGTCAAGATTAGATATTTTGTGAGAAAGGATTTGGTAGGTATTATGAGAAAAGAAATATGATAGAAAGAAAAATCCACTACAACAAAAATGACTTTTGGCAACAACTCAAAACCGCAACCTAAAGTGCAATAACCGTAGCCTAAGGCTTTAGGGGACGGTTTATCAGACGTGGAATAAACGGCCGTTGCCTATTCCTTTAGAGCGCGGTTTTTTTATTTTTAACCACGGATTCAAAACACCGTCGCCTAAATCATCAAATTCCACGGTTTTAGTTGTAGTTTTAGTCCGCGATTTTCTAGTAACAACACAAAATAACCGTCCCCAAAACATGAATATACAACGGTTATAAACAAGCAACAAATGAAAACCGTAGCTAGTTTATAATTTCTTTATAATTTCTTTTAAAGAACCGCGCCTAAAACTTAGGAAAAGTCAACGGTTTTTAATAAACTTAAAGTTAAAGTTAGGTAAATATTAACTTTAAACTTAAAGTTATAATTATTAAAAAAGTTCCTATTCATTTATATGATGATACATTTCAACCATAAACCTTCATTTTGTTCTAATATAGTATAAGTCAATATTATTTAATTAAATGAGAAGAAACACATGTATAAATTAATCAAAAATATGAAGTATTAATAAGATGATGTGTAATAAACACTTTGAAATGTTAGAACAAATATTTTAAAAATAAATCCAAACTCTTTGAAATATAATAAACTAATTAGGCGGTTTGTGTAACTCCATAAATTTCCTATTTTTTTTCATACGATAGTTACATCTTGTTGTGATAGCATGTCCCTGCAAAGGTTTTCTGTAAATTCATGTCTGAACATAATCCCATATAAAGAATAGCTTTAAATCAGTACATGTATTGGTGACTTGATAATACATGTGAAGTGTCAGCTGAGAGGTTCTTATTTGTGTTCTGGTTCTAAGCATCTTTCTTAGATTGTATCATGTCACAGTATCCATCTCTAGTGCCTGTCTTGTTTGTCCAAGAATGTTGAATACAGTCGCCGCAATTTTGTTGTTTCTAAATGACTTACAGCATATTGGCTCAAGTCAGATACTGATATATCTGCAAGAAAGTGATTGGCTTTGACAACACACTTTGTCCCAAGTTTTCCATAGCCAGGCCTAGAAGGAAAAACAAGAGTTTTGCAAGAGGAAGAAATACATAAAGCTAGCTGAGATTCAAGTCCAGTTTCTTGGTCTTTATCTTCTTCCTTCATTAGTATTGGCTAGATTAGACATCTCTGTAGAAAATAAACAAGAAAATTTCACTTGTTAGTTTCACGCAATGGTTGGTTCTTGAAAATAAAGAAAGAAAATAAAGGTACATGGCATCAAATCTTGACAGCATTTCATTTTATCTTCTACTAGGTGTTGTTTATTCTCTGAATCTTCTGAGATTGAGAAAAAAAAGTGACATGCAAATAACAAGAAACTAACAATATTCTATAAAAACTCTTATATGATATGATGTCTTCACTAAAGTGCAAATAACAAGAAAATAACAGTATATTTATGATATGATATGATGCCTTCACTACAACAAAAATGATTTATGATATGATATGAAGAGATACAATTCAAGCGAGCAAAGTGGTTAGAGTTCACAATGCGCGACAAATCTTTTGATTCTATTGGGCTCTTTCCAAAGCAGTTTTCCAATTCAGTCTTTAAAGCATCTACCTGAAAATGAAAAACACCAAACATTAGATCCACATAGACAAAGATTTACAACTCTTGATCACACGAAGAAACTTTCATACCAATTTCGGAGCAAACTCTTTTGTTGTTATAAGATAATCAGGAGAAATTCAGGCTTGTCCATTGTTACATCCCTATTTGCCAGAAATTATCCGTCTTGCAACAACCTTGTAAATTCAAATGCAGTTATAGTCAATAGAAAAACTCAAACTTAATCAATGCAAATGCGGCCTTAATCAATAGATAAACTCAAACTAATCAATGCAAGCACGGCCTGAGTCAATACCTCTAAATTGACATTTGAATCAACAACAGTTGGAGATTTTCCTCCGAGCTCCAGAACAACTGGTGTAAGGTGTTTTGCAGCTGCAGCCATCACTATCCGTCCCACTTTTCCATTTCCTGAAAAATTCAAGAATTACTTTAGCTAGTACCATTTTTTTGTTCAAAACTCGCAGCTATCCATGAAAAACAAATCGATAATAACACACAAGACAAACCTGTATAGAAAATTGTGTCCCACTTTTGTTGCAGCAATGCAGTAGTTTCATCCACTGCCCCTTCCACAACTCTTATAGAAGAGTTATCCAAGTACTCCCCTAACAATTTCGCTAGCAGTGAAGATGAAGCCAGAGCAATTTCTGATGGTTTTAAAACCAGAACATTACCCGCTGCTATAGCTCCGACGACTGGATCAAGGGACAACACTGGAAGAACAGACAAAGAGTAATACTAATATTATAATCTTCATAGATTATCATAAAAAAAAACAATAAGCTGAAAATATCAACTCTAAAACATTTGAATAAACAACTTAATTAAGTAATTGTAACATAACCGTTTATCATATAAATAATCTATAACTTGTTTGTATAATTACAGATAAATTCAAATGAGTCAATCCAATCAGGCTCGACTCAGAGTTAGTTACAAAACGGATAGTTCCATGGGGAGATGACTAACACAACACCAAGCGGTTTAGGTATGATTTCAGCCGAAGACGGAAAAGTTGTGATTGAAGTTTTAGCCTGAAATAATTAAAGAAACTTCATATAATAAATCAAATAAACTAACTAACTATATATATAAGCAATAAAAGAAACCTTTTCTGGTGTCATCCATTGTTTCAATTCTTTCAACATGAGTTCACATGAGTTTTTAAGCATAACAATCTACAAAACAATAGTTACTCAGTAATTGAGTGAAGATAACTTTCATGATTTGAATTAACTTAAGCATGAAGATAAATAACATTACCTCATAGAGGACGGTTTCCAGTGGCGGTTTAGCAAGGTCGTAACGAAGAGCATCAATGATTTGATCCTCTTGTTCTGCCATCATTTTCAAAAGAGCCTTCACCTGTGATATTCTCCATTCATAACTTCGCGTCTTACCGGAACTGAAACTCACCCTCAGTTTCTTCACCAGCGACGATGCGGCTTCTCCATCAAACACAATCTTCTGTGAGTGTGATTCCTCTCCCATTATTAATATTGTTTTTGTGTAAATAAAGAGAGAATCTGAGAGAAAAGATGAAATGGAATTTGGAAATATGAGTTGAAACTGAAGGAATTAAGGGATGCAATTTATAGTGTATACTCCATTCTTGTTTTGTTAACTACGTACAGAAAAAGAGACTTGTTAAAAGCAACAGTCTCTTTCAAAGTTTTTCTTCTCCCATATTTCAATTTCAACCGAGCTTATTTGTTTCTAAAAAAAAGTGACATGCAAATAACAAGAAACTAACAATATTCTATAAAAACTCTTATATGATATGATGTCTTCACTAAAGTGCAAATAACAAGAAAATAACAGTATATTTATGATATGATATGATGTCTTCACTACAACAAAAATGATTTATGATATGATATGAAGAAATACAATTCAAGCCATAAACACAAGGTAAGAAATAAGCTGTAATACAAAGGAATTACAGCAGCCATTCTACATTACCACAAGAAAACTAACAGCAGGGCTAACAGATCTTCATTGACAATCACATAACCAATTTCAGTTTAACACAACATGTAACTAATTCCATTACCAGCCATAACAGATTTTCTTCTAGGAAGAAAAGGAGCAACACATTACACTACCAATAGTCACAAAGTCATAACTAACGAACTAAGGTAACTGATTTGCAGATGACTAATTTACTTGCCTAACCTATTAAATTGACAGAGCATTTTGTCGCACACCTTGAATTTAACTCTAACAGTTTCATGACACAATTTCTGACATTGAAGTAATTTACCAATGGCTCAATTTTACAAGTTTCACCAAGTTTTATAACAGACCTCAAACTTACAATAACAATGCAACAATCTTTCCCTAATTACGAACTCATTCACACTTTGAAAAACTAACCAAGAAAAATATAACACTACCTCTAACTTCACATTTAACAAAAATTGCAAAAATACTCAGCTCAAACAGTATTCCATTCTAGGACAGTGTACGTAGTATCCGTACCTACAACAAATATGTCCTACATGTAGAGGGAAAAAGCACAATCAAATCTAAACAAATTATGTTAGAGTGTGTGAGTAGTTTAACTATAAATTAATGATATTGTTACTTACCAGGATCAAAGCTTTTATTGCAGTTCTATCAATTTGGAAGCCAATAGCATTAGTCTTTTGAACTGAAAGCAAAACATCCACAAAATCTTCATTATCTTTAACACCAACATCTCCATCAGACCTACGACAAATGTGATCCTCAATTACTTCTATAAGTTCATCCAAATGTTTGGCTACTCTTTCTGCTTTTCTATAAAAACCATTAACTTTTCCCACAGAAAACCAAATCCTGAGTTTTCATTACTTTTCTTGTTGCATCAGAAGATGAAACCACAAGTACTGGAACCTTGCCAAAATAAAGAAGCATCAAAGGCCATATTTTTGAGATAAAGTTTGTAGCGTAAGGTGAGGGAATAAGCCAAGTTGATGGAGATTACCAAGTAGTGGAAATCTTGGAGGTGATGGTGGCGACTTTTTTGTCGTGGAATAATACCGATATTTCATTATGAATAAAAAAGAGAGTAAGAGCGAGAAGATAGTGAAGAATAGTGAGTTTTTTGTCGTGGAATAATCCTGAGTTTTTTGTCTGGTATTATAATAAAAATTATTGGAGGTGAAGATCACAACAAAAGGGAGACCATATAAATTTTATCTGAATTGGAGATCTTGAGGTTGTATTTCAGATGTATTATTATTTTAGTGGTGAATATTCAAAAGTGACGGAACGTACCTGATAAGTTCCCTGAGAAACACTTCCTTGTTACTGTATAAACTGTTAACAATAAGGTCCATGAGCCGACTAACCTGCCAAAGATACACAATATCCAAAACAATGTTCATGATATATATCAAGTGCACTAGAGGTAACAAACCATACACATAAACTGATCTTGGACTCTTGGTTGAGACAACCACCTTCAAACCATACAAAAATATACATATATAAACTGCCATATATAAATTCTCTCTAATTAAGACAAATATGGAAGTTACTTCATGACAGCATCAACATTATTACTCCTTTCTCAAAACATGTTCCAAACAGGGCCAGATTCTTTCCAAAACCAAATCCAAATATGTTCCCAACATGTGTGTTTGAACTTGTTTAATTATAAACAGAAAGTCTTTTATTACCCAGCAACAGTGTTTCAATTGAAATTCCAAATCATAGTTTTTGAAATCATATATAAGGAATTCACATACAGCACAAGCCTCGGGGGGAGACCAAAAGAAGATTTCAGAACACACATACCACACCAGACATAATTTACATGACCAACATTAAGAAGGAGGATCAAAGAAGAAGGAAGGGGGAATTGGAAGGAGGAGGGTATCGAAACTTATCTGCACGTATAGCCGACATCGCGGAGTCGCCGTTTGCGTCGAAACCTTCAGACCCTTTAAAAATCGTCTTCAAACCGCCGAAGGAGTGACAACTGAGTGGTACCATCATTTCAGCTTCACAGCAAGACCGCTGCCGCAGCCTTGTCTTGGCTGGTAACATCATTCCGTTCTTGTTTGAGAATGAAAGTCAAATGGAGAACTAAGATTGAGAGGCAATACCCTAGAGCAAAAATATGAACATGAGAGATTGAAAATTGCATATTATTATTATTTATAAAATTAGAATGAAAAACTTACGTTTGAGAGATATAAGCAATGGATGAGAGAAGGGAGGACGGTTGCCGGAAGGAATGAGGGTGAAAATATTCGCTTGCAGAGAGATGAAAAGTTAGGGTTTAAACTTTAAACAACCCCCAACTTTGAGAAACTATATGGAGCGGATGAAAAATTTCAAGTTTTTGAACAGATCAATTAATTAATAAATTTTGAATTCAAATTAAAACAAAATGGTGTTATTGTTCTGATGTTAGCGAGGTCTCACTACAAAGCCAAGTTCTTGGGTTCAAATCTTGATTTTGCCAATTTTCTTAAATTAATTTTTCAATCATATTTTCAAGTTTGAGTTAGAGCACTTCAAGGACAGGGGTTCGATCCCCACTATACATTTAATATGCGAATAATTAACATTAAGGGACGGTTCTTATATGCTACGCTTATGTAACTGTGGATAGAAGGACGGTTCTTATATGCTACACTTATGAAACTGTGGATAGAAGTGAATACGCAACGGTTATACTATAACCACATTTTCAAACCGTAGCATATAATAAATAAGGGACGGTTTTGAAAAAAAAGCGTCCACACGTAAAAAAGCGTAGCCTATGTTACTTATAGGGACGGTTTTACAGTCGTTGTCTATTCCTCCGTTGCCTAAAGTCATTTTTGTTGTAGTGATCAAATGGAAAGTATATAAAGGAAAATAGATGGAAAAAGAAAATATAAGGGAAAGAAAGAGAAAGAGAAGAGAAAGAAAGAAAGAGGAGAAAAGAGAAGAGAAGAGGGAAAAAGCTTAGAAAGCTCAAGGATCCACTTCAAGCTTCGATTAAACCAAGGTAAGGGTGAGAAACGTTGTTATTTAATCCATGTGTATGATTATGTATATGTGGGTTTGGTTTGTTGTGAATTTCCACCATTTTTCCATTTAGGGCAAAGGGGATTTAATCGGTAGAATTAGAGTTTAATCGGTTAGAAACTGAAATGGTTATCATAGACTAGTCTGGTGTGGTTTAACTAAGGTTTTTGGGACTGGTTTGACAAGAATCGGGTGATTTCGGTGGTTTGGAGGGTTTCGAGCAGATTGGGAAGTTCTGGTTTCGCAGGTTCGCTGGCTCTCGCCAAGCGAGTAAGGGCGAAATTTCGCCAGGCGAAGCCCAGCGAGTGGCTAGCGAGCAATTCCAGTAGCTCTCAGTGGACTTCACTGGCTTGTTCGCCAGGCGAAGGAGGCAGCGAGTGGGTTCGCCGGGAGAATCCCAACGAGTGTATTGGCGAATAATTACAGTAAACTCCCAGTGGACTTCGCCAGCTTGTTTGCCAAGCTATCTGGCAGCGAGCATTCGCCAATGGCTTCGCCAGGCGAATGGTAGAGAACGTGACAGAGTTTTCTTTTCTCTGTGATTCCAATCCGTGTTGTTTTGCTTAGCTTAATGGTTTTTAATCCTTAGCTGAGTGGCTTGTTTTATGTTATGATATGTTGTACTGTGGGTAGCCTTTGGGCGTGAATCCTAGATGATAGGATCAAATATGAATTGCATTCTTTTGGCAAATATTTGTATGAATTATTTTAACATGTTTAAAATGCATGATTATTGTGATGAATTCGTCATCGTTTGGCACGATATTGTGAATGTATATTGATTGGATGCGATTATATGTGAACAATGCATGAGAATATATTGAGAATATATGTGCATTGCGTGGTAAATGTGTTATGCGTGTAAGCATGATGTAATTCTTGTATGATGAAGTACTTGAGAATGCATGAGAACATATTGTGAATATGTGTTCATTGCTTGATAGATGTTATAAATGCATACTGTGTGCATGTGATTAAATGTGAAGAATGCATGGGAATATATCATGGATATGTGTGCATTGTTTAATAATTGTGAGAAATGCATGGGAACATATCTTGGATATGTGTGCATTGTTTGATGATGTGATAATGGTATTGATAAATGAATACATTGATGATTGTTGTGATACGTTGTGTGTGCAATCATGTTATAATTCATATGTGATGAATTATTTGAAATGCATGGGATTAAGATGCGGGAACGGTCTTAAGTGCATTTTGTTGGTTGATTGCATATGCATCATTTAGTCAAGAGGCAATGTTTGCTAGTTTCGTGGAGACTAGTGGCTTGTCCCAAACCTAGAAGGGTGGGTTTGAAGCCTAGGGGACGGGCTTTGTTGTTATCGGTCTAGAAGGGTGGAGCCGATTTAAATGTAAAAACCGAAAAACGATAACAAGTGTTGGCACCACATGGCATGAGTTGCATTGAGTCACATGGCACATTTGTGATTGTTGTATGAAGCATGCGTGTGTGCATGACTTGTTGATTTGAGAGTGTGAATATAAGATTGTTGTATGCAAAAATGCTTATGTGTATGTTATGTGGATTGGTGAGGACTATGGATATGTGCATGATGAAAATTCTTGATGATTGTCCATATTTATTTATATAAGTATGCTTTGTAAAGTATATGATGAGTTATGATGAAGTATGGCGAGAGTTATGGAATATGCGTATGTGCATTACTTGTGTAATTGAGAAATGTGAATGTGTAATAGTGAATTGATGGATAAAACATAACATGTGTATGATTATGTGGGATGTTGAGATTTATGGATGTATGCATGATGAAAATTCTTGATGAATGTCTATGTTTGTTTATATGCACGTTGTGATGCATCTGATAATGGAAATGAATTATGGTGAGAAAATGTGTGTTATATGTATTCTATAATTATGTATATATATATATAATTGTATGCATTGATTATTATGAAAATATTTCTCACCCTTCAGCTGGAATGATGTCCTATATGACATCGTGCAGGTATAAGAGTAGAGCTATTCGTTGTTGCGAGGTCGCTATTGGTGTAGCTGTTCAGTAATCTATTTATGGGTCGAGTCATGCTCTGGTTATGTAACACTAGGATCGTTGGTTTTATGCCTTAGAGATATATTGTGTATTCTAAGTTGTGTTTTAAATGCATTTGAAATATGTGATAATGGCCTATGTGCCTAAGTGTTGATGATTATGTGATGAACATGAATATTCTGTGAAGGGATTTATGTAAATAAATTGAATCCGCTGTTACATGCAAGATGAAAATTTAATAGCATGACTATTTATTTCAATGTTACATGAGTATGACAGGTGAATGTTGAGATTTTGTAAAATTGTGTGACGCCCTTTTGTGAAAGCATGTTAATTTACTCTGATTAATTATGTATTATTCTGTGGGGTTAGAAGGGTGTTACACCCACCACCAAAAGGATGATGGAGCAAATCCACATCGGCTACTTCCACCAAAAGGATGATAAAGCAAAACACACGCACAAAAGGATAATAGAGCAAACCTACACCGGCTACTACCACCCAAAGGATGATAGAGCAAAATACTCACACAATCTGACATCGACGAGATGACAGACCCACCACCAAAAGGATGACGGAGCGAAGTCACACCGGCTATTACCAACAAAAGGATGATAGAGCAAAACCCTCACACAATTTGACATCAACGAGATGACAGACCCACCAGCAAAAGAATGACGGAGCAAAATCACACTGGCTACTACCACTAAAAGGATAATAAAGCAAAACACTCTCAAAATCAGGCACGAATAGATGACAGACCAACCATCAAAAGGATAACGGAGCAAACTCACATCGGCTACTACCACTAAAAGGATGATAAAGCAAAACACACTCGCACAATCTGGCATCAACGAGATGACACACCCATCACCAAAAGGATGACGAAGCAAACTCACATCGGCTACTACAAGTAAAAGGTGTTAGAACACAGATTGGTTCTTAATAATAACTCTTTGTTTTGATGATAACTGTTAGGAAATTTTATATTTAAGAATTATATACTCTAAAATTTGTTTGAGAGTTTTACTGCAGATCGAAATGAAATTAACTCTCTAGAAGCAAATCTGTATTGTATACAAGAAGTTATCCTGACTCTGAAGCGCTAGATGCATCTTATAGAAGATTCTGATTGCTCTTTACAGAAGATCCTGAGTGTAGTCTCCAAAAGGATCTGAAGCAAGAAGCTCCAGAACATTCTGAGTCAGAATCATCTGAAGCTAGTCAGAAGCATCTGAAGCTGAAGCATCTGAAGCAAAGAAGAATATTGTTTGAAGAGTTTCTCAAAGCATAATTCTACAGAAGTTTCTAAAAGTACTAACGCGGCCAAGTACTGAAGTTCTGTGTCAAATATGCTCTGATGATCAACACGCTGAAAGCACACATGCTGTAGAAGACTCTGATACAGCAAAGTTCTGAATATCATTAGAAGACTCTGATCCATTCAGACTCTGAAGAACTTGCTGAAAACTGAAGAAGAAATATTGAAGAATATATCCGTTGGAGCAAATCAACATCTCTTTCCTCATTTATGCTAGACACAATTACACAGACGAAAAGGATTTTTCTGTGTTATCTACTTCAAGGAAAGGTCACTTGATGTGAAGACAAAAAGGCTCAGACCTTTTTGGGACTCTCTTTTCAACGCTCAGCATCCTTGGATCAGCTGCCTATAAAAGGAGAACTCCACCACATTCTTCAGTGACACAATTTGCTGAAAAGAAATCATATTATTCTAAGCTCTCATTATTTCATATTCTTCTTAGAATTTCTTGTACTTAAACTTAAGAGAAAAATCACTGTTGTGATAAAAGCTTTATAGAAGTATTAATACTCTTGTATTTGATTTACATTGATTGTAAAGGTTTTTCCTTAAGAGGATTTAGTTGGAATCAGTAGCTCTTGAGAAGACTAAGAACAGTTGTTCTTAGGTGTTACTATTGTAATCAGTTTGATTTAATAGTGGATTAAGTCCTTGTTGAGAAAGGCAAATCATTCTAGGAAGGGTGGACTGGAATAGTTGTTTAAACGAACCAGGATAAAAATAATTGTGTGATTATTTTTTAAGTCTTAATCTTTCATACTTATTCAACCCCCCTTCTAAGTATTATCTCACCTTCAGTTGGCATCAGAGCTCCGGTTCTGAGTGTGCTACCACTTAACAGTGTCAGTAAAGATCCAGAGAGAAATACTTTGATATATATTTATTTGTTACCATGGCTGATAATTCAATGTCCAATATTAACAATAAATATGAAGAAAGGGATAGGATCAGCACCAAACCCCCAATGTTTGATGAGGAGAAATTTGACTACTGGAAAGACAGAATTGAGAGTTTTTTCCTAGGATATGATGCTGATCTATAGGATCTAGTCATAGATGGATATGTCCATCCCACAGATGGGAATGGCAAGAAGATTGACAGAAAATCTATGACAGATGCTCAGAAGAAAGATTTCAGAAATCACCACAAAGCCAGGACTATATTATTGAATGCAATTTCACATACAGAGTATAAGAAAATTACAAACAGGGAAACTGCTTTTGATATGTTTGAATCCTTAAAAATGACTCATGAGGGAAATTCTCAAATTAAGGAGACAAAAGCTCTGGCTCTGATCCAGAAGTATGAGGCCTTCAAAATGGAAGACTCTGAATCTGTTGAAGCCATGTTCTCCAGATTTCAGATACTCACTGCTGGGCTGAAGGTTCTGGACAAGGGATACTCTACATCAGATCACGTAAAGAAAATCATCAGAAGTCTGCCTACCAGATGGAGACCAATGGTGACTGCCTTGAAGATGGCTAAAGATCTGAACAAGATCTCTCTAGAAGAACTCATCAGCTCACTAAGGAGCCATGAGATTGAGCTTGAGGAAGATGAACCTCAGAACAAAGAAAAAGGTAAATTTGTTGCATTAAAATCTAACAAAACTGCTAAAGCTTTGCAGGTCATTCAAGAAAGCTCTGAAGAATCTTCTTCTGAAGAAGAAGGTGAGTTATCCATGCTGTCCAGAAGGATCAACAGACTCTGGAAGCACAAGGGAAAGAAGTTCAACAACTTCAGAAGATCTGATAATAGAAAGGAATCTTCTGGACACAGAAGATCTGCCAAGAAAGAAGTTGTGTGCTATGAGTGCAAAGAACCTGGGCACTACAAGAATGATTGCCCCAAACATCAGAAAGAAAAACCCAAGAAGAAGTTTAACAAAAAGAAGAAGGTTCTGATGGCAAAATGGGATGACTCAGATGAATCTGAATCATCTTCTGAATCAGAAGAAGAATGTGCCAATGTTGCACTGATGGCCAGCACAGAGGATCAAGAGGAAGGTACCTCAGGATATGAATCAGATTCTGAATCTGATGATGACGCAGAAGAGGTAATGGCTAAACTTACCAAAGAAGAACTCATAAAAGTTTTAACAGAAGTTCTTAAAAGTTATAACAATATCAAACTCAAATACAAGAAGCTGAAAAGCAATCTTGAATCTGAGATTGATATTCTGAAGACAGAACTTGTTGAGCAAAAAGAAATTAATCTGAAAATCAAAAATGACTTTGAAATAACTCAACAAGAATCTGAATCTGAGACTAAGTCATGTGAAAACATTTTAGAAAAATATGACTCTAGCTTTCAGAGATTTCTTACTAAGAGCATAGACAGAAGCAAGATGGCTTCCATGATCTATGGTGTTAGTAGAAACAACAGAAGAGGTATTGGATATGAATCTTCATCTGGAAGCAATCCAAAACCTGTTGACAAACTTTTCATCAAGAAGACACCTCTGTATTCTCAATTTAAATTTGGTCACTTAAATGACATTAAACACACAAGCTCTGAGAAGAATACTTATGTGTTTAAACCCAAGGCAAGTCAGAATAAACATTATGTTGAAAAACAGAAGTTTAGACAAGCCTACAAACCAACTAACCCCAAAGGACCCAAGAAGATCTGGGTACCTAAAAACAAAATAATTCCTGTTGCAGATGTTCTTAGCAGCAAGGTCAGGACACCAATCATGGTACCTGGACTCTGGATGCTCACGACACATGACAGGAGAAAAATCTATGTTCCAAAGCCTGGAACTTAGATCTGGAGGTGACGTGAAGTGTGGAGGGAACCAGAAGGGCAAGATCATTGGATCTGGCACTATTGGAAATGGTAAACTTCCCTCTATTACTAATGTTTTACTTGTTGAAGGGTTAAAGCATAACTTATTGTCCATAAGTCAATTAAGTGACAATGGTTATGATATTACCTTTAATCAAAAATGTTGTAAAGCTATTAGTCAAAAGGATGGCTCTATCCTATTTAGTGGTAAGAGGAAAAACAACATTTATAAAATAAATCTTTCAGAACTTAAAGTTCAAAATGTTAAATGCCTCTTGTCTGTTAATGAAGAGCAATGGGTCTGGCACAGAAGATTGGGCCATATTAATATGAGACGTATATCTCAGATTAATAAACTTAATCTTGTCAGAGGACTCCCTAATCTGAAGTTCACTTCAGATGCTCTTTGTGAAGCATGCCAGAAAGGGAAGTTTTCAAAAACATCTTTCAAATCAAAAAATGTTGTTTCTACTTCTAAACCACTAGAACTACTTCATATTGATCTGTTTGGACCAGTGAAAACTGCATCCATCAGAGGAAAGAAGTATGGATTAGTCATTGTTGATGACTTTAGCAGATGGACATGGGTAAAGTTCTTAAAACACAAGGATGAGTCACATTCTGTGTTCTTTGACTTCTGCAAGCAAGTCCAGAATGAAAAGAATTTCAAAATTATAAAAGTCAGAAGTCATCATGGTGGTGAATTTGAAAATAAATTCTTTGAAAAATATTTTTCTGAAAATGGCATTGCTCATGATTTTTCCTGTCCTAGAACTCCACAACAGAATGGGGTTGTAGAGAGGAAAAATAGAACTTTGCAAGAAATGGCCAGAACCATGATCAATGAGACAAATCTGGCAAAACATTTTTGGGCAGAAGGAATCAAAACAGCATGTTACATTCAGAACAGAGTGTCTGTTAGACATCTTCTGAAGAAGACTCCTTATGAACTGTGGAAGAACAAAAAGCCCAACATTTCTTATTTTCATCCTTTTGGATGTATCTGCTATATGTTAAACACTAAGGAAAATCTGAGCAAGTTTGATTCCAAAGAACAGAAGTGTTTCGTGCTTGGATATTCTGAACACTCTAAAGGCTACAGAGTATACAACACTGAGACACAGATTGTGGAAGAATCCATTCATGTCAGATTTAATGATAAGCTTGGCTCTGAAAAGCCAAAGCAGGTTGATAACTCTGCAGATAGGGAAGTAGTCTTTATTGACTCTTAAGTTCCAGAAGCAGACAAAATTTAAGTGAAGGAACCAGAAGCAACTCCAGATGCTACTCCCTTAACTTCTCAGATGAATAATCTAAACATTTCTGAAGAGTCAACTATCAGAGGATCATCATCCAGAATTAAAGCTTCTCATCCAGAGGATGTCATTATTGGAAAGAAGGATGATCCCATCAGAACAAGATCCTTTCTAAGATCATCTGAAGCATCACTATTTGGACTAGTGTCAGAAATTGAACCATCTTCTGTAGAAGAAGCTCTGCAAGACAATGATTGGATTATTGCCATGCAAGAAGAGCTAAATAAATTCAGCAGAAATGATGTATGGGATCTAGTTCAGAGACCTCAAGGGTTCAATATAATTGGTACAAAATGGGTCTTCAGAAATAAGCTAAATGAGAAAGGAGAAGTTGAGAGGAATAAGGCAAGGCTGGTTGCTCAAGGGTACAGTCAGCAAGAAGGTATTGATTACACTGAGACATATGCTCCAGTGGCAAGGTTAGAATCTATACGCCTTCTTATTTCCTTTGCTGCACAAAATAACATCACTCTGTATCAGATGGATGTTAAAAGTGACTTTCTTAATGGTATTATAGAAGAAGAAGTTTATGTCCACCAACCTCCTGGTTTTGAAAATGAAAAATTTCCAGATCATGTTTTCAAATTAAAGAAATCTCTATATGGATTAAAACAAGCTCCCAGAGCTTGGTATGAGAGATTGAGCAATTTTCTTCTGGAGAAGAATTTCATCAGAGGCAAAGTGGATACAACACTATTCTGTAAAACAATTAAGAAAGATCTTCTAATTTGCCAAATTTATGTAGATGATATTATTTTTGGATCAACATATATTTTGGTTGGAAAGGAGTTTGCTACTTGTATGCAGGCAGAATTTGAAATGAGCATGATGGGAGAACTCAGATTATTTCTAGGAATCCAAGTTAATCAAACTCCAGAGTGCACCTACATACATCAGACAAAGTATGTTAAAGAACTTCTGAAGAAATTCAACATGTCTGACAGCAAGCTGACAAAGACTCCAATGCATCCTACTAGCTCACTTGGCAAAGAAGAGGTAAGTAAGAAAGTAGACCAGAAACTCTACAGAGGTATGATTGGCTCTCTTCTTTATCTTACTGCTTCTAGACCTGACATATTGTTCAGTGTTTGTCTGTGTGCTAGATTCCAATCAGATCCTAGAGAATCACACTTGACAGCTGTCAAGAGGATTCTAAGGTATCTGAAAGGTACTTCTAATGTGGGTTTGTGTTACAGAAAATCTGATGATTTCAAATTAGTTGGATTCTGTGATGCTGACTACGCTGGAGACAGAGTGGAAAGAAAAAGTACTTCTGGAAGTTGTCAATTTCTAGGAAGAAATCTAATCTCCTGGTACAGCAAAAAGCAACCCACAATTGCACTTTCAACCACAGAGGCTGAATACATTGCTGCTGCTGGATGTAGCACGCAGATGCTCTGGATGAAGAGTCAACTAGAAGATTATCAAATTTTTGAAAGTAACATTTCTATCTTTTGTGATAATACTTCTGCTATATGCTTGTCCAAGAATCCCATTTTACATTCTAAGGCAAAACATATAGAAATTAAGCATCATTTCATCAAAGACTATGTTCAGAAGGGAATCATAAATTTAGCCTTTGTTGATACAGATCATCAATGGGCAGATATTTTTACAAAACCCCTTGTTGAAGATAGATTCAATTTTATTCTGAAAAATATTGGTATGGATTTTTGTCCAGAATGATATTTATCAGAAGCAAATTGTTACAGATGCAAAAATGCTTAAATGCTCTGAAGTATTTCTTTTGTGTGTTTATTCTATTCTGATCAATATTTCTTTTGTGAAACTCTGAACTAACACTCCTTAGAAGATCTGAACGTTGGCTAACGTTTCATTTCTTAAGAGAATTCAGAACAGCATGCAAGTAAACACGTGTCACACAAAATCTGAAGAGGTGGCGTGTACATAACTGAAGAGACGTTTGAGGTGAAGTTTGAATAGTAAGAATCTTGGTTTTCCCCCCAAATTGTCAGAAGCATTTAATGTTTTGAAAAGATTTTTATTCTCTTCATTTAATGCTTGTTCAAACGTGCATTTTTTTGACTGTTGATGTGCCTAAGTGTTTTAGTATAAATACTTGTCTTGTATTCACTTTCACACTTTTCACTCTCTCAGAATTTACATGCGTTTTCATCTCCTATTTTCTCTGCATAAAAACCCAAAACCTAAGTGTTTGACAAAGCATTCTTCGATGGCAACTTCATCATCAACAACTGCTCAATTCCAATCTACTATGGCTGCTGTGACTTCAGAAAACTTGGGTGTTGCTCCATATTCTCCTCCCAAAAGAACACTTCTAACGCCTGTTGATAAACTGAATGTTCTATGTGAATCTATGGTTGGGTTTGATTCTCTGGCAGATAATGGGTTTGAGTTTCGTTCCATAATTAGAGCTCAAGGATAGGTTAAGTACTTTGATAGGCTTTTTGGACCAGTTTACCCTCTCCTTGTGAAAGAATACTGGATTCATGCATCAGTTTACTCCAAGTTCATCTTATCTTCTGTGCTGGGAAAAGAGATTATTATCACAGAAGATCTGATAAGAAGATTGATAGGATATGAAGAAACAGATGGTGTTTCCCACTTGCCAGCTGGGCGTGTGGACATGGATGAGGTTTATGAAGAAGTAATGACTGCTGGTCAAGCTTCTAACAAATTCAAAGATCTGAAGCCTGATTACAAGATCTGGGCCAAGATCTTCATGGGATGCATCCACCACAGGAAGTCAACCAATTCTCCAGACTATGTCAATAATGAACAGCTCTATTTCATGTATTGCCTTAGTCAGAGCACCAAGGTAGATCTTCCATACATTCTGTTTATGCATCTGTGGAACCATATCAATGCATCTAGAGAATATGTGAAAGAGAAAGAACAGAAGATCAGACCTTGGATCCCCTTTGGAAGATTGATCTCAGATCTTCTTACTGAAAATGGCTTGGTAACTGCTCTATACGCTGCTGGAGTTACAGAGGAATTAGAGTTTATAATGGGAAAGCCTCTGAATACTAAAAGTCTTCTGAGACTCAAAATTGTTGATGAACTCACTACAGCTCCCAAGAAGTTGAATATGTCTGAATTGAATAAGAGGGTTCCTGTAGATGACTTTCCTCTATTCTTTGCTGAAGAACCCATACATATAGTGCTTATGTATATTGAAGAATGCAAGAAGGAAGGAATACCTGTTCCTGCTAATGTGTTTCAGCTAGTTAAACAACCACTACCAGATGCAGGAGAAGAAGAAGCACCACTCCAGAGGAAAAGGACTCAGCCTGTAGAAGAATCTGAACCTGTTCAGAAGAAGGTCAAGATTGCTGAGAAGCCCAAGAAGCTCTTGAAGAGAAAAGATTCTGAAGAAGCTGCTTTTGTACCTGCCAAGAGGATTAAAGTAAAAGGTACTAAATCATTTGTAACTTCTGCAAATCTTGTTATTAATGATTCAAATGTTAAGTTTGTTCCACAACCACCTGCTACACAAACCACTTCTGTTACTGCTCCCAGTTCTGTTTCACCACAAAAACAAACACCTGTTCCAACTCAAACAACAACACAAACAACAACACCAACAGTTTCTGTACCAAAACCTTCTCAACCCAAAATTCATATCAAACACTTTGTTCCACGTCCTCAACCATCAGATCATCAACCATCAGAACAACAACCATCTGAAAAACAAACATCTGTTCAACAACTAACCTCTGAACATCCAGAGAACCAACCAAAAGAAGTTCAACCAGAAAAAGCCTCTGACAATCCACCATCAAATAATCCACCTTCTGAACCTATTCCACTTGTTACTTCTGAACCTACAAAAGTAACCTCTGCTCCTGTTTCATCAGAACCTCCATCCAAACAATCTGATATTCCTTCAGAACCTACCAATACATCTGAACCTCACATCCCTGAGACAGAAGTTCTTGATGTCACACCTTTAAAAACAGTGTTTCAAGTATCTTCTACCTCTTGTACACCTACAACATCCTCCAACTCATCAGAATCAGAAATCCACCCAGATTTTCTTATCTCTCCATCTGACAAATACTCTGATATAAACCAACCTGAACCTGAACCTACCATACCTTCTAAAACTCCCATTCCAGATCCTATGCCTCCACCTGCACCATCATTTGAGATATTAATCCCCAATTCCAATCCAACATCTTCTATATCTTATGCCCAAGTTTCTTCTCTTTTTCATAATCTATCTTATGGTTTCAAACTGAAAGATTTTTATGATAGAGTTGAACCTTCTGAACCCCTCAACCCTCTGAAACCAAAACTCAGACAGGCTCTTCCATCTGTGATTGTTTCATATATTCAGTCAATGTCCAATGTAGGATCTTTAGCAACAATATCTGCTAATCCTGATAAAGCTGTTGTTTCAGCTCTGCAACTTGCATCTGATAACACAGTTGCATCTGCTGAACCACCAAAATCTGCTTTCAAACCATACTCTAATGCACCTTTTGATGTTGTTTACCATCACACAAGACCAAAACCTCATTTGCTTAATGCTTTAGTCAGATCTAAAGAAAAATCTCCTGAGATACCTTTCTTTCCATACTATCCTCCTCCTCTGATTTCCATCCAAAAATCACTTTTTCCACCAACTCCCCAACCTAAATCTATCACTCTGGAAACCTTGCTACGACCATTGCCCAGACTTAATATTGATCATTTATTTCAAACATTTTTGCAAGAAATACAGATGTCTTTAGGTACTGTTCAGAAGAAATGCTCAGAAACAATGGATGCCAAAGAATCTGACATCATCTGGAACAGATTCATCAACAGATTCAACATTGTAGCTTCAAATCTGAAGAACGTCTGTTCTGATGAGGCAAAGCTCAGAGCTGAAAGGACTCTATTCTGGACTGTCAACAAAACTGAACCTCTGCTTCGTTTAGATGCTCCTCCACCTTCAACAGAATCTACTGCTAATGCATTGACTATGACTCTGGTAGAACCCTCTTCAGGATCTACAGAACCAATGGCAATTGACTCTGTTCAGGCTACAGAACCTCCTAATTCTTCATCTGAGATAAAGACAGAACATCCAGACTTTGAAGACAAGATTGCTGCTCTGGAGGCTAGACAGTCAAAGATAAAATCCTGGATGGCTATGCAGGATAAGAAGTCTGAGGATATGACAGAATGGATGTCAAAGCAAGATGAGAAAAATGAAACTATGACTAAGTGGATGTCCAAGCAAGAGCAATCCTCCTCTGAGATTACAGATCTATTGAAGATGCTTTTGTCCAAACACTCTTAGATTTTTTTCATTCTAATGTTTTTGCATCTGTTGTTTGCATCTGTACCTTATTGCTATATCTTCTGATGATTACCTATGTACTCTTGCTCTGATATTTTGAATGAATCAACGTTTTCTCCATTGAATTATCTTATTTATTGTTCCTTTTATTTGTCTTTTTAAAAGTTTTTACTTTTTGCTTATGACAAAAAAGGGAGAGAAAATATAGATCTGAACTGTTTAATATAACTTCACCAGAATGAATCTTCAGACATATCTATTCTATCTAACATTTATCTGACTATTTCAGAACATTTGATAAGTACACTCTATAAAAGAAACTCTGAGTCTCTCAGATCATTTGTCTATTATCAAACTCTGAATCTTATATCTGCAAGACATTCTGACCCTAAAATGTTATAAGAACAAACAAGATCTAACTCTGAAGATTACTCAAGACAAAAGGGAAGTTTCTATTCCTTTTTCTTATTTAACTCAGGGGGAGATTCATCATCTCAGGGGGAGTTATAATTCTATATGTTCAGTTAAATAAAATTTCTGATACTTTTTGTCATCATCAAAAAGGGGGAGATTGTTAGAACACAGATTGGTTCTTAATAATAACTCTTTGTTTTGATGATAACTGTTAGGAAATTTTATATTTAAGAATTATATACTCTAAAATTTGTTTGAGAGTTTTACTGCAGATTGAAATTAAATTAACTCTCTAGAAGCAAATCTGTATTGTATACAAGAAGTTATCCTGACTCTGAAGCGCCAGATGCATCTTACAGAAGATTCTGATTGCTCTTTACAGAAGATCCTGAGCGTAGTCTCCAGAAGGATCTGAAGCAAGAAGCTCCAGAACATTCTGAGTCAGAATCATCTGAAGCTAGTCAAAAGCATCTGAAGCTGAAGCATCTGAAGCAAAGAAGAATATTTTTTGAAGAATTTCTCAAAGCATAATTCTACAGAAGTTTCTGAAAGTACTAACGCTGCCAAGTACTGAAGTTCTGTGTCAAATATGCTCTGATGATCAACACGCTAAAAGCACACATGCTGCGAAAGACTCTGATACAGCAAAGTTCTGAATATCATTAGAAGACTCTGATCCATTCAGACTCTGAAGAACTTGCTGAAAATTGAAGAAGAAATATTCAAGAATATATCCGTTGGAGCAAATCAACGTCTCTTTCCTCATTTGTGCTAGACACAATTACACAGACAAAAAGGATTTTTCTGTGTTATCTACTTCAAGGAAAGGTCACTTGATGTGAAGATAAAAAGGCTCAGACCTTTTTGGGACTCTCTTTTCAATGCTCAGCATCCTTAGATCAGTTGCCTATAAAAGGAGAACTCCACCACATTCTTCAGTGACACAATTTGCTGAAAAGAAATCATATTATTCTAAGCTTTCATTATTTCATATTCTTCTTAGAATTTCTTGTACTTAAACTTAAGAGAAAAATCACTGTTATGATAAAAGCTTTATAGAAGCATTAATACTCTTGTATTTGATTTACATTAATTGTAAAGGTTTTTCCTTAAGAGGATTCAGTTGGAATCAGTAGCTCTTGAGAAGACTAAGAACAGTTGTTCTTAGGTGTTACTATTGTAATTAGTTTGATTTAATAGTGGATTAAGTCCTTGTTGAGAAAGGCAAATCACTCTAGGAAGGGTGGACTGAAGTAGTTGTTTAAACGAACCAGGATAAAAATAATTGTGTGATTATTTTTTAAGTCTTAATCTTTCATACTTATTCAACCCCCCTTCTAAGTATTATCTCACCTTCAGTTGGCATCAGAGCTCCGGTTCTGAGTGTGCTACCACTTAACAGTGTCAGTAATGATCCAGAGAGAAATACTTTGATATATATTTATTTGTTACCATGGCTGATAATTCAATGTCCAATATTAACAATAAATATGAAGAAAGGGATATGATCAGCACCAAACCCCCAATGTTTGATGGAGAGAAATTTGACTACTGGAAAGACAGAATTGAGAGTTTTTTCCTAGGATATGATGCTGATCTATGGGATCTAGTCATAGATGGATATGTCCATCCCACAGATGGGAATGGAAAGAAGATTGACAGAAAATCTATGACAGATGCTCAGAAGAAAGATTTCAGAAATCACCACAAATCCAGGACTATATTATTGAATGCAATTTCACATACAGAGTATGAGAAAATTACAAACAGGGAAACTGCTTTTGATATGTTTGAATCCTTAAAAATGACTCATGGGGGAAATTCTCAAGTTAAGGAGACAAAAGCTCTGGCTCTGATCCAGAAGTATGAGGCCTTCAAAATGGAAGACTCTGAATCTGTTGAAGCCATGTTCTCCAGATTTCAGATACTCACTGCTGGGCTGAAAGTTCTGGACAAGGGATACTCTACATCAAATCACGTAAAGAAAATCATCAGAAGTCTGCCTACCAGATGGAGACCAATGGTGACTGCCTTGAAGATGGCTAAAGATCTGAACAAGATCTCTCTAGAAGAACTCATCAGCTCACTAAGGAGCCATGAGATTGAGCTTGAGGAAGATGAACCTCAGAAGAAAGAAAAAGGTAAATCTGTTGCATTAAAATCTAACAAAACTGCTAAAGCTTTGCAGGTCATTCAACAAAGCTCTGAAGAATCTTCTTCTGAAGAAGAAGATGAGTTATCCATGTTGTCCAGAAGGATCAACAGACTCTGGAAGCACAAGGGAAAGAAGTTCAACAACTTCAGAAGATCTGATAATAGAAAGGAATCTTCTGGACACAGAAGATCTACCAAGAAATAAGTTGTGTGCTATGAGTGCAAAGAACCTGGGCACTACAAGAATGATTGCCACAAACATCAGAAAGAAAAACCCAAGAAGACGTTTAACAAAAATAAGAAGGTTCTGATGGCAAAATGGGATGACTCATATGAATCTGAATCATCTTCTGAATCAGAAGAAGAATGTGCCAATGTTGCACTGATGGCCAGCACAGAGGATCAAGAGGAAGGTACCTCAGGATATGAATCAGATTCTGAATCTGATGATGATGCAGAAGAGGTAATGGCTAAACTTACCAAAGAAGAACTCATAAAAGTTTTAACAGAAGTTCTTAAAAGTTATAACAATATCAAACTCAAATACAAGAAGCTGAAAAGCAATCTTGAATCTGAGATTGATCTTCTGAAGATAGAACTTGTTGAGCAAAAAGAAATTAATCTGAAAATCAAAAATGACTTTGAAATAACTCAACAAGAATCTGAATCTGAGACTAAGTCATGTGAAAACATTTTAGAAAAATATGACTCTAGCTTTCAGAGATTTCTTACTAAGAGCATAGACAGAAGCAAGATGGCTTCCATGATCTATGGTGTTAGTGGAAACAACAGAAGAGGTATTGGATATGAATCTTCATCTGGAAGCAATCCAAAACCTGTTGACAAACTTTTCATCAAGAAGACACCTCTGTATTCTCAATTTAAATTTGGTCACTTAAATGACATTAAACACACAAGCTCTGAGAAGAATACTTATGTGTTTAAACCCAAGGCAAGTCAGAATAAACATTATGTTGAAAAACAGAAGTTTAGACAAACCTACAAACCAACTAACCCCAAAGGACCCAAGAAGATCTGGGTACCTAAAAACAAAATAATTCCTGTTGCAGATGTTCTTAGCAGCAAGGTCAGGACACCAATCATGGTACCTGGACTCTGGATGCTCACGACACATGACAGGAGAAAAGTCTATGTTCCAAAGCCTGGAACTTAGATCTGGAGGTGACGTGAAGTTTGGAGGGAACCAGAAGGGCAAGATCATTGGATCTGGCACTATTGGAAATGGTAAACTTCCCTCCATTACTAATGTTTTACTTGTTGAAGGGTTAAAGCATAACTTATTGTCCATAAGTCAATTAAGTGACAATGGTTATGATATTACCTTTAATCAAAAATGTTGTAAAGCTATTAGTCAAAAGGATGGCTCTATCCTATTTAGTTGTAAGAAGAAAAACAACATTTATAAAATAAATCTTTCAAAACTTAAAGTTCAAAATGTTAAATGCCTCTTGTTTGTTAATGAAGAGCAATGGGTCTGGCACAGAAGATTGGGCCATATTAATATGAGACGTATATCTCAGATTAATAAACTTAATCTTGTCAGACGACTCCCTAATCTGAAGTTCACTTCAGATGCTCTTTGTGAAGCATGCCAGAAAGGGAAGTTTTCGAAAACATCTTTCAAATCAAAAAATGTTGTTTCTACTTCTAAACCACTATAACTACTTCATATTGATCTGTTTGGACCAGTGAAAACTGCATCCATCAGAGGCAAGAAGTATGGATTAGTCATTATTGATGACTTTAGCAGATGGACATGGGTAAAGTTCTTAAAACACAAGGATGAGTCACATTCTGTGTTCTTTGACTTCTGCAAGCAAGTCCAGAATGAAAAGAATTTCAAAATTATAAAAGTCAGAGGTGATCATGGTGGTGAATTTGAAAATAAATTCTTTGAAAAATATTTTTCTGAAAATGGCATTGCTCATGATTTTTCCTGTCCTAGAACTCCACAACAGAATGGGGTTGTAGAGAGGAAAAACAGAACTTTGCAAGAAATGGCGAGAACCATGATCAATGAGACAAATCTGGCAAAACATTTTTGGGCAGAAGGAATCAATACAGCATGTTACATTTAGAACAGAGTGTCTGTTAGACCTGTTCTGAAGAAGACTCCTTATGAAGGAATCAATACTACCACCCAAAGGATGATAAAACAAAACACTCACACAATCTGACATTGACGAGATGACAGACCCACCACCAAAAGGATGACGGAGCGAACTCACACCGGCTACTACCACCAAAAGGATGACGGAGCAATTTCACACCTGCTACTACCACCAAAAGGATAATAGAATAAAACACTCACACAATCTGGCCACAATGACATTACAGACACACCACCAAAAGGATGACGGAGCAAACTGACACTGGCTACTACCAACAAAAGGGATATTGAGCAAAACACCCGCGCAATCTGACACCGACGAGATGAAAGAACCCCCACTAAAAGGATGACGGAGCAAACTCACATCGGCTACTACCACTAAAAGGATGATAGAGCAAAACAGACTCGCACAATCTAGCATCAACGAGATGAGACACCCACCACCAAAAGGATGATGGAGCAAATCCACACCGGCTACTGCCACCAAAAGGATGATAAAGCAAAACACACGAACAATTTGGCTTCAACAAGATGACAGACTCACCACCAAAAGGATGACGGAGCAAACCTACACCGGCTACTACCACCCAAAGGATGATAGAGGAAAATACTCACACAATCTGATATCGACGAGATGACAAACCCACCACCAAAAGGATGACGGAGCAAACTCACACCGGCTATTACCACCAAAAGGATGATAGAGCAAAACACTCGTACAATTTGACATCAAGGAGATGACAGACCCACCACCAAGAGGATGACGGAGCAAACTCACACCGGCTACTACCACTAAAAGGATAATAAAGCAAAACACTCGCAAAATCTGGCACCGACGAGATGACAGACCCACCATCAAAAGGATGACGGAGCAAACTCACATCGGCTACTACCACTAAAAGGATGATAGAGCAAAACACACTCGCACAATCTGGCATCAACGAGATGACACACCCACCACCAAAAGGATGGCGAAACAAACTCATATCAACTACTACAAGTAAAAGGATGATAGAGCAAAACACACTCGCACAATTTGGCATCAACGAGATGACACATCCAACACCAAAAGGACGATGGAGCGAACCCACACCAGCTACTACCACCAAAAGGATGATAAAGCAAAAGACTCACACAATTTGGCTCCAACAAGATGCCAAACTCACCACCAAAAGGATGACGGAGCAAACCTACACCGGCTACTACCACCCAAAGGATGATACGGCAAAATACTCACACAATCTGACATCGACGAGATGACAGACCCACCACTAAAAGGATGACGGAGCAAACTCACACCGGTTATTACCACCAAAAGGATGATAGAGCAAAACACTCGCACAATTTGACATCAACGAGATAACATACCCACCACCAAAAGGATGAAGGGGCAAACTCACACCGGCTACTACCACTAAAAGGATAATTAAGCAAAACACTCGCAATATCTGGCACTGACGAGATGACAGACCCACCACCAAAAGGATGACGGAGCAAGCTCACATCGGCTACTACCACTAAAAGGATGATAAAGCAAAACACTCGCACAATTTGGCTTCAACGTGATGACAAACTCACCACCAAAAAGATGACGGAGCAAACCTACACCGGCTAATAACACCAAAAGGATGATAGAGAAAAATACTCACACAATCTGACATCAACGGGATGACAGACCCACCACCAAAAGGATAACAGAGCAAACTCACACCGCCTACTACCACCAAAGGATGATAGAGAAAAACACTCGCACAATTTGACATTCACGAGTTGACAGAGCAAACTCATACCGGCTACTACCACCAAAAGGATAATAGAATAAAACGCTCGCATAATCTGTCACCAACGAGATGACAGACACGTCACCAAAAGGATGATGGAGCAAACTCACACTGCATACTACCACCAAAAGGAAAATAGAATAAAACACTCGCACAATCTGGCACCAACAAGATGACAGACACACCACCAAAAGGATGACGGAGCAAACTTACACCGGCTACTACCACCAAAAGGGAGATTGAGAAAAACACTCGCACAATCTGACACCGACGAGATGACAGAACCCCCACCAAAAGGATGACGGAGCAAACTTGTTACGGTGAGAATCGTGATACCAAGCTATTAATTAACTTTAATATTTAATTCTTGAATTCACAACCGGACTTTAATTTATCCAAAGGAAAGGTTTAAAAAAAGGAAGAACCTTTTGCGCGATATAACAACAACGCTAAGAGATTCGGGGATCGGGGGTTGGTTATGCATAGGGTAGGTATTTCACATCCTAAACATCTGTAGTACTCTACAGGATCCTTTTGTTTGTTTGCATGCTAAGTTTGCTAAATGTTTGCTATGGATTGGGATAGGGTATAAGGTAAAGTTGTTGGTTAAGACCTAGGGATAGTTTCTAAGTTTGCTCGCAAAGACATCGCGTCCTCTGCCTACGTATCATAACTAAGATAGAATCAGAGCAATCGTAGTTCACCTCACTAGGGTTAAAGAGCACTTGATTATGATCAAGGTTCAAAGGGGAACAAACATAACAATGCTTGTATAGAGTTTAACAAAACTCTCTAGATCTATGTTTTAATACTCAAGAGGGAATTAAGTAATCATATCCATGATTCTTACATAGAGTTTACAAACTCTACCCTAGGGATCTAGTTAGAGAACACTCCTAGTAAAGTTGGGTTTTTTAGACTTAGAGTAAAGTCTAATCGCTTATACTAAGGTTCAAAATGACTTCACAAAGTCAAGGGAATGGGTAATGAACTATCCATGACACAAGGGTAAATGGAGAGACTTTTCCTTTGGAAGGAGAGAGGGATAAGGCAACTGGGATGAGAAATAAATAGTTCCATCACTTGGGGAAGAAATACTTAACAAGGCAATTAAACAAATAAGCATGAGGAATACAAGGAATAAGGTTACAACTAAGCAAACATGCATATCACAATAAGCAAGGATTAAATTGATACAAATGGTTTCAACCAAGAATGACACATCTTCACAAAGCAACAACTCAAGGGATAGATATTGACAAATATGGAAACAACAATCATGCAAATAAGTCACAACTTAAGATGATCATATTATAGGTTCAAATGTAACAACATTAGGCATTGATGACAATCAAATACGTAAAGAATATTCAAAACAGTTAAGCTCAAGATTTAGGAAGAGAACAAAAAATTTATGGTAACCACCAATGAGAAACAAAGTCTTAACATGTTAACAAACATAAAGAAATCAATTCACACAAGATAAGTCAAGCCTGGTATAAAGGAAATTCATCAAGACGCAAGGTAACGACCTTAAAAACGAACAACTTACAAGTAGGCAAAAGGCATTATGAATACAAAAAATTTGAAATTTTATTCCATTAAATGAAATTAGACATTAAAATGAACAAATTTCAAAAAGAACGGATTAAAAATAACAAGACATGCAAAAGTTATGAATCATTGAATTTTATGAAAATAAAATAAATGAAGCATGTGATAAAAAAAAAGAAATATCATGGGAGGGGGTTGAACCCAGGGCCCTATGTTTACAAACACAACACTTAGCCACTGGGGCACTGCACGCGCGTGTACAAGGAGGGGGAAGGATGGAAGAAATGATAAACCATGGCAATTAAAATAAAAAAGAACCAAAATGGGTCATCACTGAGGATCGAACCCTGGCATGTGAAGTGAAAGGCGAATGTTGTAACCATTAGGGTGGCGATACATCCAAGTATTTAGCCACCCCCATAAATATACATACTTAAACAAGTGTAAAAGCTAGACAAACCTAAGGCAAGAACAAATGGAAAATGCAAAACGGTTTGATTCATAAGTCTGTCAAAACTTAATCTTTTTTCAAGAAATTTTAGTCAAACTTGATTGATTTTTCATGAGGATCACAGTGGTCACAACCAAATTTTTAAACAATAATCACAGCTCAAAACACGATAGCACATGCATTATGGCAACTTGAGATGCATTTTGTAATTCAAAGCAGAAGAAAGTTGGAGCATGTTCTGAATATGATATGGGATATGTTTCAATGAAAAGTTTGTGCATAATACAACAGAGCAACATATTGGCTAGTGAGTTGCAAAGAAGTGAACTATGTGCTCTCAAACAACAAAATCAAAGACATCAAGACAAAGTTGTTAAATCCAAACAGTCAATAGTTCCAAACATACATATAACATGGCTGGTCTTCAAATGTGGTATGGAAGGGATTAAGGCTGATCCAAAGCAACAAGTAAGCAGCAGGCCAAGGCAAAGTGGCCCTGCTGTCTAGATTTTAACAAAAGGCCAAACAAGGATGCATCTCAAACTTTGATCCAATCAAACAATTAAAATCATGTAATCTCAACCTAAACTACTTGAAATGTAAAGAAAAACAAGATGGCAACAAACAAATGCCAAGAACACAAACCAAGCAGAACTGTCATCAACATGCCAAGTGAAATTGAAAACACGCAATTTGAAAGCTATGTCAAGAATTAGGCACATTCAGGTTAAACAAGCCTCACACACAAACTCAAAACATGCTAATAAGTGTTTCCACACTTCAAGATTAATCACAAACCAAACAGAAATTAAAATGGTATGTTAGTTGCTCATTTACAAATGAAATGCATAATTGAAACCATGGCATGATTGGAACAGCTTTAGATCAAATAAACACCACACACAAGTTTCAAATGTATCCCTGGATGATCTTGCAACCTAAGATTGAATATCAAATGCACACAACAAAAATTGGTTCACAAGCTTCAAGTGTGGCACATGTGAGCAGGCTGTCAAACAGAAAAGATACAAATTGGCACAGCATATGAAAATGAGGTTTGGTTCATACACATATAAACCCTAAACATGTTATCTAATGGTCTAATGCTCATGAAATAACTTAATGATGCTTCAAACAGAAAAGTGTATGGTGTGCTGCAGCTGTGGTTTGTGAAAAAGCTGTTGAATGCAAGATGAGGCAAGCTAGAATGAGAGGTCAAAACCAAGTAGCAAGGTCATACATACACATTGCAAACATGATAGCCAGATGAATTCATGTTCATACATCAACAAAAAAATGCTTCAAACACAAAAGGGTCTGTTGTGGGTGATTGTTATTTTTTTCAAAACTGTTTGACAACAGAGTGAGGATACAAGCTAGTTTAGCCAATAGTGAGTGGTCTCATGTCATGAAAATAGCACATACACATCACAAACATGAAAACAAATGAGGTCATACTCAGAATTCAAGTATATTGCAATCAAGGCAGAATTTGGTATGGTTCATGGCATATTTGGCTTGAATGGAAGTTGAAAATGCATTTTGAAGATGAATTGATAAACCAGGTGGAAATAGATCAAACAATCACTACACACACATTACAAACATGAAGATAGATGAAATCAAACTTAAAGTTCAGGCACATTTCAAACAGAACAGAATTTGATATGTTGATGCTTATGCAAAAAACTATCTTGAAACAACTTGATGGTGCAACAGGGTATTTTCCAAATAATGACATTCATGCTAAAATAATGACACACACACACACACACCACATATATGCTAAAGGATGATCTCATGCCCAAAAATCAGTTCAAATCAACACCAAACAGAACAAGGCATACTGGTCGCAAATATAAACATGAATGTGCAAGGCTGCCAAAGTCCAAATGCAGTTGGATAGGTCATGGAAATTTGAGACAATTAGGCATCACACACAAATATAAGAAAAACATGTAGAATGATGATTCTAGGCACATGGATCAGACAAAAACAAGTTGAAATAGAAAAGGACATACTGTTGGTAACATGAAGCTTTGAAAATGCAAATTTGGAAGTGGACAAACTGTCTTGAGAATGCAGGGCCAGTTTAATCATACAAGATGCAAGTTATAAGGTGACAAACATCAACAAATTCATGACAGAAATGAAACAGCAAGGTATGGTATGAATCATGGTGAGCCTCAAGTTCAAAGTGTATCTTGTAATGGTTATGAACATTTGACAGTCTTAAAAGTAAACTACCTTAGAGCAAGTCCTATTAGCTAAACCTCATGTTTTTCATCATTTCAACAAGTTCAACTAGTAGCAAGACAAACAAGGCCATATAAGCACAGACCAACAGTTCAAACAATGAGATGAAACATTGCAGTAAACACAAGCAGTTGCATACTATCCTAGCACAACATTCCTGAATATTTGTATAGTGAATGAACAAATATCACAAGTGTGAAACAAAAGCCAACCTAGATTCATACATGACCTAGGGGCAGGGGAACCTCATGAAACAACTAACAAGCAATTCAAACATCACAAATAAACAAGAGCTGATAGACTTATGGCAAGCACAACAACATCTCATGTTAAGATCTCTAAAGCTACCCTTGTAGACAAATTTCTCAAAAACAGTTTTAGACAACATACATTGTTCAATATTGACAGAATATTATCAACACATCATTCATGAAAAATATACTTTGACAAAAGCAAGATCATAGCCATAAATACAAACTCTTGACAAAAGAGCCTATTTTGGGACATCATGACTATGGTTTTCACAACAAGAACTTCAAAATTACAAAACATGATAATGTATGTATAATGACGAGGTTGAGTATTACATACCTCTTGTAGACCTTCTTGAGCAAGCTAGAGAGTAAAGAAACCCAGAGATCTTCTTCTTTGGCACATATTTGGAGTTTTCTTCCTCTTGAAGCAATAAGCAACCTTTAGGACAGTTTGAGTAAGGAACCTCCCAACTGGTTTTTGAGCCTTTGGACAGTTGAAATAAGATATATATGAGGTGTTGGGGGTGTTAAAGTGGTAGGAAAGGCCTTAAGTAGAGTCTTGGCTTCCAAAGTGCATAAAAGTCAAAATATGAAGGTATGAAGGTTGACTTTTAGATTGATGAGTTTTTTTTTTATGAAAGTAATGGTGGGAACAGTTTCAAATGGCCATTTTAAGGGTGTGTAGATGGTCTTTGAAGTGTTTTGATGTTTGGAAAAAGAAATAGCATGAAAAGTGGAAAATGGTGATTTTTGTGATTTTGTGAACTTAAGAAATTTCAAGCAAGGAAAGGAATGAGAGAGCTATAAATTTCTATGTGTTCTTGATAGCTCTAGTGTGGTTAAAAACATAGATAAGGCCTCTATTTATAGGGAAAATGAAGGTGAGGGCAGATTTGGATTTTGGCTTCTTAGAGGGAAATTTTGGAGAAATCTTGCCAAAATCTTGTGGCAGCTCCATACATCAGTCTCTTGGCTCAAAGCAAGCAAGAAAATCAAGTGGAATGATGTCCATGAGGTGACTGAATAGAGCTTAGGGTGATGAGTTTACAGGTGCTATAGTTTTGGAGAAAAAGTTTCTCTTTCCTCTTTGACATTTCTTGATTATTATATTACCACTTGTTGCAAGTTGCTCCTCTCTCTTCACATCTTTCATTTCTTCTGCATTTTTACTCATCCACACCTCTAAATATCAGATTGAACATGATCCAATGGGTGAGGGTGGCCTAAGTTGATGGATTTTGAATTTTGGAAAGAGTTGAAGTGGTGACTTCAAGTGTGGCAGCCCCAACTTCTATGATCCATAACTCTCAGCTCACAAATGCTATTGAGGAGTTCTACCACATTTTAGAAAGCCCTCATGTAGCTCTACAACTTTCATGATTTTGGGATTTTCAAATTCACACTGAAACTAGGTCAAAAGACCTCTCAAAGATGCTGAAAAACATACCTAAAAAGCCAAATAACTTAGAATTTTTCTAAGTTATTTCCCTTCTTGAAATGAATTTGGTCATAACTCCAAATCTATGCATTTTTTGATCATGGACCACTTTGGGAATTTTGTAGGACTTGCCAAGAGCTTTCCAATTCACTTTGAACCAAATCAATTGGATGTGTGGTTGAGGAGTTATGGTCTTGCCCCTTTCAAAATCCTAGTTCTCGATTTTTTCAATTACTTCCTAACCCTTGATCCAATGATCATGAAATTTTATGGGAAGGTGTAATATGACATAAGGACTACTGAGCCAACTGCCGATGATCCGGGTTTCTGAGGTCTTGAACCTCTTTGAATAGACTTTACTAAGCCATAGGAACTTCATGGACCATGATCCTCACATTGTAACACTTTTTAAATCAAACGTCAAACTACAGTTGACTTTTCCTAATTGAAAACCCTAATCGGGTATCCTGAACTACACTGTTCTCAATACTCGGGTGACAACCTCAAGTTGAATTCATACTTGACCCAATGTAGTATTCTTGATCTTGTTTATAGTTGAATCAATACAAAACATTGATTGATCAAACCAGTGAAGCCTCGATTTTTGACGGTACATAACCCTGATTCATCTGCATCTTGACAAAGATAAACTTGAAATGGGTTAAGATTAGTTAATCAAATGAAATATGATCCTAAAATGATGATGAGGATCTAAGGGGTCAAAATTTGGGGTGCAACAGTTGCCCCTATTTAAATATCTTCACTAGATGGCAATGAGAGATGATAATCCTCATAGAATCGTAGTGAAAGGTATTTAAATATAGCAAACCAGAAATTTTGTCCCTTAGATCCGATGGTATGCAAAAGGACAAATGTTGAAATGCAATGAGTTCTAAATGGTGTTTTATGATGCTTGAATGCAAGACTGATGCAGACACACGAGCAAATATAAAAGAACGGCAATACGACGAGTAACCACTCACGAGGGACCCAACATACTGGGGAAAGATTCAAGGCAAATTAAGAAAGATAGTTCAAACATGACTAAAGATGCTGTTCAAGGGAATCTTTCACACATGGGACACAAATTCCACCAGGGAAGACACATATTCACCGGGGAAAGGAGACACGAACCTCACTGGGGATAACCAGATGAGGAAGCCCACTGGGGAAGAAGGCAATTCTTCGCTGGGGGGACGAAAGAAATGTATCGCAAACTTCACTAGGGAAGAAACCCACTGGGGAAAACTTTGCTGGGGAACAAAACCACCGGGGAAAAGACGGAACGGCGGCACAAACCTCAATGGGGATAACCAGATGAAAATTTTTCCTATAACGAAGAGTTCAAACGGGATATTCAGGAAGAGGTTAGAAACAAGACCGGAGGCGCCGGGGAAGCTAGTATCCATTAGTTCTCCGAGACTCGATTAGGAAAGCAAAAGCTTCAATGGGAAAACCGATGACGACTAGAACAACTAACAACTTCAACTAGTGTTACTTTCCATTAGACTTACTGGGGAGGATGGTGAAGACCAATCCAACAAACGGTTTCCAAAAAGTGCTAAATACCACTAGACTTCCTTGGGATATGGTGACGACCAAATCAAAGTTCCAATTACAATTGGGAATTCCAAATAAAATTGGTAAAACAACAGACTTCGGCTGGGGGAATTGGTAACAACCGACTAATAACAATTAGCTTTCAAGCCATGCCAGTAACTACTGGACTCAGAGGGGACTGGTGATGACCAAATCGGGGTATACCAATAACAATTGATTCAGGATAATGCTAGTAACCACTAGATTTAACTAGGAAGATTGGTAATGACCGAGTCCAAGGAGACCAATAACCATTGGATTTGGGTAATACCAATAAATACTGGATTTTCAAAGGGTTTGGTGACAACCAGACCAAAGTGATGATAACAATCTGATTTAAGCGATGCCAATAACTGTTGGACTTAGGCCAAATGGTGACGACCGAATCAAGTACACCAATAACAACTGGTTCGGGATAATGCTAGTAACCACTAGATTTTCCACACGATGCTAGTGACCACTAGACTTAGAAGATTGGTAATAACCGAATCAAAAGGTACCAATAACAATTGGATTTGAAGGTAATACTAGTAATTATTAGATTGGTAATAACCGAATCAAAAGGTACCAATAACAATTGGATCTGATGGTAATACTAGTAATCACTAGATTGGTAATAACCAAATCAAAAGGTACCAATAACAATTGGTTCCAGGCGATGCCAATAATTATTGGACTTTTAGGAAATTTTGGTAACGACCAACTCAAGTACCAATGACCATTGGTTTTAAAAGGCAATACTAGTAACCACTAGATTCTAGCAAAGATTGGTAATTACCGAATCAAAAGGACTTCAATAACAATTGGTTGGCTTTATAACAGAGTCAGTGACAACTGGGTTTGGGAGAATGTTGGTGACGACCAAATCGAGACACCAACCATAATTGGTTCTAAATAATGTGTCGCTACTGCGAAAATCGGCGCCGGCTATGACAGAAGAGTCGCCACCGTGCGTTATTTATCCCACAAGAGGGAAAGGAAACGCTTAGCGTAAACCTAACGCAAAGAGGGAAAGGAATGGTCATCGCAACCAAATCCTGGATTCGGGAGTCGGTTACGCAAGGGGAAGGTATTAGCACCCCTCACGTCCGTCGTACTCGACGGGATCCACGCTTGTTTTCTATCTAGGTTATGTTATTCTATCTACTCTACAGGTCTGGGTTAAAAAGAAAAGAAAATGACTCGGAAAAGTATCACATTTTATGCCTACGTATTCCCGTCTGAAACAAGAAATCAGAGTCAACGTAGTTCGCCTAACTACGGGTTATGGGGGGAAGGTTGCTCGCCGAGATATCGCATCTCGTGCCTACGTACCTTCACACGGCGTGAAAGATCAGAGCAAACGTAGTTCGAGCTACGGAAGACACAAGCTTGTCTGACAGTTTTTTATCTCCTTCTGAAAAGGGTTTTCCTGATTAAAGGTCCAAGCGGACAAAAACAGAGTTTGAATGTTTGTTTGAGTTTTTTACAAAAGAACTGTTTTTTAGGATGTTTACAATCTCAGTCACACTAGAGACAGTGACCCAGGAGTGAACGCTTCGTATGTCACCCAAAGGGTACCATACTAACATCCAGATTACTGGAGAGAGATCCTCCACCAACCTTTTCCCAGATAGCTTAAGGCTCGTAACGCACGACTTCAATTAACCTTATTACTATATTTTTGAATTGTTTTGAGATGAGAAGAGAAAGACACCCTAAAACTATGGTTGAAAGGGAAATCTACCTACATTTATCATGCATGGGTCAAAAACCTAATGTCTATCATAATTCCCTCTTGCACAAAGGAAATCAGAGATCCTAGGGGAAACAGCAAAAGAAGCAAACAGTAAACAGTAAACAGTAAAATGCATGCTATGCAACAGTACCAGTGAGGCAAGGGAGAAAACAACAGGCAAGAGGAGACAAGCTCCACCTCAAACCTGAGGGTAATCAACACAAGCAAACAGACAAAAGAAAAGAAGCAGCTTCAATACTCAACAGCAGCAACTCTAGACAACAAATCTCTTTGACAGCAAAGTTGACAGCAACAACTTCATCTTCAAGCTAGCTTCTATCTCAAGCTTCTTCAACTTCATCTTCAAGCTCTAGCAAGCATATTCCAAGCAGAGGAACAATCACAAAGATCAAAGTTGCAATGTTGAGAACTAAATGAAAACCAAAGGAAATCATCAAGTACCAACATTGAAATGGAAACGTATCCTCAAAGTTCTACTCAACTATGGGCATACCACACATCCCTCCAAAGGAGAGATGGAGTTTCCCTAGGAGGACTTCATGTCATTGAATGGAATAGAAGCACACAATGCATTCTATGTTTGATGAAGAAACCAAAACTAGTTCTAACGGCTCTTCCTAAAACCCTAATTTCCTAAGCTCCTAAAACAACTCCTAAAAGAAAAGGAAACTTCAAATCCAAGCTCCAATATTCGAGCCATAGCATCTATATCAAGTCCAGAAGACCTCTCAAAAAGGAATCCAAGCAAAACCAGCTCCAAAGTAACCAACCAAGCCAAACAAGCAAAGACACTAAAGATAGAACACCACAAGCACAAGCAACTTGCAAAATACATGAAAAATTTGAAAATGCATCTAAAAATGCCAAATAAAATCTCAAAGGACCCCTAAGGTATCACGTACCACGGGTCAAAAGGGGAGATTAAGAATCAAAAGGGAAGTGCCCCAACAGAGGGAAAACACCAAGAGTGTCCCAAACAAAGGCAGCAATGGAGAGGGAACAAAAGGCAATTCAAATCACAAGAAAACAACACTTAAAAAATATGAAAAAAATAATCAAAGATCAATTAACATATTAACACCATGATCAAAAAAAATCATGCAAAAATAAGAAGTTTAAACATGGAAATAAAATCAAGAAAGAATAGAACTGCAATTTAAATCAAATAAAACAGCTCCAATATTTAATTTGTTTTAAAATAGAAAATGAAACGAAAAAATAAAATAAAATATCCAGAAAAAACTAGACATCTTATGGTTTCTGAAAATTATTTTTGTGTATTTTTATGACTATTGGAACTATTTTAAATGATTTAAATTGGAACAACAACAAAACAGAAAATAAAACAAACTAAAATTAAAACAGAAAATATATGGTGTAAACAGCAACAAAATGCAGTGCAAATGGCAGACTGGGCCAAATATGGAGGTGCAGGAAGCATAATGCGCTAGGCCCATAAAGCAAAAATAAAAAACAGCAAACAAAAATGAAAGAAAAAAGAAACAAAATGCACACCAGCGGGATCGAACCCGCGCGCGCCTAGTCCTCTCTCACAAGCCAAACGATGCCGTTTTGGCCTTAGGACGCGTGGCGCCTTCTCCCCCCTCCGATCGGGAGACTTGGTCTCCTATATCTCAAATCGGACGGCTACCGTCCTTCTTCTCCAACCAGCATTGCCACCGCCGGAGCAACACTTCGGTCACCCCTACCAAGCATTTCGGCCACCACAAAGTGCACAACAACACACATAAAATGCAAAACTCAACCGTTTTTAGAGTTTTTTATATCAAAATTCATCTAATTCTCGCGAGGATTCCAAATATCTCATCCAAAATTATTAATAATGCAAGATCAAAGAGAAACGAAGCAAACAAAGTTTGGTACCAAAAACTCAAATTCATCAAAACCTCTCCAAATTAATTCTAAACTCATTCTTATGTCATGGAGGTTATAGATCAAGCAAAAACTAAGCAAAATCATGTCAAAACAGTCCATACAACATCTCACAAGTTTGGAGCTCCAAATTTTGAACGTCATAAACATCAACAATTATCATCCAGAAATGATCTACATGCTTCAAGGAGTGCAAAGAAACAAAAATGGCAAAGAATCATCAAGTATTAAGAGAGATATGTTGAAATTCAAGTACCTAGTGGCGAACTTCCACTGAGCCTTTAATCCTTGATGAAGCTTCGCAAAACTCTCCAGAATCGTTCAATGATCTTCAATAAAGCTTTCTCAATTCACAATTTGCTTTGAAACGATCTAGATCTAAGAATTCACTTTTTGAGTTTTCTTCACTTTTTCAAGCTTGTTCTTGATGAATTCTGCTCCAATTTCGAAAACTGATGATTTGTGAAGGTTAGAAATGTTATATACAATGGATATGGATCCAAAGAAAGCCAAATCCTTGCCTCTAGGCCCAAAATGAATTTTCAAATTTTCACCACTTTTTGCTCTTGAGTGTACACGAAAATGGCAATATTTTGGCTCCAAAATGATTCAATTCAACTAATAACAGCATGTGAAGTGTGAATGGTTGGGATTTGATCCTTGTATCTGATCCAATGGCTATTTTTGATTATGTAACTTCATGGTGAAGTAATCTAAATGACAACTCCCAAAACTTGGCCTATGCTCAAAATTCTGCCAATGCCAATGTGCTTAGAATGTGATTTCCATTCAAAAAATGTACTCACATGACATGTTTTGGTCCTCTAACTCAAAAAGTCAATTTTCCCTCCTTAATCCATTTGAAAAATTCCCTTTTTTAGGCCATTTTAAGTGACTTTTTCCTACAAGCCAAACCAATCCCAAATGATCACTTGGTTGCACTTAAAATCATGTTTTTAGCAAAGTCCATGTTGAACAAATCTCCATTTGAAGAGTGCAAGTTGGAGATTTTGACCTATGATTGAAAATGGCCTATAATCTCACTTTCCCAAAATACCCCTGACTTGTAAACCTCATAACTTGAGTTCTACAAATCATATGGAAGACTTCTAGTACAATTTAGAAAGCTAAGATCATGAGGAACAACGTTCATGTTGGCCAAAAGTTCAGGTGAAACATCCTTCTAGGTCAAAAATAGCTTTGAAGTCATATGATTTTCACGGACAAATTTCAGTGGCATCTGAGGACTTGTAACTTGTCTGGGCATAACTTGAGTTCTATAAATCCAATTGAGGACTTATAGTACTCAAATTAAAGGTATTAAGATGCTCTACAAGTTTCATGTCGGCCAAAGATCCATTTGAAACTTGTATCTTAACTTATGTGGTCTTGAAGTTAAGCACTAAACAAGGGATTTTACACTGAAATCCTAACTTAGCAACTTCTCACACTCTTGATTCTTCTTGATTTGATCTTAGAACAACACCACAAATGTCTTATCACATCATTTCATGAACTCCATAACCTAAAAGTAGGCTTTGATACCCTTCAATAGCACAGTTGACCTAGGATTAACCCAGATAAAACCCTAATTGCTTGCACCTCAACTGTGGCTCTTGCATTTGACACAATGACTTGATTGAGCTCTCTCATGGCCCTCTAGGCATTATATGAGCTCCATAAACATCCTCTTATCACATTCAACACTTCACAACCCTCTGATGGTCTTCAGCTGATCCTCAAGTTAGGAGAAGATTCACACTCAAACATCTAAACCCTTAGGCATTCAAACCACCTTCTGATGACTTTGACCACTCCTCAATCTTTAATGAGACATCTTGCTAGGCTTCTCTTGAGAAGAATCAACTTGATCCCCTACTATATGAATGATAACATGATATGCAAATGATATAACTATGGTAGGCTTTGATACCCTTCAATTGCACAGTTGACCTAGGATTAACCTAGATAAAACCCTAATTGCTTCCACCTCAACTGTGGCTCTTGCATTTGACACAATGACTTGATTGAGCTCTCTCATGGCCCTCTAGGAATTCTATGAGCTCCATACACATCCTCTTCTCACATTCAACACTTCACAACCCTCTGATGGTCTTCAGCTGATCCTCAAGTTAGGAGAAGATTCACACTCAAACATCTAAACCCTTAGGCATTCAAACCACCTTCTGATGACTTTGACCACTCCTTAATCTTGAATGAGACCTCTTGCTAGGCTTCTCTTGAGAAGAATCAACTTGATCCCCTGCTATATGAATGATAACATGATATGCAAATGATATAACTATGCAAATGATAATGCAATGAAACATAATCCAGGTTAGAAAAGGTTGAGCAAATTTTAGGGTGCAGCACAATGCTAGTGATTACTAGACTTTCAGAGATTATTGGTGACAACCAAATCAGAGATGAACATTGGTAACAACCGCCCATCTGGGTAAATGGATATTGCTAGTCATCACCAACTTCCCAGAGAAAATAGTAATCCCAGGATTACTAGTAACATTGGGGTATCAACCTCAAAGCGAAATTTGTTGTAAAGGATCAAATATAGAGGTAACGACCAAAGGATCTCAAAGGCGAAAGCCAAACAAACTGGGACCAAAACCAAACACAAACAAAAAGCGTATGCTGATATGATGCTGTATGCAGAATGCATACCGACCCGCAGGAAAAAGGTAAGCAAAACAAGGAAAACACTGAGGGAACTCGTCACGCTGAGTCTCAATTGCTTCAAGTTAGGCGACACTTTCTTTTGGCGTAGATAACAATCTTTCCAGAAAAAATCTTCGTAATCCTGCAGAGGAGAAGTCTTGGCTTAAGAGCAGGAATTGTTGTCGGACGCATCTAGTTTGGTCAAAGGTGACAACAAAATTTCACGACTTTGAGAACTGCGTAGTGTTATCAGATTACCTCTAGAGTTCTTCAATCGTTTTGTCAAATTGTTTTTTCTTTTTAAAACAAAATTTAAGTTTTTCAAACACTTTGCTTTCGAAAAAATCCTTATTAACGAATAAGTGAAATTGCATAACAAAAACAGAAGATCATAACAATGATTGGCCAAAATCTGATTTCATTGATTAACAAGAACTTTACAAAGGGCAAAGCCTCGGGAAATTTGTACATTTGAAAAACATGGCAAACAGAAAGGGTTACAGAATCCCATAATAATCCGGTCCTCCTAACTATCCGTTCACTTGCTTCGCTGCTTCTGACGAGAATGACATACGTTGATATTTCTTCTAACACCTTGCACAAGACTTTGCCCCCGCGTTTGTCGGCTTTCAATCCTTGGACTTCCGCCTTGCTGAAGCACTGGAATCTGCTTTCTAGGTTTTCTGCTTTTAGGCATAGTACTTTCTCACCGCATCTGAGTTGACAGGGTACTTGAGTTGTTCGCCATCCATGGTCTCAAGAATTAGAGATCCTCCAGAAAAGACAGTTTTTACAACGAAAGGGCCATCGTAATTGGGCATCCACTTGCCGCGCATGTCCTTTTGTGTTGGTAGGATTTTTCTAAGCAGAAGCTCTCCTTCCCTATACTCTTTGGGACGAACCTTCTTGTTGAACGCTCTTATCATTCTTTGTTGACAGATTTAACTATGACACATGGTCGTCATTCTTTTCTCATCAATGAGGTTCAATGAGTCGAACCTTTCTTTTATCCATTCGTCTTCCCCAAGCTTCACTTCCATCAAGATATTTAAAGAAGGTATTTTGACTTTGATGGGTAGCACAACGTCCATCCCATATACTAAGGAAAAGGGAGTTTCCCCTGTTGAAGTTCGCACTGATGTTCGGTATCCATGTAGAGCAAATGGTAACATCTTGTGCCAATCCTTGTATGTTATGACCATCTTCTGTACTATTTTCTTGATATTTTTGTTTGCAGCTTCAACTGCGCCATTCATTTTGGGTCTGTAGGGAGACGAATTATGATGCTTGATCTTGAAGTCGTCACAGAGTTCCTTCATCGTTTTGTTGTTTAGATTCGACCCATTGTCAATAATGATCTGGTTAGGAATACCGTATCGATAGATGATTTCCTTTTTGATGAAGCGAGCAACTACTTGTTTTGTCACGTTTGCATACGACGCTGCTTCCACCCATTTGGTGAAGTAATCAATTGCAACAAGGATGAAGCGCTGGCCGTTGGAAGCTTTTGGCTCTATTGCCCCAATCATGTCTATGCCCCACTTTACAAAAGGCCATGGTGATGTCATCACATGGAGAGGATGTGGAGGTACATGCACTTGGTCAGCATAGACTTGGCATTTATGGCATTTTCGAGCGAAGAGGATGCAGTCTGTCTCCAAAGTTAACAAAAAGTAACCTGCTCTTAAGATTTTCTTAGCCACGGCGTGGCCGTTGGCATGGGTACCGAATGTTCCCTCGTGCACTTCAGTCATTATGAGACTTGCTTATTTTTCATCGACACATCGGAGTAAAACCATGTCGTGGTTTCTTTTGTACAAGGTACCATTGCTGATGAAGAATTTAGCCGACAATCTTCGTATGGCTCTTTTGTCAATTCTGGATGCATCAGCTGGATATTCCTGATTTTAAAGAAAGTTCTTGATGTCGTGGAACCACGGTTTCTCATCGGTTTCTTCATCTATTGTCATAACATACGCGGGTACCATCCTTCTCTCAATGCGAATCAGAGGCGCTTCGTTAACAAACTGGACCTTCCATATTGATGCCATCATGGCTAATGCATCAGCGATGTGATTTTCCGCTCTGGGTACATGCTTGAAGGTAATTTCAACAAAATATTCAGCCATCTCTAGGATATGAGTTTTGTAAGGGATCAACTTCTCATCCCTGGTTTCCCATTCTCCTTTGAGCTAGTAGATCACCAAAGCAGAATCACCGATCACTTTCAAGATTTTGATGCGAAGATCAATAGTAGCTTCCAACCCTAAGATGCAGACTTCATACTCGGCTATGTTATTCGTACACGAGAAACAAAGTCGGGTTGTGACGGCAGTATACCCTCCGGTTCGATTTTTCAAAACAGCTCCCACACCATGTCCGTTCTTGTTTGACGCTCCATCGATCATCATTTCGCACCGAGATCCAGGCTCGGGACCTTCTTCCGGACAAGGCTCTAGTTTCGTGCGCTGAATGTACATCACATCTTCATCAAGAAACTCAAACTTGAGTGGCTGATAATCTTCCATGGGATGTTCTGCGAGGTGTTCTGACAAGACACTTCCCTTGATAGACTTTTGAGCAGCATACTGAATATCGTACTCTGATAAGAGCATATGCCATCTGGCCAATCTTCCGGTTTGAGCTGGTTTTTCAAAGATGTACTTGATGGGGTCCATCTTAGAAATCAGCATTGTGGTGTGGTAAATCATGTACTGTCTTAGACGCTTGGCGGCCCATGCTATGGCACAACAGGCTTTCTCTAGGGGAGAGTAACGACTCTCGCAATCGGTGAACTTCTTGCTTAGGTAGTAGATTGCATGCTTCTTCTTTCCCGACTCATCAGTCTGGCCCAAGACACAACCCATTGAATCTTCTAGTACTGTCATATACATGAACAAAGGCCTTCCAGGCACAGGAGGGATCAACACCGGAGGTTTTTGTAAATACTGCTTGATTTTCTCAAATGCTGACTGGCAACTTTCGTTCCATACCACCGTCTGATCTTTTCATAACAACTTGAAGATCAACGTGCAAGTAGGAGTTAGATTGGAGATGAACCTGGAGATGTAATTCAAACGCCCGAGGAAACCTCTAACTTGTTTCTCTGTTTTAGGAGTAGGCATCTCTTGGATTACTTTAACTTTGTCGGGGTCTACTTCAATTCCTCGTTGACTAACGATGAAGCCTAGTAATTTTCCTGAGCAAACCCCGAAGGCGCATTTTGCTGGGTTTAACCTTAGTTGATACTTTCGAAGTCTCTCAAATAGCTTCAACAGATAATCCAAATGGTCTTCTTTGCTTTGAGACTTTGCGATCATATCATCCACTTATACTTCAATCTCTTTGTGCATCATATCATGGAAGAGTATGACCATGACCCTCTGATACGTTGCCCCTGCATTCTTCAAACCGAAAGGCATGACCTTATAACAATAGGTGCCCCAGGGTGTGATGAAGGTTGTCTTCTCCATGTCGGCTGGATCCATTTTTATTTGATTATAACCAGAAAATCCGTCCATGAATGAGAATACTGTGAAGCTAACTGTATTATCCACCAAAGTGTCGATATGTGGTAGAGGGAAATCGTCTTTCGGACTTGCTTTGTTTAAGTCCTTGTAATCGAGGCACATTCTGACTTTGCCATCCTTCTTTGGGACTGGTACGATGTTTGCCACCCATTCTGCATATTTAGATACCTCTAAAAAGCCCGCATCAATCTATTTCATGACTTCGCCTCGGATTTTAAGAGCCATGTCTGGTCTTGATCTGCGAAGTTTTTGCTTAACCGGAGGATATTATGGCTTCAGGGGGAGCTTGTGCATAACAATGTCGGTATCCAACCCTGGCATGTCTTGATAAGACCAAGCAAATATGTCGACATAATCTCTGAGGAGTGCTGTCAGTCTGCTTTTGTTCTCTGGCTCCAATGATGCCCCAATCTTGACTTCTCTTTTTTCCTCTTCGGATCCCAAGTTAATGACTTCAATCTGCTCTTTGTACGGCTAGAGATAAACATCTTCGTATTCAGTCATTCTCTTTAACTCTTCTGGGACTTCTAATTCTTCATCATTCTCTTCTTCAGCTTGGAAGACAGATGAACCACTAGTAGAAGGGACCGAAGGATCATAGGATTCTGTGGGTAATGGAGGTATTCTGCATGTTTTATTTTTTAGGAACAATTAGACACACACACACAGACATGCAGATGAAGTTTTTTTTTTTTTTTTCAAAAAAGGTCGCCATTTTTTCTTTTAACAAAAAGAGTGAAAATGATGCGCAGAAAATAAACAAGAGTTTTAACAAAAACACTTTTCATTCATAGATTTTCAAGTCGCAAAGTGGCCCAATACAAAATAATTCACAGGCCTTGGGCAAGACCAGGAATTTTAAAGAAAACACAAAGCTAACAAGAAAAATGAATTACTCTAAAGGTAAAAAGACAGGAATTTCCACAGCCTCCCAACTGTGTAAAAATGCTCCTCCCTAAGTTATCAGATGATCTAGATTGTAATCCTCATCCTCAGCAATGATAGTGTTGATTTGTATTCTGCCACTGGTAAATATTTCTTTCAGAGACTTCTTCCTCATGGCGTTTTCTTCCGGCTCGCCCTCTAGAGTTGGTTTGTAACCCAACCCTTGTCGATCGTTTTTTTCCCGAGCGTTGACTTCAATGATCTCCCCTCATCCCAACGGGATTCCGGCTTTTAGCACCACCTTGATACTCTGAACAGAGGTGAAGGATGGACCGTGAGTTATGTCAGATTCGTCGACCAGAACAACGTGGGCTATTTCTAGCGCTTGAAAGGTTGTCTCAAGGGAATCTTCGTCAGCTTCGATGTATCGAAATGAGGATAAGTTGCTCAGCATTAAATCCTCTTCTCCATGAACAGTGACCAATTAATCATCCACAATAAACTTCATCTTCTAATGGAGGGTGGAGGTTACATCGCCAGCTGCGTGTATCCACGGCCTCCCCAGTAGACAGCTGTAAATCGAATTAATGTCCATCACCTGAAAGGTGACTTCAAAGATTTGTGGTCCTATCAGGATAGGAAGATCAACCTCCCCTATCACAACTCTTCTAGACCCATCAAATTCCTTCACTACGAGAGATGTTGGCCTCATATTAGCACCTTGGTAAGCCAGCTTGGCTAGTGTCCTTTTCGGCATCACATTGAGCGCGGATCCTGTGTCAACAAGCACCCTGGACAATGTATCTTCTTCTCATTTGATCGACACATGAAAAGCACGATTGTGCTTGCATTTTTCCGTTGTTAGATCACTGTCATCAAAGCTTAGAGTGTTGCAGGCCGTAATGTTTGCCACAATGGAGTTAAATTGGACCACTGTAATATCTTTGGTAACATGGGCTTGTGTTAAGATTTTGAGCAAAGCCTGGCGATGCGCTGGAGAGCTTAAGAGTAATGACATGACTAATATCTTAGATGGAGTCTGATTTAGTTGATCTACCACCCGGTAATCACTTCGTCGGATGATTCGCAGAAAGTCTTCTTCATCATTTTTGAGGCTTTCTTTTCCTTTGACCAAAGCTCCTTAGTGACGACTACCTCTGGAATGGGTTTTTGAGGACCAACAGCTTTTGGAACGGAAATTGCTGGCGGAGAAACCGTATTATTTGCCCGCGATTGGTATATGCTACCGCTCCGGGTCATCTTACTTCCACCGGCAATATTGGCTACATTTACCGGCTTTCTTTCTTTGAAAATTCCTCCGCACCATGAATGGTCCTGTTTTGGTGTTACTTCCCTTAGGTGAGGTTTAGATCCTCCCCTTGGTTAAAATCTGGCCTGCTCTCTCCCAAATTTTGGGGGTGCATCGTCGCGGAACACTGGCCGGACGTTTTTGTAGTTGTTATTGTTATTATTTCTGAAAACAACCTTTTTGCTAGGATCTTCAGGCATATTAAACACGGGTTCAATGACTGCCATATCTTCCCCCTTCTTCCTGCGAGCAATCTCTATCATTCCTTGTTCGATCATTGCTCGAATGTCTTTTTTCACAATGTCACAACCTTCTGGGTTAAGCATGCATTGTTTGCAGTCTTCATGAGATGTGTTAAGTGCCCATGCTTGAGCAAGACGTTTGTGTAGTTCCACCAATGGTACCTTGATCTCATCAATGGTAGTAACTGTCTTATCTTCAGACCCTTCCCCTTCTTCAGTAATAGCATTTACTCCACCATGATTTGGTAGAGGGTTATTCCTTATGTTTGGGTGATTGTCTTTAAAAGACAAAATCTTTTTTTCAATTAACTCTCGGACGAGGTGCTGGAGCGCGAAGCATCATTCAAGATCGTGGCCTGGAGCGTTCTCATGGAATAAACAGCGGGCATTGGCGTTGTAATAGAATGGAAGTGGATTAGGTGGAGCACCTAATTTCCTTGTCTTGACCAAACCTCTTTCTATCAGCATTGGGAATAGATCAGTGTAGCTCATTGGAATAGGCTGTATTTTTGGTCGTTTCGCCTGGTAATTCGCCCTTGGAGCCCTATTTTGAGGTTGTTGACCCTGCGGCTGATGATACTGTTGTTGATTGTTAGAATGATATTGTTGTTGATTGCTAAAATGATACTGTTGTTGATTACTGGATGCCCCAAGGTGGGGACCCTCCTGCAATGACTGATGAAAAACTAGAGTCTCAGCTGCTACGTATGATGGTGGATGATATTACTGGCGATGGTTTCTGGAACTTTGCGCCTTCTTTCCGTATGTTACCACAGTTATGTCCCCTTCCTTCTTTTTATGAAAGTTGCTGATCGGCTTCTTTGCAGTATTGGCTTCTTTGACCCCCACTGCTACAATGTCGGAGAAGTTGGTCGTGAAACTGCTGATTAGTCGCTAATAGAATTCTGGTCTGACAGTATCTATGAACCAGTCTACCAATTCCTTTTCAGTAAGGGGTGGCTCCACCTGAGTTGCAGTCCCGCGCCATCTTTGTGCGTATTCTTTAAAGGTTTCAGTGCTCTTTTGTGTCATGCTGAGAAGCTGACGGCGGTTCGGAGCCAGGTCCATGTTGTATTTATATTGTTGAATGAAGGCATATGAAAGGTCTTGGAAACCATGTATTTTTGCTTGATCCAGGCTGAGATACAATTTAGCTGATGCTCCTTTAAGACTGTCCTGAAAACAGTGCACCAACAGTTTGTCGTTTTCAATATGCGGAGCCATCCGCCTGCAGTACATGATCAGGTTTACCTTGGGGCAAGTAGTCCCCTCATATTTGTCAAACACTGGCATCTTGAATTTTTGGGGGAATACCAAACCGGACACTAGACACATGTCTTTGGCGTCAGACCCGAAAACATTGCTTCCTTCGATGTCTATCATCCTTTTAGCCATGATGCCCATCTCTACCCTTAGTTTTTCTTGCTTTTCATCCTCGACTTTAAAACCATCGGGTATGTCAAAGATAGGTTGTTGATTGTGGAAAACAGGTCGCACCGTAGTTGGTCCACCCGCCTGAGTGAAAATGGGATTCCTGATTGTTGAATCAAATAGTGGTTGAAAACCTGAGGATTGTATATTGCTGAATGGTGGTACAAAATCCCGAGATATGCCATAAGGAAATTCTGCAGTGGTAACTGGAGCTACTGTGACGTTGGTCGTTGCCGTGGAGACTACGGAGATTACCGTAGACTGTGTGTCCATCTTTGCCTTGATTATATTGAGAACTTCCATAATTTGGCTGACGTCACCCTTGATTTCTTCAATGTCGTTGTCCATTTGGTCGAACCTCTGTTCATTATCATCCATCTTCTTCTGAGCTCTGGATCGAGTGTTGTATTTGTGAGAATTCAGCGTAACTCCTTTCTCTCTTTTCTGAACAAGAACAAAGGATAAGCTGCAGAACTCGGATGCAAGACCAATGCAGGATGAGATGCGAATGCAAATGCACAGACCATTCAAGGAAAAGCAAATTTTTATTTACAAACAAAAAAGTTGGAACAACATGTAACGACATGCTTAAAAAAACGTTTTTCATTGATAATTTAAAGTCTATTACAATAGATGGATCTTGCTAAAAAGCAAGACCTTTCTTACAACAAGAAGTGAAAGTAAATGCAACATAGGATTATGTTGCACCCCAAAATTTGACCAACATTTATTTACCAAGTTTGTGGTTCATTGTATTCATCATCTGAATCTCATTGATATGTGGGCAGTAGATCAAGAGGTAGGATTACCTAGCAAGAGTTATATGAGGCTATGAAGAAAGTCAAGAAGTTTTTTCAAGTGTTCAAAGGTTGATACCTTTGTCAGAGAACTCAAGAGATCCTCAGAGGAATTGGTTGAAACCAAGGTTGTGTGCCTCATAACTTGAGGGTTGTGGGAGCTCCTCAGATGATTATGAGACTATGAGGATGGACTTGAAGCTTTGATAAAGCTTATGAGATGTTTTGAAAGCCATCATGAAGCCTAGAGAGGTCATTGTACAAGAATTCAGAAGATTCAGCCATGAGTGGTGGAATTAGGGTTTGACTGGGTCAACCCTAGGTCAACTGATGATTTGGAGAGGGTTGAGACCTAATCCATGAGCCATGTGATCATGGAGTGATGTATTGAGATGCTATAAGGATGATTCCTAGACCAACTCATCATGATTGAGGAGTTTGAGAAGTTTTAAGCTAGGGTTTCTAAGGATTGACAGTGTAAAATCCCCTAGTTTGATTCCTATCTTCAAGGCAGTTTAGCTCAAGATGTGATTGTCATATCATCTTCCCCATAACATGAATGTTGTAGAGCTTGTTCTTAGCTTTAATTTTAGTGATAGAAGTCCTTGATAGGATTTGTAGAGCTCAAGTTATGACTTTGACAAATTACAGGTCATCTGAGGTATGTGAATCTGGGTCCTTGAGAGTCACCCAACTTGCATCCAACTTTTGCCCTAGTAGGATGATTCCTATGAATTCTTGGTCAACATGAATGTTGTATAGCATCTTCTTAGATTTCTAAAGAGTACTAGAAGTCCTTGATAGGATTTATAGAACTCAACTTATGGCTTTGACAAGTCAAGGGCATTTTGGTCATTTGGAGGTTATAGGTCATTTTAAGCATAAGGCCATATCTCCTATTTCCAAGTTTCAAATGGAAAAATCTTCAACATCAAACTTGCTTAGAATGATGTTTTACGCTAGTAGGGAGGTCATGAGATGTTGAAAGGGCTTGTATCAAAAAGTGATGAAAATGGCCAAAAATGGAGGCATAAGTTAATTAAGGTGAAATTGAAAATTGGAAATCACAAGTTGTACATCCAAACCATGTCATATAATAGGTCATTTTGACTCCAAATGACATTCTAAGAACAATGGTTCAGCCACAATTTTGATTTGGGGCTTAGATCATAGGGCTTCTTTGGAAATGGCTTACTTGCATATTAAGGTACCAAAGCAAAACTCAAGAAAACTCAATAAGCAAGTTGGTTATGCATTGTAACACCTCATAAATCTCATGTGGGGAGAATTTCAAGTCAGAATCAAAGGTTACAAGAGGCTTGGCATGAGATAGCACATAAGGAGAATTGAAATCAAAATGTCATTACATGAGAAGTTCAAATACTCATTGGATGGTCCTAGATGGTTCTAGATGATTCTAAACCACTCTATATAACATGTATAACTTGCTCAGATGCAAGGTTGGTGAGAATTGGTGCAGAGAAGAGAGAGTGAGATCAAGAATCTTCCATTGCAAGTCAAGTTTCAATTTCACACTCTTCTTCATTTCCATTCATTCTTTCCATTCAAACACATTCTATACATCATAGTGAAGGTGTGCAGATCAAATTGAGGGCAATTCCATTGATGAATCGTGCATGAGCTTTTGGATTTTCACCTCTGCAATTCAAGATCGGTTTCCAAGAATCAAGCAGTTTCAACCATTCCTTTTGCATACAGAAGCTGGAAGACTACTCAGTGAAGGAATTGGGAAAGATTGAAGGCCTGAATTGAAGGGTTTCTCCATCTGTTCACTCGATTTTACCAGGTTTGTAACTTTCTCTCTACACTCTAATTTAAGTAGAATTAGATAGAATTAATAGGTTAGAATGGTTAAGGATTATTAGGAGATCATTTCTGGAAAGTTTGAAGAGAATTGGTGATGGTTTTGTTATTGACAAGATTTCTGTTTGGACCAAGAACTCCTTGAATCTTGAGTAATAATATTAGTTCTTTAGTGGAGGTTGATTAGTGATAGGAGGTGAACATTTTAGTGTAAACAATTTCAAGAATCTTGAGTTTTGATTTTCAAGCATAATTTGAATTTGCTATCGGGTTTCAAGTTTGAGTGAGATTCAATGGAATTTGAGACCATGGTTAGATTCAGGATTGTGAATCTAGTGTTACTTCAACTAGTGTTACTTTCCATTAGACTTACTGGGGAGGATGGTGAAGACCAATCCAACAAACGGTTTCCAAAAAGTGCTAAATACCACTAGACTTCCTTGGGATATGGTGACGACCAAATCAAAGTTCCAATTACAATTGGGAATTCCAAATAAAATTGGTAAAACAACAGACTTCGGCTGGGGGAATTGGTAACAACCGACTAATAACAATTAGCTTTCAAGCCATGCCAGTAACTACTGGACTCAGAGGGGACTGGTGATGACCAAATCGGGGTATACCAATAACAATTGATTCAGGATAATGCTAGTAACCACTAGATTTAACTAGGAAGATTGGTAATGACCGAGTCCAAGGAGACCAATAACCATTGGATTTGGGTAATACCAATAAATACTGGATTTTCAAAGGGTTTGGTGACAACCAGACCAAAGTGATGATAACAATCTGATTTAAGCGATGCCAATAACTGTTGGACTTAGGCCAAATGGTGACGACCGAATCAAGTACACCAATAACAACTGGTTCGGGATAATGCTAGTAACCACTAGATTTTCCACACGATGCTAGTGACCACTAGACTTAGAAGATTGGTAATAACCGAATCAAAAGGTACCAATAACAATTGGATTTGAAGGTAATACTAGTAATTATTAGATTGGTAATAACCGAATCAAAAGGTACCAATAACAATTGGATCTGATGGTAATACTAGTAATCACTAGATTGGTAATAACCAAATCAAAAGGTACCAATAACAATTGGTTCCAGGCGATGCCAATAATTATTGGACTTTTAGGAAATTTTGGTAACGACCAACTCAAGTACCAATGACCATTGGTTTTAAAAGGCAATACTAGTAACCACTAGATTCTAGCAAAGATTGGTAATTACCGAATCAAAAGGACTTCAATAACAATTGGTTGGCTTTATAACAGAGTCAGTGACAACTGGGTTTGGGAGAATGTTGGTGACGACCAAATCGAGACACCAACCATAATTGGTTCTAAATAATGTGTCGCTACTGCGAAAATCGGCGCCGGCTATGACAGAAGAGTCGCCACCGTGCGTTATTTATCCCACAAGAGGGAAAGGAAACGCTTAGCGTAAACCTAACGCAAAGAGGGAAAGGAATGGTCATCGCAACCAAATCCTGGATTCGGGAGTCGGTTACGCAAGGGGAAGGTATTAGCACCCCTCACGTCCGTCGTACTCGACGGGATCCACGCTTGTTTTCTATCTAGGTTATGTTATTCTATCTACTCTACAGGTCTGGGTTAAAAAGAAAAGAAAATGACTCGGAAAAGTATCACATTTTATGCCTACGTATTCCCGTCTGAAACAAGAAATCAGAGTCAACGTAGTTCGCCTAACTACGGGTTATGGGGGGAAGGTTGCTCGCCGAGATATCGCATCTCGTGCCTACGTACCTTCACACGGCGTGAAAGATCAGAGCAAACGTAGTTCGAGCTACGGAAGACACAAGCTTGTCTGACAGTTTTTTATCTCCTTCTGAAAAGGGTTTTCCTGATTAAAGGTCCAAGCGGACAAAAACAGAGTTTGAATGTTTGTTTGAGTTTTTTACAAAAGAACTGTTTTTTAGGATGTTTACAATCTCAGTCGCACTAGAGACAGTGACCCAGGAGTGAACGCTTCGTATGTCACCCAAAGGGTACCATACTAACATCCAGATTACTGGAGAGAGATCCTCCACCAACCTTTTCCCAGATAGCTTAAGGCTCGTAACGCACGACTTCAATTAACCTTATTACTATATTTTTGAATTGTTTTGAGATGAGAAGAGAAAGACACCCTAAAACTATGGTTGAAAGGGAAATCTACCTACATTTATCATGCATGGGTCAAAAACCTAATGTCTATCATAATTCCCTCTTGCACAAAGGAAATCAGAGATCCTAGGGGAAACAGCAAAAGAAGCAAACAGTAAACAGTAAACAGTAAAATGCATGCTATGCAACAGTACCAGTGAGGCAAGGGAGAAAACAACAGGCAAGAGGAGACAAGCTCCACCTCAAACCTGAGGGTAATCAACACAAGCAAACAGACAAAAGAAAAGAAGCAACTTCAATACTCAACAGCAGCAACTCTAGACAACAAATCTCTTTGACAGCAAAGTTGACAGCAACAACTTCATCTTCAAGCTAGCTTCTATCTCAAGCTTCTTCAACTTCATCTTCAAGCTCTAGCAAGCATATTCCAAGCAGAGGAACAATCACAAAGATCAAAGTTGCAATGTTGAGAACTAAATGAAAACCAAAGGAAATCATCAAGTACCAACATTGAAATGGAAACGTATCCTCAAAGTTCTACTCAACTATGGGCATACCACACATCCCTCCAAAGGAGAGATGGAGTTTCCCTAGGAGGACTTCATGTCATTGAATGGAATAGAAGCACACAATGCATTCTATGTTTGATGAAGAAACCAAAACTAGTTCTAACGGCTCTTCCTAAAACCCTAATTTCCTAAGCTCCTAAAACAACTCCTAAAAGAAAAGGAAACTTCAAATCCAAGCTCCAATATTCGAGCCATAGCATCTATATCAAGTCCAGAAGACCTCTCAAAAAGGAATCCAAGCAAAACCAGCTCCAAAGTAACCAACCAAGCCAAACAAGCAAAGACACTAAAGATAGAACACCACAAGCACAAGCAACTTGCAAAATACATGAAAAATTTGAAAATGCATCTAAAAATGCCAAATAAAATCTCAAAGGACCCCTAAGGTATCACGTACCAGGGGTCAAAAGGGGAGATTAAGAATCAAAAGGGAAGTGCCCCAACAGAGGGAAAACACCAAGAGTGTCCCAAACAAAGGCAGCAATGGAGAGGGAACAAAAGGCAATTCAAATCACAAGAAAACAACACTTAAAAAATATGAAAAAATAATCAAAGATCAATTAACATATTAACACCATGATCAAAAAAAATCATGCAAAAATAAGAAGTTTAAACATGGAAATAAAATCAAGAAAGAATAGAACTGCAATTTAAATCAAATAAAACAGCTCCAATATTTAATTTGTTTTAAAATAGAAAATGAAACGAAAAAATAAAATAAAATATCCAGAAAAAACTAGACATCTTATGGTTTCTGAAAATTATTTTTGTGTATTTTTATGACTATTGGAACTATTTTAAATGATTTAAATTGGAACAACAACAAAACAGAAAATAAAACAAACTAAAATTAAAACAGAAAATATATGGTGTAAACAGCAACAAAATGCAGTGCAAATGGCAGACTGGGCCAAATATGGAGGTGCAGGAAGCATAATGCGCTAGGCCCATAAAGCAAAAATAAAAAACAGCAAACAAAAATGAAAGAAAAAAGAAACAAAATGCACACCAGCGGGATCGAACCCGCGCGCGCCTAGTCCTCTCTCACAAGCCAAACGATGCCGTTTTGGCCTTAGGACGCGTGGCGCCTTCTCCCCCCTCCGATCGGGAGACTTGGTCTCCTATATCTCAAATCGGACGGCTACCGTCCTTCTTCTCCAACCAGCATTGCCACCGCCGGAGCAACACTTCGGTCACCCCTACCAAGCATTTCGGCCACCTCAAAGTGCACAACAACACACATAAAATGCAAAACTCAACCGTTTTTAGAGTTTTTTATATCAAAATTCATCTAATTCTCGCGAGGATTCCAAATATCTCATCCAAAATTATTAATAATGCAAGATCAAAGAGAAACGAAGCAAACAAAGTTTGGTACCAAAAACTCAAATTCATCAAAACCTCTCCAAATTAATTCTAAACTCATTCTTATGTCATGGAGGTTATAGATCAAGCAAAAACTAAGCAAAATCATGTCAAAACAGTCCATACAACATCTCACAAGTTTGGAGCTCCAAATTTTGAACGTCATAAACATCAACAATTATCATCCAGAAATGATCTACATGCTTCAAGGAGTGCAAAGAAACAAAAATGGCAAAGAATCATCAAGTATTAAGAGAGATATGTTGAAATTCAAGTACCTAGTGGCGAACTTCCACTGAGCCTTTAATCCTTGATGAAGCTTCGCAAAACTCTCCAGAATCGTTCAATGATCTTCAATAAAGCTTTCTCAATTCACAATTTGCTTTGAAACGATCTAGATCTAAGAATTCACTTTTTGAGTTTTCTTCACTTTTTCAAGCTTGTTCTTGATGAATTCTGCTCCAATTTCGAAAACTGATGATTTGTGAAGGTTAGAAATGTTATATACAATGGATATGGATCCAAAGAAAGCCAAATCCTTGCCTCTAGGCCCAAAATGAATTTTCAAATTTTCACCACTTTTTGCTCTTGAGTGTACACGAAAATGGCAATATTTTGGCTCCAAAATGATTCAATTCAACTAATAACAGCATGTGAAGTGTGAATGGTTGGGATTTGATCCTTGTATCTGATCCAATGGCTATTTTTGATTATGTAACTTCATGGTGAAGTAATCTAAATGACAACTCCCAAAACTTGGCCTATGCTCAAAATTCTGCCAATGCCAATGTGCTTAGAATGTGATTTCCATTCAAAAAATGTACTCACATGACATGTTTTGGTCCTCTAACTCAAAAAGTCAATTTTCCCTCCTTAATCCATTTGAAAAATTCCCTTTTTTAGGCCATTTTAAGTGACTTTTTCCTACAAGCCAAACCAATCCCAAATGATCACTTGGTTGCACTTAAAATCATGTTTTTAGCAAAGTCCATGTTGAACAAATCTCCATTTGAAGAGTGCAAGTTGGAGATTTTGACCTATGATTGAAAATGGCCTATAATCTCACTTTCCCAAAATACCCCTGACTTGTAAACCTCATAACTTGAGTTCTACAAATCATATGGAAGACTTCTAGTACAATTTAGAAAGCTAAGATCATGAGGAACAACGTTCATGTTGGCCAAAAGTTCAGGTGAAACATCCTTCTAGGTCAAAAATAGCTTTGAAGTCATATGATTTTCACGGACAAATTTCAGTGGCATCTGAGGACTTGTAACTTGTCTGGGCATAACTTGAGTTCTATAAATCCAATTGAGGACTTATAGTACTCAAATTAAAGGTATTAAGATGCTCTACAAGTTTCATGTCGGCCAAAGATCCATTTGAAACTTGTATCTTAACTTATGTGGTCTTGAAGTTAAGCACTAAACAAGGGATTTTACACTGAAATCCTAACTTAGCAACTTCTCACACTCTTGATTCTTCTTGATTTGATCTTAGAACAACACCACAAATGTCTTATCACATCATTTCATGAACTCCATAACCTAAAAGTAGGCTTTGATACCCTTCAATAGCACAGTTGACCTAGGATTAACCCAGATAAAACCCTAATTGCTTGCACCTCAACTGTGGCTCTTGCATTTGACACAATGACTTGATTGAGCTCTCTCATGGCCCTCTAGGCATTCTATGAGCTCCATAAACATCCTCTTATCACATTCAACACTTCACAACCCTCTGATGGTCTTCAGCTGATCCTCAAGTTAGGAGAAGATTCACACTCAAACATCTAAACCCTTAGGCATTCAAACCACCTTCTGATGACTTTGACCACTCCTCAATCTTTAATGAGACATCTTGCTAGGCTTCTCTTGAGAAGAATCAACTTGATCCCCTACTATATGAATGATAACATGATATGCAAATGATATAACTATGGTAGGCTTTGATACCCTTCAATTGCACAGTTGACCTAGGATTAACCTAGATAAAACCCTAATTGCTTCCACCTCAACTGTGGCTCTTGCATTTGACACAATGACTTGATTGAGCTCTCTCATGGCCCTCTAGGAATTCTATGAGCTCCATACACATCCTCTTCTCACATTCAACACTTCACAACCCTCTGATGGTCTTCAGCTGATCCTCAAGTTAGGAGAAGATTCACACTCAAACATCTAAACCCTTAGGCATTCAAACCACCTTCTGATGACTTTGACCACTCCTTAATCTTGAATGAGACCTCTTGCTAGGCTTCTCTTGAGAAGAATCAACTTGATCCCCTGCTATATGAATGATAACATGATATGCAAATGATATAACTATGCAAATGATAATGCAATGAAACATAATCCAGGTTAGAAAAGGTTGAGCAAATTTTAGGGTGCAGCACAATGCTAGTGATTACTAGACTTTCAGAGATTATTGGTGACAACCAAATCAGAGATGAACATTGGTAACAACCGCCCATCTGGGTAAATGGATATTGCTAGTCATCACCAACTTCCCAGAGAAAATAGTAATCCCAGGATTACTAGTAACATTGGGGTATCAACCTCAAAGCGAAATTTGTTGTAAAGGATCAAATATAGAGGTAACGACCAAAGGATCTCAAAGGCGAAAGCCAAACAAACTGGGACCAAAACCAAACACAAACAAAAAGCGTATGCTGATATGATGCTGTATGCAGAATGCATACCGACCCGCAGGAAAAAGGTAAGCAAAACAAGGAAAACACTGAGGGAACTCGTCACGCTGAGTCTCAATTGCTTCAAGTTAGGCGACACTTTCTTTTGGCGTAGATAACAATCTTTCCAGAAAAAATCTTCGTAATCCTGCAGAGGAGAAGTCTTGGCTTAAGAGCAGGAATTGTTGTCGGACGCATCTAGTTTGGTCAAAGGTGACAACAAAATTTCACGACTTTGAGAACTGCGTAGTGTTATCAGATTACCTCTAGAGTTCTTCAATCGTTTTGTCAAATTGTTTTTTCTTTTTAAAACAAAATTTAAGTTTTTTAAACACTTTGCTTTCGAAAAAATCCTTATTAACGAATAAGTGAAATTGCATAACAAAAACAGAAGATCATAACAATGATTGGCCAAAATCTGATTTCATTGATTAACAAGAACTTTACAAAGGGCAAAGCCTCGGGAAATTTGTACATTTGAAAAACATGGCAAACAGAAAGGGTTACAGAATCCCATAATAATCCGGTCCTCCTAACTATCCGTTCACTTGCTTCGCTGCTTCTGACGAGAATGACATACGTTGATATTTCTTCTAACACCTTGCACAAGACTTTGCCCCCGCGTTTGTCGGCTTTCAATCCTTGGACTTCCGCCTTGCTGAAGCACTGGAATCTGCTTTCTAGGTTTTCTGCTTTTAGGCATAGTACTTTCTCACCGCATCTGAGTTGACAGGGTACTTGAGTTGTTCGCCATCCATGGTCTCAAGAATTAGAGATCCTCCAGAAAAGACAGTTTTTACAACGAAAGGGCCATCGTAATTGGGCATCCACTTGCCGCGCATGTCCTTTTGTGTTGGTAGGATTTTTCTAAGCAGAAGCTCTCCTTCCCTATACTCTTTGGGACGAACCTTCTTGTTGAACGCTCTTATCATTCTTTGTTGACAGATTTAACTATGACACATGGTCGTCATTCTTTTCTCATCAATGAGGTTCAATGAGTCGAACCTTTCTTTTATCCATTCGTCTTCCCCAAGCTTCACTTCCATCAAGATATTTAAAGAAGGTATTTTGACTTTGATGGGTAGCACAACGTCCATCCCATATACTAAGGAAAAGGGAGTTTCCCCTGTTGAAGTTCGCACTGATGTTCGGTATCCATGTAGAGCAAATGGTAACATCTTGTGCCAATCCTTGTATGTTATGACCATCTTCTGTACTATTTTCTTGATATTTTTGTTTGCAGCTTCAACTGCGCCATTCATTTTGGGTCTGTAGGGAGACGAATTATGATGCTTGATCTTGAAGTCGTCACAGAGTTCCTTCATCGTTTTGTTGTTTAGATTCGACCCATTGTCAATAATGATCTGGTTAGGAATACCGTATCGATAGATGATTTCCTTTTTGATGAAGCGAGCAACTACTTGTTTTGTCACGTTTGCATACGACGCTGCTTCCACCCATTTGGTGAAGTAATCAATTGCAACAAGGATGAAGCGATGGCCGTTGGAAGCTTTTGGCTCTATTGCCCCAATCATGTCTATGCCCCACTTTACAAAAGGCCATGGTGATGTCATCACATGGAGAGGATGTGGAGGTACATGCACTTGGTCAGCATAGACTTGGCATTTATGGCATTTTCGAGCGAAGAGGATGCAGTCTGTCTCCAAAGTTAACAAAAAGTAACCTGCTCTTAAGATTTTCTTAGCCACGGCGTGGCCGTTGGCATGGGTACCGAATGTTCCCTCGTGCACTTCAGTCATTATGAGACTTGCTTATTTTTCATCGACACATCGGAGTAAAACCATGTCGTGGTTTCTTTTGTACAAGGTACCATTGCTGATGAAGAATTTAGCCGACAATCTTCGTATGGCTCTTTTGTCAATTCTGGATGCATCAGCTGGATATTCCTGATTTTAAAGAAAGTTCTTGATGTCGTGGAACCACGGTTTCTCATCGGTTTCTTCATCTATTGTCATAACATACGCGGGTACCATCCTTCTCTCAATGCGAATCAGAGGCGCTTCGTTAACAAACTGGACCTTCCATATTGATGCCATCATGGCTAATGCATCAGCGATGTGATTTTCCGCTCTGGGTACATGCTTGAAGGTAATTTCAACAAAATATTCAGCCATCTCTAGGATATGAGTTTTGTAAGGGATCAACTTCTCATCCCTGGTTTCCCATTCTCCTTTGAGCTAGTAGATCACCAAAGCAGAATCACCGATCACTTTCAAGATTTTGATGCGAAGATCAATAGTAGCTTCCAACCCTAAGATGCAGACTTCATACTCGGCTATGTTATTCGTACACGAGAAACAAAGTCGGGTTGTGACGGCAGTATACCCTCCGGTTCGATTTTTCAAAACAGCTCCCACACCATGTCCGTTCTTGTTTGACGCTCCATCGATCATCATTTCGCACCGAGATCCAGGCTCGGGACCTTCTTCCGGACAAGGCTCTAGTTTCATGCGCTGAATGTACATCACATCTTCATCAAGAAACTCAAACTTGAGTGGCTGATAATCTTCCATGGGATGTTCTGCGAGGTGTTCTGACAAGACACTTCCCTTGATAGACTTTTGAGCAGCATACTGAATATCGTACTCTGATAAGAGCATATGCCATCTGGCCAATCTTCCGGTTTGAGCTGGTTTTTCAAAGATGTACTTGATGGGGTCCATCTTAGAAATCAGCATTGTGGTGTGGTAAATCATGTACTGTCTTAGACGCTTGGCGGCCCATGCTATGGCACAACAGGCTTTCTCTAGGGGAGAGTAACGACTCTCGCAATCGGTGAACTTCTTGCTTAGGTAGTAGATTGCATGCTTCTTCTTTCCCGACTCATCAGTCTGGCCCAAGACACAACCCATTGAATCTTCTAGTACTGTCATATACATGAACAAAGGCCTTCCAGGCACAGGAGGGATCAACACCGGAGGTTTTTGTAAATACTGCTTGATTTTCTCAAATGCTGACTGGCAACTTTCGTTCCATACCACCGTCTGATCTTTTCATAACAACTTGAAGATCAACGTGCAAGTAGGAGTTAGATTGGAGATGAACCTGGAGATGTAATTCAAACGCCCGAGGAAACCTCTAACTTGTTTCTCTGTTTTAGGAGTAGGCATCTCTTGGATTACTTTAACTTTGTCGGGGTCTACTTCAATTCCTCGTTGACTAACGATGAAGCCTAGTAATTTTCCTGAGCAAACCCCGAAGGCGCATTTTGCTGGGTTTAACCTTAGTTGATACTTTCGAAGTCTCTCAAATAGCTTCAACAGATAATCCAAATGGTCTTCTTTGCTTTGAGACTTTGCGATCATATCATCCACTTATACTTCAATCTCTTTGTGCATCATATCATGGAAGAGTATGACCATGACCCTCTGATACGTTGCCCCTGCATTCTTCAAACCGAAAGGCATGACCTTATAACAATAGGTGCCCCAGGGTGTGATGAAGGTTGTCTTCTCCATGTCGGCTGGATCCATTTTTATTTGATTATAACCAGAAAATCCGTCCATGAATGAGAATACTGTGAAGCTAACTGTATTATCCACCAAAGTGTCGATATGTGGTAGAGGGAAATCGTCTTTCGGACTTGCTTTGTTTAAGTCCCTGTAATCGAGGCACATTCTGACTTTGCCATCCTTCTTTGGGACTGGTACGATGTTTGCCACCCATTCTGCATATTTAGATACCTCTAAAAAGCCCGCATCAATCTATTTCATGACTTCGCCTCGGATTTTAAGAGCCATGTCTGGTCTTGATCTGCGATGTTTTTGCTTAACCGGAGGATATTATGGCTTCAGGGGGAGCTTGTGCATAACAATGTCGGTATCCAACCCTGGCATGTCTTGATAAGACCAAGCAAATATGTCGACATAATCTCTGAGGAGTGCTGTCAGTCTGCTTTTGTTCTCTGGCTCCAATGATGCCCCAATCTTGACTTCTCTTTTTTCCTCTTCGGATCCCAAGTTAATGACTTCAATCTGCTCTTTGTACGGCTAGAGATAAACATCTTCGTATTCAGTCATTCTCTTTAACTCTTCTGGGACTTCTAATTCTTCATCATTCTCTTCTTCAGCTTGGAAGACAGATGAACCACTAGTAGAAGGGACCGAAGGATCATAGGATTCTGTGGGTAATGGAGGTATTCTGCATGTTTTATTTTTTAGGAACAATTAGACACACACACACAGACATGCAGATGAAGTTTTTTTTTTTTTTTCAAAAAAGATTGCCATTTTTTCTTTTAACAAAAAGAGTGAAAATGATGCGCAGAAAATAAACAAGAGTTTTAACAAAAACACTTTTCATTCATAGATTTTCAAGTCGCAAAGTGGCCCAATACAAAATAATTCACAGGCCTTGGGCAAGACCAGGAATTTTAAAGAAAACACAAAGCTAACAAGAAAAATGAATTACTCTAAAGGTAAAAAGACAGGAATTTCCACAGCCTCCCAACTGTGTAAAAATGCTCCTCCCTAAGTTATCAGATGATCTAGATTGTAATCCTCATCCTCAGCAATGATAGTGTTGATTTGTATTCTGCCACTGGTAAATATTTCTTTCAGAGACTTCTTCCTCATGGCGTTTTCTTCCGGCTCGCCCTCTAGAGTTGGTTTGTAACCCAACCCTTGTCGATCGTTTTTTTCCCGAGCGTTGACTTCAATGATCTCCCCTCATCCCAACGGGATTCCGGCTTTTAGCACCACCTTGATACTCTGAACAGAGGTGAAGGATGGACCGTGAGTTATGTCAGATTCGTCGACCAGAACAACGTGGGCTATTTCTAGCGCTTGAAAGGTTGTCTCAAGGGAATCTTCGTCAGCTTCGATGTATCGAAATGAGGATAAGTTGCTCAGCATTAAATCCTCTTCTCCATGAACAGTGACCAATTAATCATCCACAATAAACTTCATCTTCTAATGGAGGGTGGAGGTTACATCGCCAGCTGCGTGTATCCACGGCCTCCCCAGTAGACAGCTGTAAATCGAATTAATGTCCATCACCTGAAAGGTGACTTCAAAGATTTGTGGTCCTATCAGGATAGGAAGATCAACCTCCCCTATCACAACTCTTCTAGACCCATCAAATTCCTTCACTACGAGAGATGTTGGCCTCATATTAGCACCTTGGTAAGCCAGCTTGGCTAGTGTCCTTTTCGGCATCACATTGAGCGCGGATCCTGTGTCAACAAGCACCCTGGACAATGTATCTTCTTCTCATTTGATCGACACATGAAAAGCACGATTGTGCTTGCATTTTTCCGTTGTTAGATCACTGTCATCAAAGCTTAGAGTGTTGCAGGCCGTAATGTTTGCCACAATGGAGTTAAATTGGACCACTGTAATATCTTTGGTAACATGGGCTTGTGTTAAGATTTTGAGCAAAGCCTGGCGATGCGCTGGAGAGCTTAAGAGTAATGACATGACTAATATCTTAGATGGAGTCTGATTTAGTTGATCTACCACCCGGTAATCACTTCGTCGGATGATTCGCAGAAAGTCTTCTTCATCATTTTTGAGGCTTTCTTTTCCTTTGACCAAAGCTCCTTAGTGACGACTACCTCTGGAATGGGTTTTTGAGGACCAACAGCTTTTGGAACGGAAATTGCTGGCGGAGAAACCGTATTATTTGCCCGCGATTGGTATATGCTACCGCTCCGGGTCATCTTACTTCCACCGGCAATATTGGCTACATTTACCGGCTTTCTTTCTTTGAAAATTCCTCCGCACCATGAATGGTCCTGTTTTGGTGTTACTTCCCTTAGGTGAGGTTTAGATCCTCCCCTTGGTTAAAATCTGGCCTGCTCTCTCCCAAATTTTGGGGGTGCATCGTCGCGGAACACTGGCCGGACGTTTTTGTAGTTGTTATTGTTATTATTTCTGAAAACAACCTTTTTGCTAGGATCTTCAGGCATATTAAACACGGGTTCAATGACTGCCATATCTTCCCCCTTCTTCCTGCGAGCAATCTCTATCATTCCTTGTTCGATCATTGCTCGAATGTCTTTTTTCACAATGTCACAACCTTCTGGGTTAAGCATGCATTGTTTGCAGTCTTCATGAGATGTGTTAAGTGCCCATGCTTGAGCAAGACGTTTGTGTAGTTCCACCAATGGTACCTTGATCTCATCAATGGTAGTAACTGTCTTATCTTCAGACCCTTCCCCTTCTTCAGTAATAGCATTTACTCCACCATGATTTGGTAGAGGGTTATTCCTTATGTTTGGGTGATTGTCTTTAAAAGACAAAATCTTTTTTTCAATTAACTCTCGGACGAGGTGCTGGAGCGCGAAGCATCATTCAAGATCGTGGCCTGGAGCGTTCTCATGGAATAAACAGCGGGCATTGGCGTTGTAATAGAATGGAAGTGGATTAGGTGGAGCACCTAATTTCCTTGTCTTGACCAAACCTCTTTCTATCAGCATTGGGAATAGATCAGTGTAGCTCATTGGAATAGGCTGTATTTTTGGTCGTTTCGCCTGGTAATTCGCCCTTGGAGCCCTATTTTGAGGTTGTTGACCCTGCGGCTGATGATACTGTTGTTGATTGTTAGAATGATATTGTTGTTGATTGCTAAAATGATACTGTTGTTGATTACTGGATGCCCCAAGGTGGGGACCCTCCTGCAATGACTGATGAAAAACTAGAGTCTCAGCTGCTACGTATGATGGTGGATGATATTACTGGCGATGGTTTCTGGAACTTTGCGCCTTCTTTCCGTATGTTACCACAGTTATGTCCCCTTCCTTCTTTTTATGAAAGTTGCTGATCGGCTTCTTTGCAGTATTGGCTTCTTTGACCCCCACTGCTACAATGTCGGAGAAGTTGGTCGTGAAACTGCTGATTAGTCGCTAATAGAATTCTGGTCTGACAGTATCTATGAACCAGTCTACCAATTCCTTTTCAGTAAGGGGTGGCTCCACCTGAGTTGCAGTCCCGCGCCATCTTTGTGCGTATTCTTTAAAGGTTTCAGTGCTCTTTTGTGTCATGCTGAGAAGCTGACGGCGGTTCGGAGCCAGGTCCATGTTGTATTTATATTGTTGAATGAAGGCATATGAAAGGTCTTGGAAACCATGTATTTTTGCTTGATCCAGGCTGAGATACAATTTAGCTGATGCTCCTTTAAGACTGTCCTGAAAACAGTGCACCAACAGTTTGTCGTTTTCAATATGCGGAGCCATCCGCCTGCAGTACATGATCAGGTTTACCTTGGGGCAAGTAGTCCCCTCATATTTGTCAAACACTGGCATCTTGAATTTTTGGGGGAATACCAAACCGGACACTAGACACATGTCTTTGGCGTCAGACCCGAAAACATTGCTTCCTTCGATGTCTATCATCCTTTTAGCCATGATGCCCATCTCTACCCTTAGTTTTTCTTGCTTTTCATCCTCGACTTTAAAACCATCGGGTATGTCAAAGATAGGTTGTTGATTGTGGAAAACAGGTCGCACCGTAGTTGGTCCACCCGCCTGAGTGAAAATGGGATTCCTGATTGTTGAATCAAATAGTGGTTGAAAACCTGAGGATTGTATATTGCTGAATGGTGGTACAAAATCCCGAGATATGCCATAAGGAAATTCTGCAGTGGTAACTGGAGCTACTGTGACGTTGGTCGTTGCCGTGGCGACTACGGAGATTACCGTAGACTGTGTGTCCATCTTTGCCTTGATTATATTGAGAACTTCCATAATTTGGCTGACGTCACCCTTGATTTCTTCAATGTCGTTGTCCATTTGGTCGAACCTCTGTTCATTATCATCCATCTTCTTCTGAGCTCTGGATCGAGTGTTGTATTTGTGAGAATTCAGCGTAACTCCTTTCTCTCTTTTCTGAACAAGAACAAAGGATAAGCTGCAGAACTCGGATGCAAGACCAATGCAGGATGAGATGCGAATGCAAATGCACAGACCATTCAAGGAAAAGCAAATTTTTATTTACAAACAAAAAAGTTGGAACAACATGTAACGACATGCTTAAAAAAACGTTTTTCATTGATAATTTAAAGTCTATTACAATAGATGGATCTTGCTAAAAAGCAAGACCTTTCTTACAACAAGAAGTGAAAGTAAATGCAACATAGGATTATGTTGCACCCCAAAATTTGACCAACATTTATTTACCAAGTTTGTGGTTCATTGTATTCATCATCTGAATCTCATTGATATGTGGGCAGTAGATCAAGAGGTAGGATTACCTAGCAAGAGTTATATGAGGCTATGAAGAAAGTCAAGAAGTTTTTTCAAGTGTTCAAAGGTTGATACCTTTGTCAGAGAACTCAAGAGATCCTCAGAGGAATTGGTTGAAACCAAGGTTGTGTGCCTCATAACTTGAGGGTTGTGGGAGCTCCTCAGATGATTATGAGACTATGAGGATGGACTTGAAGCTTTGATAAAGCTTATGAGATGTTTTGAAAGCCATCATGAAGCCTAGAGAGGTCATTGTACAAGAATTCAGAAGATTCAGCCATGAGTGGTGGAATTAGGGTTTGACTGGGTCAACCCTAGGTCAACTGATGATTTGGAGAGGGTTGAGACCTAATCCATGAGCCATGTGATCATGGAGTGATGTATTGAGATGCTATAAGGATGATTCCTAGACCAACTCATCATGATTGAGGAGTTTGAGAAGTTTTAAGCTAGGGTTTCTAAGGATTGACAGTGTAAAATCCCCTAGTTTGATTCCTATCTTCAAGGCAGTTTAGCTCAAGATGTGATTGTCATATCATCTTCCCCATAACATGAATGTTGTAGAGCTTGTTCTTAGCTTTAATTTTAGTGATAGAAGTCCTTGATAGGATTTGTAGAGCTCAAGTTATGACTTTGACAAATTACAGGTCATCTGAGGTATGTGAATCTGGGTCCTTGAGAGTCACCCAACTTGCATCCAACTTTTGCCCTAGTAGGATGATTCCTATGAATTCTTGGTCAACATGAATGTTGTATAGCATCTTCTTAGATTTCTAAAGAGTACTAGAAGTCCTTGATAGGATTTATAGAACTCAACTTATGGCTTTGACAAGTCAAGGGCATTTTGGTCATTTGGAGGTTATAGGTCATTTTAAGCATAAGGCCATATCTCCTATTTCCAAGTTTCAAATGGAAAAATCTTCAACATCAAACTTGCTTAGAATGATGTTTTACGCTAGTAGGGAGGTCATGAGATGTTGAAAGGGCTTGTATCAAAAAGTGATGAAAATGGCCAAAAATGGAGGCATAAGTTAATTAAGGTGAAATTGAAAATTGGAAATCACAAGTTGTACATCCAAACCATGTCATATAATAGGTCATTTTGACTCCAAATGACATTATAAGAACAATGGTTCAGCCACAATTTTGATTTGGGGCTTAGATCATAGGGCTTCTTTGGAAATGGCTTACTTGCATATTAAGGTACCAAAGCAAAACTCAAGAAAACTCAATAAGCAAGTTGGTTATGCATTGTAACACCTCATAAATCTCATGTGGGGAGAATTTCAAGTCAGAATCAAAGGTTACAAGAGGCTTGGCATGAGATAGCACATAAGGAGAATTGAAATCAAAATGTCATTACATGAGAAGTTCAAATACTCATTGGATGGTCCTAGATGGTTCTAGATGATTCTAAACCACTCTATATAACATGTATAACTTGCTCAGATGCAAGGTTGGTGAGAATTGGTGCAGAGAAGAGAGAGTGAGATCAAGAATCTTCCATTGCAAGTCAAGTTTCAATTTCACACTCTTCTTCATTTCCATTCATTCTTTCCATTCAAACACATTCTATACATCATAGTGAAGGTGTGCAGATCAAATTGAGGGCAATTCCATTGATGAATCGTGCATGAGCTTTTGGATTTTCACCTCTGCAATTCAAGATCGGTTTCCAAGAATCAAGCAGTTTCAACCATTCCTTTTGCATACAGAAGCTGGAAGACTACTCAGTGAAGGAATTGGGAAAGATTGAAGGCCTGAATTGAAGGGTTTCTCCATCTGTTCACTCGATTTTACCAGGTTTGTAACTTTCTCTCTACACTCTAATTTAAGTAGAATTAGATAGAATTAATAGGTTAGAATGGTTAAGGATTATTAGGAGATCATTTCTGGAAAGTTTGAAGAGAATTGGTGATGGTTTTGTTATTGACAAGATTTCTGTTTGGACCAAGAACTCCTTGAATCTTGAGTAATAATATTAGTTCTTTAGTGGAGGTTGATTAGTGATAGGAGGTGAACATTTTAGTGTAAACAATTTCAAGAATCTTGAGTTTTGATTTTCAAGCATAATTTGAATTTGCTATCGGGTTTCAAGTTTGAGTGAGATTCAATGGAATTTGAGACCATGGTTAGATTCAGGATTGAATTTAGAGTGGATTAGGGCTTTGGATCATGATTTTTGGTTGGGATTTGATGGATTTCGAATTGAGGTTTGAAGCTCTATTCATGGAGCTTTTCCCTCCATTGCCATGGCTGAAGGTTGAAGACGATCATGAAACCATTGGATAAGGCGTGGACCAGTTGACTGATTGAAGATCCAAAGGTCAGGATTTGATTTCACGTGTGAAGGAAAAGTCTGAAGCAATGAAACAATGCGTTTCATTAAAACCTGAGTTTTGGGCTTAAGTGAATAATGACTAATCCCACCCCTACTTGTGGCCCATGATTGATTTGCACTGAATTCCACTTCTATTTGCACCGTGTATTTTTCATTTTCTGTATGTTTTATTGATTGATTTTCTGAGTGGATCATAGGCCTAGCGCATTTACTATCTGAACCCCCCAGTCTGGGCCCATGCGCGTATTGAACTGCATTGCCTTGCTAGCTGCACCCACCCCTTCATATTTTGATTTTTATTTTCGTCCATTTTTCATTAATATTTGAAAATTAATGATTTTTTTAATGGGAATTTTTGCTCCCATTTCATATTCATGTCTAGAAAATTATCAAATAAAAATATTTTCCTTTCATGCATTTTTGATATTTTTTGTATATTTTCTTCTTTTATTGCATTTTATTTCTTTTTATGTTGATACCTGAATTTATAGAATTTTGTTTAGGTAGTTCCCTTAACATTTTTAGGCCATTCTTTATAGGATAGTTAGATATAAGCTTTAGCTCCCCCCTAGATTTATGCCATAATTTTGTGATGAAGTTTAGGATAGTCTTGATTAGATGACATTAGGTTGTGCAGAATTAGGTCAAACTTCAACATAGGTCCATAATAACCTTATATTTTTGGGTTTTTAGGACAAATTAGACTATGGGACATATAGGGAATTAAGGTTAGGTATGTAAGATCCCTTAGAAATTATCTTAGGATTTAATATAGTAGTATACTATTTTTAGATGATTTTTGTAGTTGATGATTGTTTGTGTTGCCCTTGTGGGCTTGTATTGTTGTTTGCTTTGCTTTGTGGGCTTGGAGAACTTGGTATTGTTCTAAGGAGCATTGAGGAGCATAGTAGAAGGCTTGAGGATTGATTGAGGAGCTTGAGAGCTTGATCTTATTTGTTTTGTTTATTGTTTTAGGGTTAGGGATTAGGAAGAGTTTAGACTTAGTTAACTTCTTTCTTAAACATGGATGGTATCTTTCACCTCCATTCCTCCCTATGATTCAAAGTCCTTCCATGGTATACACCTCTCTCCTTTGGAGGGATAAGTGATGTACCTAGGAAGTAGAACTTTTGAGGGAACCATTCCTTTGATGTTGAACCCTTATAGGTCACCTTTGGTGGTCAATAAGCAGTTCAATATCCCCAGCTTATCCAGTAAGTGATTTCCTCTGGTTTGATTATCTTGAGAGATGCTGGGCTTGAAGATGAAGACTTCAATGAAGAGTGTAGAAGAGGATGAATCCTTGAGCATTGCCATTCCAGCTGAAGCTTGAAGAGCAACAAGAGCAAGTTGATACTTGAAGACCCCTGAAGATGAAGTAAAGACTGAAGGATGAAGTTGACACTTCTAAGTGATTGAGATTGATTCTGAAGAGCTGAAGCTTGAAGAGCAAAGGAAGTTGATACTTGCTTTGAAACCTGGGGATCTTGAAGGAGCCAAGTTGATACTTATGATTGAGGGTGAAGCCTGAAGGTGGAGCTGATCAAGGAGCTGAAGCTTAAAGGAGAAGATAAGTTGAAACTTATGTTGAAGGGTTGAAACTTGGAAAAGCAAATTGATATTTGTCAAGAGAATTGGAAGTCTGAAGACTGAGTTGCTGTTGGAAGAGATGAAGCTTGGGGTTGAGAGAGGAGTTATTTTCTCTGTTTTTCTTTGCTGTATTGATGTGTTTTGTTTGACTTGCTTGATGCATTAGAGTAAGTTCATATTTAGAATAAGTAGAATCTAGGAGCATGATTGCACTAGAGGTTGAGTTGCTCCCTCTGCTTGTATTGTTACTGTATGGCTTTGCTTGCGGGTATTCGGTAGAGCCCAGCTCCCTTGCCCATGCGGTCTGTTTTCCTGATGGCATTTTATTTCATTTCTTCTGTATGATTGCAGTTTACTGTTTTTGCTTGATAGCATGTTTTATATTTCAGTATGATTACTGATTATCCATTCTGGCTTGAGGTTGAGATGAGCTTGTGGAGGCTGAAGCCCCACACACATTTCCTCCCTCACTTGCATTGCATGCATTTTACTATTAAGCTGATGCTTTGTCTGTTTTGGTGTATCATTGACATGATTCCTTAGGACTCTCATTTCCTTTGATAAGGAATTGATGATAGAACTTTAGGTTGAAACCTATGCATGACAACTTCTAGGAGTTCCCTGTTCAAACCTCAACCATAGGATGAATCCATGGCATGACAACAGTAGGACTTGATAGTCTCCCTCCTAGTTAGGCCTGTTCTCTTCTCATCTCAAAACAGTTTAAGATACAGTAATCATGAATGATTTCTTTCGTACGTTACGAGCCTTAAGCTATCTGAGAAAGGATTGTGGGAGAGCTTATTTTCCACAGTCTGGATGTTTAGTATGGTACCCTTTGGGTGACATGCGACGCATTCACTCTCAGGTCATAGTCTCTAGTGCGATTAAAATCGTAAACACAATAAAAAACACTTCTTTCGTAAAAAAACAGGAAATAAACCGTAGTTTCCCGAACTACGTGAGCTTTGATCTCTCATGCCTGTTGAGAGTACGTAGGCACAAGATAGCGATGTCTTGGCGAGCTACCTTCCCCCATAACCCATCGTAGGCCGAACAACGTTGACTCTGATTTCTCATTCTCTGATGAGAATACGTAGGCATAAAGCGCGACGCTTTGCCGAGTCATTTTTCTTTTCTGTTTAAGCCAACCTTGATAGGTAGATAGATAAAACCAACCCGTCCAGTAAACACCACAAGCGAGGATCCCATCGAGTACGACGGACGTGAGGGGTGCTAATACCTTTCCCTTGCGTAATCGACTCCCGAATCCAGACAACGGTTGCGATGACCTTGTCTTACCCTTTTTCGTCAGGTTTTTCCGATCGTTTCCTTTCCCGCTCTGAGGGATAAATAACGAAAGGTGGCGACTCTTCTGTTGTGCCGGCACCTTATTTTCGCGCAAGCGACAGCTGGCGACTCTACTGGGGACCTCAGCGGTTCCCTGCGAGAGTCAATCCTAACGCTTGTATGTTTACTTGTTGGGTTGCGTTTATTTATCGCATTTTACTTCTCGCACTTTATTTCCCGCATTTTATATTCAGTATAATATGATTATCTGTGCTGTTGTGGAATGGGAGTTCTGATGAGTGAGAAGCCAGACCCAGGCTTGAGTGCACCATAGACTTAGAGTGGAAATTAGTGGGCGCGTGCTTGCTTTGCAGGCACTAGTGTCTCATGAAATCCACGCTCAGACGAGGTTCATCCGATTGGCTTCTCTTTCAACCCTTTGGGTTGAGACGGTTGCTGGTTTGGTGGATTGTCGACTCTGGGGACCGATCATTTGTGATTCATCCGAGTGAGGCCGCTTCATGAACTGGTGATGCCACACCTTCTGGGTATCGTATCACCCCTCTTGAAAGTCTGTGACGCTGATGAACGCATAGGATGCCGTACCTTGAGTCAGTTTAGGTCCATACCTGTGAGCAGGGTTGGGTTTATTGCAGGAAACCTTGACCTTAAGACTACCTGGTTTTCTTGACAGTGAATCAGTGTTGTTGGTACCAGGGTTTCTCAGTTGCAGATTTGTCTGTTCTTGATAGAGCAGGTTTTGATCAGAGGATCTTATCATCAGGTGTATGTCTGTTCTTGATAGAGCGGAGTTTTGTCATCAGCTGTTTGTTCTTGATAGAGCAGATTTTTGGGGTCTGAAGATCTCATCAGCAGATGTTGTTTGTTCTTGATAGAGTAGATTTTTGGGGTCTGAAGATCTCATCAGCAGATGTTGTTTGTTCTTGATAGAGCAGATTTTTGAGTGGGGTCTGAAGATCTCATCAGCAGTTGTATGTTTGTTCTTGATAGAGCAGATTTTTGACTAGGGTCTGAAGACCTCATCAGCAGATATTTCTTGATTCTACATTAGAGGTCTTTATTATCAGACATTTGTTCTTGACAGGGCAGAATTACGATCCTATGTATATGGTCTTATCAGATGGTTGGTCTTGACAGATCAGATTCGTGGTCCTACACCGGGGTTTTCTTCTTATCAGTGGTCGTGGTTTTGTTGATACAGAATCTCCACGGCACCAGTTGCCTTGGCCTCTTATTGCACGATTGCATTTTGCATTAGTTTGCATGTTCATTTGCATTTCATTAACGTGTGTCTGTGTTGCAGGTACCGTTTTCCCCGATCCAGGATTTCTTGCCTCCTATTGTATTGTTATGGGCTCTCTGAGGAAGACCGTGGCTTACAAGTTCCCTGCCCCTGAGGTGGCTAAGCTGACTGGTTTGATAGCTCTAGCAGATGATTTTGTGAGGGACGAGTTCAGAAAATCTTACGGCAGGTTGCTCAATTTGGTTCATAAGCCTTCTGTGTTCGAGTTGAATGGGTTGCACGCTCTGCTGCAGTTCTACGATCCTCCGCTAAGATGTTTCACTTTTCAGGACTTTGTTCTCGCACCCACGCTGGAAGAGTATGCTGACTTGCTAGGTGTGCTTATCAAGAGGCAGATGCCTTTTGTTCACATGGATGCTGAGCCTGATCTGGCTGGTTTAGCTCCTTCACTTCATTTGGACGCCTCCGAGTTAGTATTGACTAGTTGGAACAAGGTTCTTGGGTTCTCCTTGCAGTTTCTGGTGGGAAAGGCTCAGCAGTGTGCCAAGGACGGATGTTGGGACGCGTTCAATGCCGTCCTCGCTTTATGCATATACAACATTATTCTGTTCCCTAATATGCCCGATTTTGTAGACTTTGATGTGTTTCACATCTTTGCTTCAGGGAATCCAGTCCCTACCTTGATAGGAGAATGTCTTGATAGAAGAATAGTCATCTGCCCAAGAGGGGTCCTTTTGTCTTGTCTGCAGCCACAGTTGAGTGGCCTGAGCGTCTGATGAGTTTATCTGCAGAGGATATTGACTGGTTCGACAGAAATAGGTTGGGTACTGAGGTGATCTTCAGTTGCAGCGGATTTCCAAATGTGCCTCTGATAGGTAGGAAGGGCTGTATAAACTACAATCCGTCGTTGTTGGTCCGCCAGTTCGCGTATGCTTTGAGAACTCCGCCGAAGGATGAAGAGGTACAGGAATCTTTGTACCTCACTGGTATGCTAGAGGGGGATTTGTTGTCCAAGCTTCAACGCGCATGGAATGGTATGTAAGCGAGGAAAGCCATTGCTTGGAAAAAGCAATAATCAAGCCTACCCTTCGTACGTGACTTGGATCAAAGCCAGGGCCAATGCTATAGGGATGCCGTTTCCTCATACCAAGCCAGAAAGTCCTCCAACAATTGAAGAGCCTACTGCTGTGCCCATTCAGTAGCATAGTCAGGTGTTAGCTGAGCGGGATGAATTGAAGCGGGCGAACGAAGAACTGGAGAAGGAATTGGCTCAGCTCCGAAGCGAGAGGAACGAGGCCGTTCATGCTTTCAAAAGGCAGACAGAGTTGGTGAACCAGCTAGGTACAGACCTGACTAGGCAGATAGCCGAGCGTGAACGTATGGGACGAGACTTCAAAGCTGTCAACGACGTACTGGCTACGAAGAAGCAGCACTTGGACGAGGCATATCGGAGGATATCCAAGTTCAACCAGCACTGGAAGGCTTCCCTGGCCACCAGGAAAGAGCGGGAGGATAAGCTGATGCTGCAGATCTCCAAGCTGGAAGCCCAGGTAAAGGAGAGTGAAAAGAGGTTTGATGAAGAAACCGCCCGCAGATACGCCGCCGAAGGCCAGCTCAACAAAGCTCTTGCTAACTTGAAGGAACGCAAGCTGACGTTTGAATCCAAGAAGCGGAAATTAGAAGATTGCTTCGGCGAAGGAGCATGGGAAGGTTCGATCGAAGGACTTCAGTATACCATTGTGCAGAGGGAATTGCTCGTCTAGGGGTTGCTCACTCTGCCGGATCATCCAGAGACGAAGGAGTTATTAGCAGAGTATCACGCCCGTGGCCGTACTTGACTATTTGTATTCTTTTTGTTTTGATCATTGTTGTATGCTGACCATCACCAGGCTTGTTGGCTGAGGTCACGCTGTTGATTCATCTTGTACTCGCTGATGCTATGTACTGCCTTGATAGGCTTTCTTTATATATGAGATTGTTGTTTCCATGATTGGACTCGGGCTTCTTCTCCTTATTATTATCAGCACTGGCACTCAGGCACTAGGATCGGGGAAAATCTCCCAAACACACAGACACACGCATGCATTTGCACGACGAGCATTTTGTTGTTTTTCCTAACCCTTTAGTGTTTACAGGGTTTTTCAGGTTTACAGGTCCCAGGCTGTTTCCCGTGACTCCAGGATTGATTAGAGACTAATTCACCATTATCCGACTAGAGCTAATCAGACCAGGATCATGGATCAAGTGCAGACAGATGTTCAGGAGCTCCGTGAGAGGATGGATCGCTTCATGGAACTCATGCAAGTGGTCGGCAATGGCCAGGACCAACTCAGAACTTTGGTTCAGCCTTTGATCTCCAGGGTTGATAGCAACAGCATACTCCACGGAGGGACCGTGCCTACTCCTCCACTAGTTGATACTCCACAGAATGGTGTCCCTGTGGCCAGGGGCAACGGCAGTGCTAATGGCAATGTGATGGCCAACATCGGACTCAATACGACGGGCGTCGGTAATGGGAGTCTGGGAGCTAATGTCAATATCGGGCCGAGCAACGGCAATGCAGGCGTCGGGAATCTGTTGGTGCCTCAGCCATGGCTTGAGGATCCTCAGGATGATGTGTTCTCTCAAAGAGGTGCTGAAGGGGAGCTGAATGCTGAAGCGCGGCTCAGATTCAAAGCACTTGAAGATAAAATGAGAGATATTGAGAATCAGAATACTTTGGGCGTTGATATGTCCAAGATGGGATTAATTGCTGATTTCAAGGTACCTCCTAAGTTCAGGGTACTTGACTTTGAGAAATATAAGGGCACCACCCGCCCTCGTGTCCACCTGAGATCGTACTACAGGAAGATGTCTGCTTATTCCGAAGACGAGAAGTTGCTGATGCACTTCTTCCAAGACAGTCTTTCCGGGCCATCCCTCGAGTGGTACATGGGTCTAGAGCCCACTAGCGTGCGCACATGGAAGGACCTCGCTGAAGCGTTTGTGCACCATTACCAGTACAACAGTGACTTGGCCCTGAACCGAGTCCAGCTCCAGAACCTGTCGCAGAGGAATAATGAAGGATTTAAGGAGTACGCCCAGCGGTGGCGTGAGTTGGCCGCTCGGGTTCAACCGCCAATGGTTGAACGCGAGCTCGTGCAAATGTTTGTAACTACCCTCCCAGGGGTTTACTATGAAAAGTTAGTCAGCGGTATGTCTAGGACGTTCTCAGCTCTCATTATCATGGGTGAGCACGTCGAGAATGGAATCAAGATCGGGAAAATTCAAGGTGAGTCATCCTCAGCCAGAGGAGGTGGAAAGAAACCTTATGCTGGCAAACGACGAGAAGGAGAGACGAGCGCTGTGACCAACGCTCGAAGAAAGGGAAAAGGCCCTCAGCAGCAGATAGCCAGTATAAATATCCCAGCGGCTCCACAGCAGCAGCAGCAGCAACCGAATCAGCAGGGATATAGAAAGTACCAGAATCGGGCACCTTTAGCAAACCGTCACTTCGAGGCACCGCCCATGTCATACGTGCAGCTCTTGCAGACCTTGCTTCAGCTTCAGTTGGTCCAGAAGAGGACAATGGCTCCCTTGACAGGGGCACCTCCACCAGGGTATGACGCAAATGCCACTTGCGATTTCCACTCATGGGCACCAGGCCACACAATCGAGAACTGCAAAGCCTTTAAGCACAAGGTGCAGGACCTGGTAGATGCCAAGATTATCAACTTCTCCGATAATGTGCCCAATGTCACGAAGAATCCTATGCCGAATCATAGGGGAGGCGGAGTAAACGCCATTATCGAAGAAGAGAGTGCAGATCTGTTGATTGATGTCAGAGACCTAAAGACGCCGCTTAGCTTCGTCAAAGCTAAGTTGTTGAAAAGAGGGTTCTTTCCAGGGTGTGGAGAGTTATGCATGGACTGTGCCACACATTCTGATGGATGTGAGCAGTTGGTAGAAGGAATTCAAAGTCTGATGGCTGAGGGAATTCTGCAGTTTAGTTGGAGGGCTGAAAGTGTATCAGGAGAGGTAGTGTTGAAGCAGGCCGATGAAGTCGCCACCATCACCATCCCTCGCCAGCCAATAACCATTTCTGCTCCCAGACCGCCCACCATCACCATTACCAAAGTTGGGTCGATACCATTCGAGAGCACTAACGTCGTTCCGTGGCATTATGGGGCTGAAGTCTATTGCAATGGACAGAGGTTGGAGCTGGAGCCGTATGGGTCGACTGTGGAGAATCTTGCAGGAGTCAGTGGTATTACCCGTAGCGGAAGAGTGTTTGCGCCGCCAGAGGTTGTAGCGGATAAATCGGTCAGAGCTGATGCGGCCGAAAAGGGTAAAAGCAAAGTCGTCGAAGAGGTCCCGTGTGGGGTAGAGAAAGACTTGCTTGTCAAAGACGCCGAGGAGTTTATGCGGTTGATCAAAAAGAGTGACTACAAGATTGTAGACCATCTCCATCAGACGCCCTCGAAGATTTCCATTCTCAACCTGTTGCTGTGTTCTGAAGCACACCGCAACGCGCTACTGAAGGTATTGAATGCCGCCTACGTACCGCAAGAGATATCGGTGAATCAGCTAGAATAGGTGGTAGCCCACGTTAACGCTGGCAATGGGCTAGGTTTCACGGACTTAGAGCTGACACCAAAAGGGAGAAATCACAACAGCGCCCTGCACATCTCGATAGAGTGTAGGGGCACAATTATGTCGCACGTGCTGGTGGACACGGGTTCGTCGCTTAATGTCCTTCCGAAGAAGGCATTAATGAAGTTGGACACTCGCGGATTGCTCTGCACACCCAGTGATCTGGTGGTAAAGGCGTTCGACGGAACTAAACGCCACGTTTTCGGGGAGGTGACCCTACCAATCCAGGTTGGTCCGGAAACGTTCGACGCGGTCTTTTATATTATGGACATCATGCCTGCCTACAGTTGTCTCTTGGGCGGGCCGTGGATCCATGCTGCTGGTGCCGTGAGCTCCACGTTGCACCAAAAGCTCAAATATGCTGTCGGGGGAAGCATAGTAACCGTGTGCGGTGAGGAGGACATAATGGTGAGCCATTTGTCATCCTTCAAGTAGGTGGAAATGGATGGAGAAATCCATGAAACTCTTTGCCAAGCGTTCGAGGCTGTCAAAGTGAAAGAGGTAGCTCCTGTAGTCACAGAAAAGCCAAAGATGAATCTCTCCTCATTCAAAGAAGCTCGGGTCGTCGTCCAAGCTGGATCTACCCCAGACTGGGGGCATATTTTAGAGATACCCAACAAGCAGGATAAGTTTGGATTGGGGTATTCTCCCGGAGCTGAAGCTTCCTCTTCTTCGTCTAGCAGCGCGTCACGGGGCAAGGGGCCGATCCTATTTACCAGTGGCGGTGTGATCTTCGAAAGCATCAACGCGGCGTCTGAAGACAGCGCGGATAGCGATTGTGATCTCGACTCTTGGATACAGCCAAGCAAGCCAGGCGAGGGCCTCAACAATTGGACCATCAAGGATATCATCCAGCTGACAAGTGAAGAGTAATGATTTACTTTTTCCAATCATTGTACAACCCTATGTCCTACCCGGGGCATAGCGGTTTTATTGTCAGGGCCTTGTTGGATTATGTACATGCATTTTGTTAATAAATCAAAGGCATTTTCTTCGTATTCAAATATTGTGATCTCTGTTATTCCTGTTTTTATATTTGTTTTGAAAAACAGTAAAATGGCAATGGGGTTTGTGCTAACCTGCACATCCTTGTTTTAAACTTAACCCTTGTTATTGCAGGATTCACATAACAGATGACATCGACTCTGGACCTTCTACGGCTCACTTCGACTTCGATTGCCTGATCTATCAAGCTGAAGAAGAGATTGATGAAGACAAAGACCTTCCTGAAGAGTTGGCCCGCTTGTTGAAACAAGAGGAAAAGGTTATTCTGCCTCATGAGGAGGAGATTGAAATCGTGAATCTGGCTTCTGAAGAACTCGTCAGAAATGTCAGGATAGGGGCCGCATTGCAGAATGATGTCAAGCAGAGATTGGTCGAGATGCTTCGAGAGTATAGTGACGTCTTTGCTTGGTCATACGAAGATATGCCCCGACTTGACATGAACATCGTGGTCCACTACTTGCCGCTGCGAGAAGATATCCCTCCCGTTAAGCAGAAGCTTAGGAGGACGAGACCAGATATGGTCGTTAAGATCAAAGAAGAAGTGCAGAAACAGCTTGATGCTGGCTTCTTAGCGGTCACCACTTACCCTCCGTGGGTCGCCAACATAGTGCCTGTACCGAAGAAGGACGGTAAGGTACGCATGTGCGTTGATTATCGGGATTTGAATAGGGCGAGCCCTAAAGATGATTTCCCGCTGCCTCATATCGATGTGTTGGTCGACAACACAACCCAGTTCTCCGTGTTTTCGTTCATGGATGGCTTCTTCGGTTACAACCAGATAAAGATGGCGCTGGAGGACATGGAAAAAACAACGTTTATCACTCCTTGGGGAACGTTTTGCTATAAGGTAATGCCCTTCGGTCTGAAGAATGGAGGGGCCACTTACCAACGAGCAATGGTAACTTTGTTTCATGATATGATTCATCATGAGATTGAAGTCTATGTTGATGACATGATTGCGAAGTCCCAAACGGAGGAAGAACATCTGGTCAACTTATTGAAGCTTTTTGAGAGGCTTAGGAAATTCAGGTTGAGGCTGAATCCTAACAAATGTACTTTCAGAGTACGGTCCGGAAAGTTACTGGGGTTTATCGTGAGTGAACGAGGTATCGAGGTTGATCCTGCGAAAATAAAAGCCATTCAAGAAATTCCAGCGCCGAAAACAGAAAAAGAAGTTCGTGGTTTCTTGGGCAGAATAAACTACATTGCAAGGTTTATCTCTCAGCTCACGGCCACTTGTGAACCGATGTTCAAGCTTTTAAAGAAAGATCAGGCGATTACCTGGAATGAGGATTGCCAGAAGGCATTCGACAAGATAAAGAAGTATCTCCAAGAACCTCCAATCTTGATACCCCCAGTGGCTGGACGGCCATTAATCATGTACTTGACAGTTCTTGAGAATAGTATGGGGTGTGTCCTCGGTCAGCACGACGAGACGGGCAGAAAGGAGCATGCCATTTACTACTTGAGTAAGAAGTTCACGGACTGTGAATCTCGATACTCGATGCTGGAGAAGACGTGTTGCGCACTAGCCTGGGCTGCCAAACGTCTACGACAGTACATGCTCAATCACACCACTATGCTAATTTCGAAGATGGATCCGATCAAGTACGTCTTCGAGAAGCAGACTCTTTCGGGCAGGGTTGCCAGATGGCAAATGGTGTTAATGGAATATGATATTCAGTACGTATCCCAGAAGGCCATCAAGGGAAGCATATTGTCTGATTACCTCGCCGAACAGCTGATCGAAGATTACCAGCCGATGAAATTTGAATTCCCTGACGAGGATATTATGTTTCTCAAAGCGAAGGATTGCGATGAGTCGTTGCCCGACGAGGGGCCAGATAGGAAATCCCAGTGGAAATTGATATTTGACGGGGCGGTTAATTCCTATGGAAGTGGCATCGGGGCGATCATCACGACTCCCCACGGATCCCATATCCCGTTTACTGCGAGACTGACGTTTCCAATCACCAATAATGAGGCGGAGTACGAAGCATGCATCATGGGTCTAGAAGAGGCAATTGATTTGAGAATCAAGAACCTAGACGTATATGGTGACTCAGCGCTTGTGATCAACCAAATTAAAGGGGAGTGGGAGACTCGTCAATCGAATTTGGTGCCGTACATGAATTATGCCAGAAGGCTACTTCCGTTCTTTGATCGAGTGGAACTCCATCATATGCCCAGAGCGGAAAATCAGATGGCTGATGCCTTAGCCACGTTGGCTTCAATGTATAAAGTCAATTTTTGGAATGAGGCTCCAAGAATTGTCCTTTCGCGTCTTGATAGACTTGGATTTGTCTTTGCAATCGAGGAAGCCGCCGACGGCAAGCCATGGTTCCATGACATCCAGACCTTCCTTATGACTAAGGAGTATCTTGCGGGTGCGTCAACCTAGGATAAGAAAACTCTGAGGAGGCTGTCTGGCAATTTTTATCTCAATCCTGATGGAGTGTTGTATAAGAGAAACCACGATCTCGTGCTACTCAGATGTGTAGATGAGAAAGAGGCGAGTATGCTCATGGAAGAAGTCCATGAAGGCACATTTGGTACGCACGCCGGCGGGCATGCTATGACTAGAAAGATCTTAAGAGCAGGATACTACTTGCTGACAATGGAGTCGGATTGCTTCAGATTCGCGAAGAGATGTCATAAATGCCAGATTTATGCTGATAAAGTTCATGTGCCGCCGTTCCCGTTGAATGTCATGTCCTCCCCGTGGCCGTTCTCCATGTGGGCATCGACATGATAGGCAAGATCGAGCCTACTGCATCTAACGGTTATCGCTTCATTCTGGTAGCTATCGACTACTTCACCAAGTGGGTGGAGGCAGCCTCATATGCTAATATGACCAAGCAGGTGGTGGCTAAATTCATAAAGAGGGACATCATCTGTTGTTACGGAATTCCCGAGCGGATCATTACTGATAATGGTTCGAATCTGAATAACAAGATGATGAAGGAGCTGTGCCAGAGTTTCAAGGTCGAACACCACAACTCATCTCCTTACCGGCCGAAGATGAATAGCGTCGTTGAAGCAGCCAACAAGAACATAAAGAAGATTGTTCAAAAGATGGTTGTGACATACAAAGATTGGCACGAGATGCTGCCGTTTGCACTGCACGGTTATCGTACGACGGTACGTACGTCAACCGGGGAAACTCCTTTCTCCTTAGTGTACGGTATGGAAGCTGTCCTACCGTTAGAAGTGGAGATCCCTTCTTTACGAGTTTTGGTTGATGTGAAACTCGACGAAGCAGAATGGATTACGAATCGACTGAACCAACTCAGCCTGATGGACGAGAAAAGGTTAACATCGATTGCGTTTGGTCGTCTGTACCAAAGCCGAATGAAGAAAGCTTACGATAAGAAGGTGCGTCCTAGAAGCTTTCAGACGGGTGATCTCGTCCTGAAGAAGATTCTTCCTCCACACTCCGATCACCGGGGCAAGTGGATTCCGAATTACGAAGGTCCGTAAGTTGTCAGCAAGGTCTTCTCGGGAGGAGCTTTGTTGTTATCCACGATGGATGGTGAAGATTTTGCATCCCCGGTGAACACGGACGCAGTTAAAAAATACTTTGCTTGAAAGCGACCCGCTGGACAAAAAAAAGAGAGTCCAGGCAAAAAAGGGGCATCCCGGCGAACCAAAAACAGAATAAAAGGTTCGGGCAAAAATTAGGGATATAAATTGAAAAAAGGTACACCCGCGAAGTCGAAACCCTACACTGGGCGGCTTCGGAAAAAAAGGGTATCCCGGTGAACTGAAAACCCGTAAAGGGCGATTCACGCAAAAGTTAGGGATTTGAAAAAGAAAATGAATGCGTTCTGCGTGTGGACTTTCATTGTTTAGTGGTTCGGAGGACCTGAGGGCCGTTCATCTGAATCAATCTCTTCCGAAGCTGAAGCGTCGGAGAAGTGTCGAAGTCTAGTGGGTCATAGAGGGATCAACTCATGGTGTTCGTCTGCACCTCGTTGCCGACATTTGTATATACTGATGTATATTTATGTTTTATTTTGGCGCGACTTCCTCATTTCAGGAGCTTGCATCTGTTGTAAAACATTTTTTTACCCATTCAGGGGTTCGTTATCAATAAAATGCATACTGTTCAGCAATTCTGTTTGCCTGTTTAGCATTTATCTGTTTTGTTTGCGAAAAAGAACGCCGATGTTTTTGATAAAATGCACATACATAAACTTACTGGCCTGGGCCACTGATTGTTGAAACAATTAATTACTTGAATATTTTCACGAGATAATAACCTCAATAGGTCCCTTTGAGAAGGGTATCTTGTTTGTTTGTTTGTGGTGTTACAGGTGTAGCTTATTCCAGACAGTGCGCCGTGCGCATCCCGAAGCAGGATGATTCCTCCTTCTCCAGCAGAGTTCAGTAGCCTCTCCCCGCAGAGTCTGAACGCGAGATAATGAGCATAGATATGTCTCCCCAGACAGAGATGATTCTCTTCCCCAATCAGATGCGTCCTGAAGGAACATCATCTCCTCAGCTAAGTCAGGCGCTGAAGTACGTGTTCATCCCCCAGCACCGGGTCACAAGTGCAGGTTTCGTAGGAAGTGTTCGTTCACTGAAGTGTGCAGCAACTAATGGTCCAGACTGAAGTCTCCAGCGGAATTGAAATTCCCCACCAGAGTCGTACTCTCCCCCGAAGTCGGATGATTCCTTCTTCCCCAGCGAAAATGAGATTCCCCACAGAGTCGTACGCTCTCCAGCGAAGCAGAATGATTTCTCCTTCCTCAGCCGAGTTTGCAGATACCCAAGAGAGCCGAATCCTTGGAAGCTGCTCGAGCCATGATTGGTTTTCCCCAGTGGAGTGTTGATCAACTGAAGTTGTTTCCCGACAGAGTAGTCGTCTCTAGAGAAGTAGCCATGAAGGCCACGCAGTTTATTCCCGCGATTGACATCGCCTCCCCTCAGCAGGTCCTAGTTCTCGTAGAGCTTTGTTTCCCCCGCAGTAGTCAACTGAAGTTGTATCCCCTGCGGAGTCCAATTGATATTGGCGTGACCATGTTCTCCTCAGCAAAATGATTCCTCTATCTGAGTAGTTCTTTCTCCTTGACATGAGGATTCCCCTTCGGCATTTATTTTGCTGACGGGATCGCATCATTTTGCATTATCGCATAGGATTTATCATAAACGCATAGCATTTCCACCGTGTGGAGCATTGCGCCATTGCCGAAGCATATGCATAATAAACATGACCTAGGTTGCTACCGTTCTTGTTTTGCAGGTGTTCCTCCGCAAAATTGATTGCTCAGGATGATTCCTGACATTCTCCCCAACGAAGTCGCTTGCTCAAGATGATTCTTGAGATCCCTAGCGAAGTCTTCGGTTCAAGATGATTCTTGAATTCCCCAGCAGGGTCGTTTGCTTAAGATGATTCTTAAGTACCCAATGCAGTCTCCAGAATTGGTTGCTCAAGTTGATACTTAGAGTCCCCAGTAAAGGTTGCCCAGGATGATTCCTGAAATCCCCAACAGAGTGCTTGCTCAGGATGATTCCTCAAATCTCCAACATGGTTACCGATTCAAGATGATTCTTGAAGTCCCCGGCGAAGTTATTTGTCCAAGATGATTCTTGAAGTCCTCAGCAGAGTTGATTCATCCAGAATGATTTCTGGACCCCCGGAACGGAGTTACTTGATAGTTCTCCAGATTCCCCAGCGGCGAAGCGTCCTCCCCAGCAGATTCGTGGTCCTACACCGGGGTTTTCTTCTTATCAGTGGTCGTGGTTTTGTTGATACAGAATCTCCACGGCACCAGTTGCCTTGGCCTCTTATTGCACGATTGCATTTTGCATTAGTTTGCATGTTCATTTGCATTTCATTAACGTGTGTCTGTGTTGCAGGTACCGTTTTCCCCGATCCAGGATTTCTTGCCTCCTATTGTATTATTATGGGCTCTCTGAGGAAGACCGTGGCTTACAAGTTCCCTGCCCCTGAGGTGGCTAAGCTGACTGGTTTGATAGCTCTAGCAGATGATTCTGTGAGGGACGAGTTCAGAAAATCTTACGGCAGGTTGCTCAGTTTGGTTAATAAGCCTTCTGTGTTCGAGTTGAATGGGTTGCACGCTCTGCTGCAGTTCTACGATCCTCCGCTGAGATGTTTCACTTTTCAGGACTTTGTTCTCGCACCCACGCTGGAAGAGTATGCTGACTTGCTAGGTGTGCCTATCAAGAGGCAGATGCCTTTTGTTCACATGGATGCTGAGCCTGATCTGGCTGGTTTAGCTCCTTCACTTCATTTGGACGCCTCCGAGTTAGTATTGACTAGTTGGAACAAGGTTCTTGGGTTCTCCTTGCAGTTTCTAGTGGGTAAGGCTCAACAGTGTGCCAAGGACGGATGTTGGGACGCGTTCAATGCCGTCCTCGTTTATGCATATACAACATTATTTTGTTCCCTAATATGCCCGATTTTGTAGACTTTAATGCGTTTCACATCTTTGCTTCAGGGAATCCAGTCCCTACCTTAATAGGAGATGTCTATCACTCAGTCCACTACAAAAATGAGAACAGGAGGGGGAAGAATGTCTCATGCTGCGTACCCTTGCTGTACAAATGGCTTGATAGTCATCTGCCCAAGAGGGGTCCTTTTGTCTTGTCTGCAGCCACAGTTGAGTGGCCTGAGCGTCTGATGAGTTTATCTGCAGAGGATATTGACTGGTTCGACAGAAATAGGTTGGGTACTGAGGTGATCTTCAGTTGCAGCGGATTTCCAAATGTGCCTCTGATAGGTAGGAAGGGCTGTATAAACTACAATCCGTCGTTGTTGGTCCGCCAGTTCGCGTATGCTTTGAGAACTCCGCCGAAGGATGAAGAGGTACAGGAATCTCTGTACCTCACTGGTATGCTAGAGGGGGATTTGTTGTCCAAGCTTCAACGCGCTGAAGGTGAGAAAATACTTAGAAGGGGGGGTTGAATAAGTATGACAGAAAATAATCAAAGATAAAAACTCAAGTATTTTTATCCTGGTTCGTTGAACTCAACTACTCCAGTCCACCCTTTTCAAGAGTGATTTGCCTTTCTCAACAAGGACTTAATCCACTATTCAAATCAACTGATTACAAATAGCAACACCTAAGAACAACTGTTCTTAGTCTTCTCAAGAGCTACTGATCTAACCTAGATCCTCTTAAGGAAAACTTCCTTTACAAATTAATGTAATACAATGTAAGAGTAAGAAATTGCTTCTAATAAAGCTATAAACACAACTGTGTTATTTCTCTAAGTTTAGAACAATGTATGAACAGCAAAGAATATGAGAGCTTGAGAGTTTTTCGCGTGAGAGAGTTCTTGCAATTTTTGTCTTAAATCCTCTTGGTCACTGAAGAATGAGCTATGATATCCTTTATATAGCCACTTGAATATTGGAGAGAATATTTTACCGTTGGAGAAGATATTTCCAATATCAAAAAGGTACAGTCCTTTGTACTATTGCAGCAGAGAGACGGCTCACAAAATGTGGGTGTAGCAATTGTCTGCTGAGCTGTGAATTTACCATATGTGGAATGTATCAGAGGAATAATCTTCTTGCAGAGATTTATGTCTATCCCAATTAAGGAAAGATTTGCTGGCATATTCCAACGGATATATTAAAATAATCTTCTTCAAATAATTCTTCAGATAGTTCAGATCAACAATCAATATCAGAGTCTTCAGTCTTCAGAATCTTCTGGAAACTTCAGAGCCTAAGATGTTCTTCAGATGTTGCTGAATCAGAGTCTGGTGCAGCTGTGTGCTTGAAGCGTAACATGCTCTTAGATCAGAGTCTTCACTCAGATCAGAGTCTTCTCTCATTCAGAGTCTCTTCACTCAGAGTCTTCTTTCATTCAGAGTCTCTTCACTCAGAGTCTTCTTTCATTCAGAGTCTCTTCACTCAGAGTCTTCTTTCATTCAGATTCTTGATAATATATGCAGCGTGTTGTATCTTCAGAATCTTGATGACTAAGCTCTTATACTTCAGATTCTTCTAATCTTCAGATGCTCTTGAGCCATTCAGAATTAATTGTTCACATCAAATTTGCTCTTTAAGATTAAAATCTTTTGTGCCTGTAGAAAACAGTTTAGAACAAATTTAGAGAGTATAATTCTTGTATACAAATTATCATTAATGTTATCATCAAAACATAGAGATATTACTAAGACACAATCTGTGCTCTTACAATCTCCCCCTTTTTGATGATGACAAAACATGAGAAATTTGTTCAATAAAAATATGAATTAAAATTACTCCCCCTGAGATTAACAATCTCCCCCTGAAATGAATACTCTAATGGAATTAGATACTTCCCTTTCTGGTTGAGTACATTTCAGATTCAGAGCCTGATTACATTTCAGATTCAGAGCCTGATTGAAGCCTGGTTGACATATGTTTGACTTCTAGAGTCAAAGCTTGATGCCATATTAAAGCTTGATGCCAGATGAACAACTTCAGAACACCTGGTTGTTTATCTTGCCATTTCCTGTCTTGAGTTATCTTTTAGATCATAGTACTCAAGGTTAGATATCAGAGTCTGGTCTACTCAGATTTAGCTATTTTTGATCAGGTTCTGAAAAGATAGATCTCAGGATAAACTTCAATGAAATTTGTCAGATTTTTCAATAATATCTGGGACACTTAAATTCAAAGAATGTTAGTAACATGTCTGACTTAGTTCAGATAATTGCTTATAGATTTGAACAATCAGATTCTATTTTGTTTCTCCCCCTTTTTGTCATAATCAAAAAGAATTTTAAAAGACAGTAAAGATGCAGAAGAAACATATATCCAGATAAGCAAAACGATCATAGTCATTAAGTCAAGAGAACATCAGATTCAGATAAAAGCAAACAAAACATATCAGAAGAAAATCAAAACAAAGCAAAACATGAAAAACTTGTGCAAAACATCAAGTAGGTTTAGCAGATGAGGCTTGTTGAGAAGCAATGAGTTGCAGCAGTGCTGTAATCCTTTCTGAATTTTCATCTTGCTTAGCCATCCAAGTTTTCATTTCTTCATTTGTTTTCTTTTGATCAACCATAAAATCCTTAAGTTCTTTTACATCCTTCTGAAGATCTGTAGATTCTGAAACAGTAGATTCTGGAACAGTAGATTCTGAAACAATCTGAGTAACATCAGGTGCAGGAATTTCTGGAGGTGGAGGAGCTTCTAGAAGAAGAATAGGAGGAGTGTTTTTCTTAATCCGTTTTTGATAAGCAGCAAACCTTACTTTTGACAATCTAAGACATTCAGTCCTGATTTTCAAAGCCTCCCTATTCAGTCTGTAAAGATATTTCTTCCAAACAGCGTTAGCAGCCTCTTTGTCCATAGTAGTCATGCAAACATCCATAATGTCAGCAAAGTCTGAGACATTATCCTTATCAAAATCTCTTAACAGAGTATAAACACGTGATCCCAATTCTGCTTCATCAGGGATTCTGGGTTTTCTTGGTTGGGTTAGTTGTGTTTGTGGTGTTTGTTCATAAGGTTGAGGTTGTGAAGATGGATGTTCAGATGTTTGTGGTTCAGAAGATTGAGGATTGATTTGTGGTTCAGATGTTGGTTGGTTGTGTTGTGGTTCAGATGTTTGTTGGTCAGAATGTTGTGGTTGAGGTATTGAGGGAATTGGTTGAGTTTCTGTTGGTTGTGGAGTGTTTTGGATTTCAAGAGGTTGTGGAGTGAGAGTTTGAGTTGGGGAATTTTGTGGAGAAGGTGGATGTTCAGAAGTTGGAGATTTAAACAGCTGTTTCCAAACACTCTCAGAACGAGGTTGTTTGAGATCATTCAAGCATTCATTAATGTAACCAGATGATTCATCATCAGATGATGTATCAGAGTGGTTAGATTTTTCAGAAGTTGAAGATAAAATGACAGACTGGTTTAAAGGTGTGACATCTAATATCTCATTAGGATCAATGAGATTTTCAGGTTGGTCAGAGTGTTCAGGGTGAACATCCTCTGGAATGGTATATTCTGGGATAGTGTTTTGTGGTTGTGGTGTTGTTTGTTGAGTTTGTTGTGGAATTTCTGTTTGTATGTTTGTTGGTTGCTTGGATTGTGGTGTATGAGGGGGGACAGAAGATGGTTTAGATCTTTTAAATATAAGGGGTGAGTCAGATGGTGTGGGGGTAGCAGAATGATGAACAGGATTAGAATCAGTGTTAAATACCTGTTTCAGAGTATCTCTAATTTCTTCAAAAGTTGCTGCAGGAGGATTTGGTTGAACCTTCTTCAGCTTCTTCCTTTTCTTCTTCTTTTCAGCATCTGAATGCTTCCTTTTCTTCTGATGACCTTCACTATCAGCTTTTCTCTTACGTCTTCTTTCCCTTGTCAAATCAGGAAGAACTTGGCCTTCCTTCTGCACAAGATTGGCAGGAATCTCAACACCATCTCTTATGCAACGAGCAACATACTCAGCAATAAGTTCTCTAGCTTCATCTGAGGTGAATAAAGGAAAATCCTCAACAGGAATCCTTCTTCCCCTAACTTCTTCAGAGTTAGTTTTCCTTGGTTTCTCAGATAAATCATCAACCAGTTTCATCCTTCTCAGAGTTAAACCGTTTATTTCAGAGCCAATGATATAATTCAGATCTTCTGTCAACCCAGCCTCTTGCAGATGCGCCACAAGTTGGTTTTCTATCAGAATATCTGAAATCAGCCTTCCCATAGGGATCCATGTTCTGACTTTTCCAGATTTATCTCTGGCTGTTTCCCTTGTTTCCTTGACGTGAGACACCAGATGATTAAACAATAAATATGGAAGATCAATCTGAATGTTTTGGTGTAAACAATACATGAAGTAAAGTTGTTCAGCATTAACATAATCAGAAGAGTTTGAAGAGGGTCTATGAAAGATGGTGTTCATGAAAATCTTAGCCCATATCTTGTAAGTGGGTTTCAAGAACTTAACCTTCTTACAAGGTTCACCAGTAGTACAGATTTCTTGACATACATCTTTCAGATCTTCACGCGCAGAAGACAGAGAGGTTACTCCATCAGTTGCCTTAAAACCTATGAGTTTCCTTATCAGGTTTTCAGTGATAACTATCTTTTTTCCCAGCACAGAGGAGTGAATGAACTTTGGAGTAGCAAATGCATGGATCCAGAACTCCTTCACTAACTTTGGATACACAGGACCCATAAGCCTGTCAAAGTAACCGTCCCAGCCTTGTGCTTTGATTGAAGAAATCAGATCAAACCCGTTTTCAGCAAGATCTTCTAAGTCCACGAAACTTTCACACAGTACTTCTAGTGAATCAACAGCAGTTAGGAGAGTGCGTACTGGTTCTATGACAGTGGTAGCATTCTTGGTAGTAACAGCGTTTGAAGTAGATGCCATTGTTGACGATGATGAAGAAGATGAAGGTTTCTGAGTTCTTTTAGGGTTTGCAAAGAGAGAGAACAACAAACAAAAGCGCATATGTGTTTGAGAATGTGAAAAGTGTGAATGTGTTAAGAGAGTGGTTTATATAGACAAATAAAGTAAGCATGGGAAACACAACAGACACACATAGGACACATACGCACGTTTGCATTAAATGAAAAGTAATCATTTTTAATTATGATATGACATTTGGGGGAAAATCAAGACAGATTGAGATTTTCAAAGCAATACCTTAAACGTCATAATCAGTAGGTGTACTCCATCTTTTCAGATTCTGAGTGACACGTGTTTGCTTGCATGTGATTCTATAACTCTTAAGAAATGAAACGTTTTCAACTTTCAGATCCTCTGAGATGGTCAGTTCAGAGTTTCACAAAAAAATAATAATTCACAGATAAATTAAACAAGCAAGACAGATGAAATACTTCAGAGTGTTAAACACTTAGCATCTGAGAAGTTGACTCTGAGAAATATTACTCTGGACAAAAATCCATACAAATATTTTTCAGAATAAACTTAAACCTATCTTCAGCAAGGGGTTTTGTGAAAATATCTGCCCATTGATGATCTGTATCAACAAAGGCTAAATTTATTACACCCTTCTGAACATAGTCTCTGATGAAATGATGTTTAATCTCTATATGTTTGGCCTTAGAGTGTAAAATTGGATTTTTGGATAAACATATAGCAGAAGTATTATCACAGAAGATAGAAAGATTACTCTCATAGATTTGATAATCTTCTAGTTGACTCTTCATCCAGAGCATCTGAGTGGAACATCCAGCAGCAGCAATGTATTCTGCCTCTGTGGTTGATAGTGCAATTGTTGGTTGCTTCTTGCTGTACCACGAGATCAGATGACTTCCAAGAAACTGACAGCTTCCAGAAGTACTTTTGCGCTCAACTCTATCTCCAGCATAGTCAGCATCACAGAATCCAACTAGTGAATATTCGTCAGATTTTCTGTAACACAAACCAACATTAGCAGTACCTTTCAGATACCTTAGAATCCTCTTAACAGCAGTTAAGTGTGATTCTCTAGGATCTGATTGGAATCTAGCACATAAACAAACACTAAACAGAATGTCTGGTCTAGAAGCAGTCAAATAAAGAAGAGATCCTATCATACCTCTGTAGAGTTTCTGATCTACCTTCTTACTTACCTCTTCCTTACCTAGAGTGCTTGTAGGATGCATTGGAGTCTTTGCCATTTTGCTATCCAACATGTTAAACTTCTTCAGAAGCTCTTTAACATACTTGGTCTGATGTATGTAGGTGCACTCTGGAGTCTGATTTACTTGGATTCCCAGAAATAATCTCAGTTCTCCCATCATGCTCATCTCAAATTCTGCCTGCATACATTTAGCAAACTCCTTTCCAAGCATAATATTTGTTGATCCAAAAATAATATCATCTACATAAATTTGACAAATCAACAAATCTTTCTTAATGGTTTTACAAAATAGTGTGGTATCCACTTTTCCTCTGATGAAATTTTTCTTCAGAAGAAAATTACTCAACCTCTCATACCAAGCTCTGGGAGCTTGTTTTAGTCCATAAAGAGATTTTTTCAGTTTGTAAACATGATCTGGAAAATTTTCATTTTCAAAACCAGGAGGTTGGTGGACATACACTTCCTCTTCTATAATTCCATTAAGAAAAGCACTTTTAACATCCATCTGATAAAGAGTGATGTTATGTTGTGCAGCAAATGAAATAAGCAAGCGTATAGACTCTAACCTTGCAACAGGAGCATATGTTTCTGTGTAGTCTATGCCTTCTTGTTGACTGTAGCCTTGAGCAACCAGTCTTGCTTTGTTCCTTTCAACTTCTCCTTTTTCATTAAGTTTATTTCTGAAAACCCATTTTGTTCCAATGACATTGAAACCTTTAGGTCTTGGAACCAGATCCCAGACTTCATTCCTTGTGAATTGATTCAGCTCCTCTTGCATAGCTAAAATCCATTCATTATCTTCCAGAGCCTCATCAACAGATGTTGGTTCTATAATTGACACTAAGCCACAGAAGGAAGATTCAGAAGTTCTGAGAAATGCTCTTGTCCTTATTGGATCATCTTTCTTTCCAATTATCACATCCTCTGGATGAGAAGCTTTCATTCTGGAAGAAGATCCTCTGACTGTTGGTCTTTCAGAAATATGCAGATTGTCAAGTTGGGAAGTTAGAGGCGTAGCATCTGGGTTTGCTTCAGAGTCTTTGTCTTCAGTCTTGTCTGCCTCTGAGCCTTCAGAGTCTGTGAGAATAACTTCTCTATCTGCAGAACTTTCAACTTGCTTTGGCTTTTCAGAGCCAAGCTTATCATCAAATCTAACATGAATAGATTCTTCCACAATCTGTGTTTCAGTATTGAATACTCTGTAGCCTTTAGAGCGTTCAGAATAACCAAGCATGAAACACTTCTGTGCTTTGGAATCAAACTTGTTCAGATGATCTTTAGTGTTAAGCATATAACAAATACATCCAAATGGATGAAAATAAGCAATGTTGGGCTTTCTGTTTCTCCACAATTCATAGGGAGTCTTTTCCAGAAGAGGTCTTACAGACACTCTGTTCTGAATATAACATGCTGTATTTATTGCTTCTGCCCAAAAGTATTTTGCCAGATTTGTCTCGTTGATCATGGTTCTGGCCATTTCTTGCAATGTTCTATTTTTCCTTTCTACAAATCCATTTTATTGTGGAGTTCTAGGACAGGAGAAATCATGTGCAATTCCTTTTTCAGAAAAATATTTTTCAAAATATTTGTTTTCAAATTCACCACCATGATCACTTCTGACTTTAATAATTTTGCATTCTTTTTCAGTCTGGACTTGATTGCAGAAGTCAATGAACACAGAATGAGACTCATCCTTGTGTTTTAGAAACTTTACCCATGTCCATCTGCTGTAGTCATCTACAATGACTAACCCATACTTCTTGCCTCTGATGGATGCAGTTTTCACTGGTCCAAACAGATCAATATGAAGTAATTCCAATGGTCTAGAAGTGGAAACAACATTTTTTGGTTTAAAATGAGATTTTGAAAATTTACCCTTTTGACATGCGCCACACAGAGCATCTGAATTGAACTTCAGATTAGGGAGTCCTCTGACCAGATTGAGTTTATTAATCTGAGATATACGTCTCATATTAATATGTCCCAATCTTCTATGCCAGACCCATTGCTCATCATTCACAGATAAAAGGCATTTTACATTTTGAACTTTAAGTTCTGAAAGGTTAATTTTGTAAATGTTGTTTTTCCTCTTTCCACTGAATAGGATTGAACCATTCTTTTGACATACAGCTTTGCAACATTTTTGATTAAAGATGATATCATAACCATTGTCACTTAATTGACTTATGGACAATAGATTATGTTTCAATCCTTCAACTAACAGAACATTAGAAATAGAGGGTAGGTTACCATTACCTATTGTACCAGAGCCAATGATCTTGCCCTTCTGGTTCCCTCCAAATTTCACGTCCCCTCCAGATCTAAGTTCCAGGCTTTGGAACATAGACCTTTCGCCCGTCATATGTCGTGAGCATCCAGAGTCCAGGTACCATGATTGGTGTCTGGATTTTGCTGCTAAGAACATCTGCAACAGGTATAATTTTACTTTTAGGTACCCAGATCTTCTTGGGTCCTTTGGGGTTAGATGTTCTGTGGTTTTGCCTAAACTTCTGTTTTTCAACATAGTGTTTATTATGGCTAGCCCTTGGCTTAAACACATAAGTACTCTTTTCAGAGCTTGTATGTTTAATATCATTCAGATGACCAAACTTAAAATGAGAATACAGAGGAGTCTTCTTGATGAAGAGTTTATCAACAGATTTTGGATTGCTTCCAGAGGAAGATTCACATCCAATGCCTCTTCTGTTGTTCCCACTAACACCATAGATCATAGAAGCCATTTTGCTTCTGTCTATGCTTTTAGTGAGGAATCTTTTAAAACTGGAGTCATATTTTTCTAAAATATTTTCACTTGACTCTGTTTCAGTATCAGATTCTTGTTGAGTTGTTTCTAAATCATTTTTGAGTTTTAAATTTATTTCTTTCTGCTCAACAAGTTCTGTTCTCAGAAGATCAATCTCAGATTCAAGATTGCTTTTCAGCTTCTTGTATTTGAGTTTAATCTTGCTGTAGCTTTCCAACATGTCAGATAAACTTTCAACAAGTTCAGCTCTGGAGAGTTCAGAAAATACCTCTTCAGAGTCAGAGTCTGATTCTGACTCAGATTCAGATGATGACGTTCCTTCATCTTGATCATTTGTGTTGGCCATCAGCGCAACATTTGCACATTCTTCCTCAGATTCAGAAGATGATTCAGATTCATCTGAGTCATCCCATGTAGCCATCAGAACCTTTTTCTTTTTATCAAACTTCCTTTTGGGTTTTTCCTTTTGAAGTTTGGGACATTCACTCTTGTAGTGTCCAGGTTCTTTACATTCAAAGCAAGTGACCTCTTTCTTGCCAGATCTTCTGTGTCCAGAAGATTCTCTCTTTTGATCAGATCTTCTGAAGTTGTTGAACTTCTTCCCTTTGTGCTTCCAGAGTTTGTTGATCCTTCTGGACAGCATGGATAGTTCATCTTCTTCTTCAGAAGAAGATTCCTCAGAGCTTTCTTCATTTACCTGCAAAGCTTTAACAGATTTGTTAGATTTAAAAGCTAAGGATTTACCTTTATCTTTCTTCTGGGGTTCATCTTCCTCCAGCTCAATCTCATGACTTCTCAAAGAACTGATGAGTTCTTCTAATGAGATTTTGTTCAGATCCTTGGCCAGCTTCAATGCAGTCACCATAGGTCTCCATCTGGTAGGAAGACTTCTGATGATCTTCTTGACATGATCAGATGTTGAGTAGCCCTTGTCCAGAACTTTCAACCCAGCTGTTAGAATCTGAAATCTGGAAAACATAGTCTCAATGTTCTCAGATTCTTCCATCTTGAACGCTTCATACTTCTGTATCAGCGCCAGAGCCTTTGTTTCTTTCACCTGAGAATTTCCCTCATGAGTCATTTTGAGAGACTCAAACATATCATGAGCAGTGTCTCTGTTGGTAATCTTCTCATACTCTGTATGAGAGATTGCATTAAGAAGTATGGTTCTGGCTTTGTGATGATTCTTGAATTCTTTCTTCTGCTCCTCAGTCATTGATTTTCTATCAATCTTTTTGCCATCCTTAGTAGGATGTTCATATCCATCAATGACTAAATCCCAGAGATCAGCATCATACCCCAAGAAAAAACTTTCAAGTCTATCTTTCCAATAATCAAATTTTTCTCCATCAAACATTGGAGGTTTGGTGCTGATTCTGTCTCCTTCATATTTGTTGCTTGATGTAGGAATATCACCCATATTAGCAACCAAATAAATAACAGAGTATTCTTCTCACTGGATCTTTATCTGTCACGGTTAAGTGAATGCACACTCAGAACCGGAGCTCTGATGCCAACTGAAGGTGAGAAAATACTTAGAAGGGGGGGTTGAATAAGTATGACAGAAAATAATCAAAGATAAAAACTCAAGTATTTTTATCCTGGTTCGTTGAACTCAACTACTCCAGTCCACCCTTTTCAAGAGTGATTTGCCTTTCTCAACAAGGACTTAATCCACTATTCAAATCAACTGATTACAAATAGCAACACCTAAGAACAACTGTTCTTAGTCTTCTCAAGAGCTACTGATCTAACCTAGATCCTCTTAAGGAAAACTTCCTTTACAAATTAATGTAATACAATGTAAGAGTAAGAAATTGCTTCTAATAAAGCTATAAACACAACTGTGTTATTTCTCTAAGTTTAGAACAATGTATGAACAGCAAAGAATATGAGAGCTTGAGAGTTTTTCGCGTGAGAGAGTTCTTGCAATTTTTGTCTTAGTTCCTCTTGGTCACTGAAGAATGAGCTATGATATCCTTTATATAGCCACTTGAATATTGGAGAGAATATTTTACCGTTGGAGAAGATATTTCCAATATCAAAAAGGTACAGTCCTTTGTACTATTGCAGCAGAGAGACGGCGCACAAAATGTGGGTGTAGCAATTGTCTGCTGAGCTGTGAATTTACCATATGTGGAATGTATCAGAGGAATAATCTTCTTGCAGAGATTTATGTCTATCCCAATTAAGGAAAGATTTGCTGGCATATTCCAACGGATATATTAAAATAATCTTCTTCAAATAATTCTTCAGATAGTTCAGATCAACAATCAATATCAGAGTCTTCAGTCTTCAGAATCTTCTGGAAACTTCAGAGCCTAAGATGTTCTTCAGATGTTGCTGAATCAGAGTCTGGTGCAGCTGTGTGCTTGAAGCGTAACATGCTCTTAGATCAGAGTCTTCACTCAGATCAGAGTCTTCTCTCATTCAGAGTCTCTTCACTCAGAGTCTTCTTTCATTCAGAGTCTCTTCACTCAGAGTCTTCTTTCATTCAGAGTCTCTTCACTCAGAGTCTTCTTTCATTCAGATTCTTGATAATATATGCAGCGTGTTGTATCTTCAGAATCTTGATGACTAAGCTCTTATACTTCAGATTCTTCTAATCTTCAGATGCTCTTGAGCCATTCAGAATTAATTGTTCACATCAAATTTGCTCTTTAAGATTAAAATCTTTTGTGCCTGTAGAAAACAGTTTAGAACAAATTTAGAGAGTATAATTCTTGTATACAAATTATCATTAATGTTATCATCAAAACATAGAGATATTACTAAGACACAATCTGTGCTCTTACACGCTCATGGAATGGTATCAGTAAGCGAGGAAAGCCATTACTGGGAAAAAGCAATAATCAAGCATACCCTCTGTACGTGACTTGGATCAAAGCCAGGGCCAATGCTATAGGGATGCCGTTTCCTCATACCAAGCCAGAAAGTCCTCCAACAATTGAAGAGCCTACTACTGTGCCCATTCAGCAGCATAGTCAGGTGTTAGCTGAGCGGGATGAATTGAAGCGGGCGAACGAAGAACTGGAGAAGGAATTGGCTCAGCTCCGAAGCGAGAGGAATGAGGCCGTTCATGCTTTCAAAAGGCAGACAGAGTTGGTGAACCAGCTAGGTACAGACCTGACTAGGCAGATAGCCGAGCGTGAACGCATGGGACGAGACTTCAAAGCTGTCAACGACGTACTGGCTACGAAGAAGCAGCACTTGGACGAGGCATATCGGAGGATATCCAAGTTCAACCAACACTGGAAGGCTTCCCTGGCCACCAGGAAAGAGCGGGAGGATAAGCTGATGCTGCAGATCTCCAAGCTGGAAGCCCAGGTAAAGGACAGTGAAAAGAGGTTTGATGAAGAAACCGCCCGCAAAAACGCCGCCGAAGGCCAGCTCAACAAAGCTCTTGCTAACCTGAAGGAACGCAAGCTGACGTTTGAGTCCAAGAAGCGGAAATTAGAAGATTGCTTCGGCGAAGGAGCATGGGAAGGTTCGATTGAAGGACTTCAGTATACCATTGTGCAGAGGGAATTGCTCGTCTAGGGGTTGCTCACTCTGCCGGATCATCCAGAGACGAAGGAGTTATTAGCAGAGTATCGCGCCCGTGACCGTACTTGACTATTTGTATTCCTTTTGTTTTGATCATTGTTGTATGCTGACCATCACCAGGCTTGTTGGCTGAGGTCACGCTGTTGATTCGTCTTGTACTCGCTGATGCTATGTACTGCCTTGATAGGCTTTCTTTATATATGAGATTGTTGTTTCCATGATTGGACTCGGGCTTCTTCTCCTTATTATTATCAGCACTGGCACTCAGGCACTAGGATCGGGGAAAATCTCCCAAACACACAGACACACGCATGCATTTGCATGAAGCATTTGCACGACGAGCATTTTGTTGTTTTTCCTAACCCTTTAGTGTTTACAGGTTTTTTCAGGTTTACAGGTCCCAGGCTGTTTCCGGTGACTCCAGGATTGATTAGAGACTAATTCACCATTATCCGACTAGAGCTAATCAGACCAGGATCATGGATCAAGTGCAGACAGATGTTCAGGAGCTCCGCGAGAGGATGGATCGCTTCATGGAACTCATGCAAGTGGTCGCCAATGGCCAGGACCAGCTTAGAACTTTGGTTAAGCCTTTGATCTCCAGGGTTGATAGCAACGGCATACTCCACGGAGGGACCGTGCCTACTCCTCCACCAGTTGATACTCCACAGAATGGTGTCCCTGTGGCCGGGGGCAACGGCAGTGCTAATGGCAATGTGATGGCCAACATCGGACTCAATACGACGGGCATCGGTAATGGGAGTCTGGGAGCTAATGTCAATATCGGGCCGAGCAACGGCAATGCAGGCGTCGGGAATCTGTTGGTGCCTCAGCCATGGCTTGAGGATCCTCAGGATGATGTGTTCTCTCAAAGAGGTGCTGAAGGGGAGCTGAATGCTGAAGCGCGGCTCAGATTCAAAGCACTTGAAGATAAAATGAGAGATATTGAGAATCAGAATACTTTGGGCGTTGATATGTCCAAGATGGGATTAATTGCTGATCTCAAGGTACCTCCTAAGTTCAGGGTACTTGACTTTGAGAAATATAAGGGCACCACCCGCCCTCGTGTCCACCTGAGATCGTACTACAGGAAGATGTCTGCTTATTCCGAAGACGAGAAGTTGCTGATGCACTTCTTCCAAGACAGTCTTTCCGGGCCATCCCTCGAGTGGTACATGGGTCTAGAGCCCACTAGCGTGCGCACATGGAAGGACCTCGCTGAAGCGTCTGTGCACCATTACCATTACAACAGTGACTTGGCCCTGAACCGAGTCCAGCTCCAGAACCTGTCGCAGAGGAATAATGAAGGATTTAAGGAGTACGCCCAGCGGTGGCGTGAGTTGGCCGCTCGGGTTCAACCGCCGATGGTTGAACGCGAGCTCGTGCAGATGTTTGTAGCTACCCTCCCAGGGGTTTTACTATGAAAAGTTAGTCAGCGGTATGTCTGGGACGTTCTCAGCTCTCATTATCATGGGTGAGCACGTCGAGAATGGAATCAAGATCGGGAAAATTCAAGGTGAGTCATCCTCAGCCGGAGGAGGTGGAAAGAAACCTTATGCTGGCAAACGACGAGAAGGAGAGACGAGCGCTGTGACCAACGCTCGAAGAAAGGGCAAAGGCCCTCAGCAGCAGATAGCCAGTATAAATATCCCAGCGGCTCCACAGCAGCAGCAGCCGCAGCAGCAGCAGCAACCGAATCAGCAGGGATATAGAAAGTACCAGAATCGGGCACCTTTAGCAAACCGTCACTTCGAGGCACCGCCCATGTCATACGCGCAGCTCTTGCAGACCTTGCTTCAGCTTCAGTTGGTCCAGAAGAGGACAATGGATCCCTTGACAGGGGCACCTCCACCAGGGTACGACGCAAATGCCACTTGCGATTTCCACTCATGGGCACCAGGCCACACAATCGAGAACTGCAAAGCCTTTAAGCACAAGGTGCAGGACCTGGTAGATGCCAAGATTATCAACTTCTCCGATAATGTGCCCAATGTCACGAAGAATCCTATGCCGAATCATAGGGGAGGCGGAGTAAACGCTATTATCAAAAAAGAGAGTGCAGATCTGTTGATTGATGTCAGAGACCTAAAGACGCCGCTTAGCTTCGTCAAAGCTAAGTTGTTGAAAAGAGGGTTCTTTCCAGGGTGTGGAGAGTTATGCATGGACTGTGCCACACATTCTGATGGATGTGAGCAGTTGGTAGATGGAATTCAAAGTCTGATGGCTGAGGGGATTCTGCAGTTTAGCCGGAGGGCTGAAAGTGTATCAGGAGAGGTAGTGTTGAAGCAGGCCGATGAAGACGCCACCATCACCATCCCTCGCCAGCCAATAACCATTTCTGCGCCCAGACCGCCCACCATCACCATTACCAAATCTGGGCCGATACCATTCGAGAGCACTAACGCCGTTCCGTGGCATTATGGGGCCGAAGTCTATTGCAATGGACAGAGGTTGGAGCTGGAGCCGTATGGGTCGACTGTGGAGAATCTTGCAGGAGTCAGTGGTATTACCCGTAGCGGAAGAGTGTTTGCACCGCCAGAGGTTGTGGCGGATAAATCGGTTAGAGCTGATGCGGCCGATAAGGGTAAAAGCAAAGTCGTCGAAGAGGTCCCGTGTGGGGTAGAGAAAGACTTGCTTGTCAAAGACGCCGAGGAGTTTATATGGTTGATCAAAAAGAGTGACTACAAGATTGTAACCATCTCCATCAGACGCCATCGAAGATTTCTATTCTCAACCTGTTGCTGTGTTCTGAAGCACACCGCAACGCGCTACTAAAGTTATTGAATGCCGCCTACGTACCGCAAGAGATATCGGTGAATCAGCTAGAAGAGGTGGTAGCCCACGTTAACGCTGGCAATGGGCTAGGTTTCACGGACTTAGAGCTGACACCAAAAGGGAGAAATCACAACAGCGCCCTACACATCTCGATAGAGTGTAGGGGCACAATCATGTTGCACGTGCTGGTGGACACGGGTTCATCGCTTAATGTCCTTCCGAAGAAGGCATTAATGAAGTTGGACACTCGCGGATTGCTCTGCACACCCATTGATCTGGTGGTAAAGGCGTTCGACGGAACTAAACGCCACGTTTTCGGGGAGGTGACCCTACCAATCCAGGTTGGTCCGGAAACGTTCGACGCGGACTTTTATATTATGGACATCATGCCTGCCTACAGTTGTCTCTTGGGCGGGCCGTGGATCCATGTTGCTGGTGTCGTGACCTCCACGTTGCACCAAAAGCTCAAATATGCTGTCGGGGGAAGCATAGTAACCGTGTGCGGTGAGGAGGACATAATGGTGAGCCATTTGTCATCCTTCAAGTATTTGGAAATGGATGGCGAAATCCATGAAACTCTTTGCCAAGCGTTCGAGGCTGTCAAAGTGAAAGAGGTAGCTCCTGTAGTCACAGAAAAGCCAGAGATGAATCTCTCCTCATTCAAAGAAGCTCGGGCCGTCGTCCAAGCTGGATCTACCCCAGGCTGGGGGCATATTTTGGAGATACCCAACAAGCAGGATAAGTTTGGATTGGGGTATTCTCCCGGAGCTGAAGCTTCCTCTTCTTCGTCTAGCAGCGCGTCACGGGGCAAGGGGCCGATCCTATTTACCAGTGGCGGTGTGATCTTCGAAAGCATCAACGCGGCGTCTGAAGACAGCGGGGATAGCGATTGTGATCTCGACTCTTGGATACAGCCAAGCAAGCCAGGCGAGGGCCTCAACAATTGGACCATCAAGGATATCATCCAGCTGACAAGTGAAGAGTAATGATTTACTTTTTCCAATCATTGTACAACCCTATGTCCTACCCGGGGCATAGCGGTTTTATTGTCACGGCCTTGTTGGATTATGTACATGCATTTTGTTAATAAATCAAAGGCATTTTCTTCGTATTCAAATATTGTGATCTCTGTTATTCCTGTTTTTATATTTTTTTTTTAAAAACAGTAAAATGGCAATGGGGTTTGTGCTAACCTGCACATCCTTGTTTTAAACTTAACCCTTGTTATTGCAGGATTCACATAACAGATGACATCGACTCTGGACTTTCTACGACTCACTTCGACTTCGATTGCCCGATCTATCAAGCTGAAGAAGAGATTGATGAAGACGAAGACCTTCCTGAAGAGTTGGCCCGCTTGTTGAAACAAGAGGAAAAGGTTATTCTGCCTCATGAGGAGGAGATTGAAATCGTGAATCTGGGTTCGGAAGAACTCGTCAGAAATGTCAGGATAGGGGCCGCATTGCAGAATGATGTCAAGCAGAGATTGGTCGAGATGCTTCGAGAGTATAGTGACGTCTTTGCTTGGTCATACGAAGATATGCCCGGACTTGACACGGACATCGTGGTCCACCACTTGCCGCTGCGAGAAGATTGCCCTCCCGTTAAGCAGAAGCTTAGGAGGACGAGACCAGATATGGCCGTTAAGATCAAAGAAGAAGTGCAGAAACAGCTTGATGCTGGCTTCTTAGCGGTCACCACTTACCCTCCGTGGGTCGCCAACATAGTGCCTGTACCGAAGAAGGACGGTAAGGTACGCATGTGCGTTGATTATCGGGATTTGAATAGGGCGAGCCCTAAAGATGATTTCCCGCTTCCTCATATCAATGTGTTGGTCGACAACACAGCCCAGTTCTCCGTGTTTTCGTTCATGGATGGCTTCTCCGGTTACAACCAGATCAAGATGGCGCTGGAGGACATGGAGAAAACAACGTTTATCACTCCTTGGGGAACGTTTTGCTATAAGGTAATGCCCTTCGGTCTGAAGAATGGAGGGGCCACTTACCAACGAGCAATGGTAACTTTGTTTCATGATATGATTCATCATGAGATTGAAGTCTATGTTGATGACATGATTGCGAAGTCCCAAACGGAGGAAGAACATCTGGTCAACTTATTGAAGCTTTTTGAGAGGCTTAGGAAATTCAGGTTGAGGCTGAATCCTAACAAATGTACTTTCGGAGTACGGTCCGGAAAGTTACTAGGGTTTATCGTGAGTGAACGAGGTATCGAGGTTGATCCTGCGAAAATAAAAGCCATTCAAGAAATGCCAGCGCCGAAAACAGAAAAAGAAGTTCGTGGTTTCTTGGGCAGAATAAACTACATTGCAAGGTTTATCTCTCAGCTCACGGCCACTTGTGAATCGATGTTCAAGCTTTTAAAGAAAGATCAGGCGATTACCTGGAATGAGGATTGCCAGAAGGCATTCGACAAGATAAAGAAGTATCTCCAAGAACCTCCAATCTTGATACCCCCAGTGGCTGGACGGCCATTAATCATGTACTTGACAGTTCTTGAGAATAGTATGGGGTGTGTCCTCGGTCAGCACGACGAGACGGGCAGAAAGGAGCATGCCATTTACTACTTGAGTAAGAAGTTCACGAACTGTGAATCTCGATACTCGATGCTGGAGAAGACGTGTTGCGCACTAGCCTGGGCTGTCAAACGTCTACGACAATACATGCTCAATCACACCACTATGCTAATTTCGAAGATGGATCCGATCAAGTATGTCTTCGAGAAGCAGGCTCTTTCGGGCAGGATTGCCAGATGGCAAATGGTGTTAACGGAATATGATATTCAGTACGTATCCCAGAAGGCCATCAAGGGAAGCGTATTGTCTGATTACCTCGCCGAACAGCCGATCAAAGATTACCAGTCGATGAAATTTGAATTCCCTGACGAGGATATTATGTTTCTCTAAGCGAAGGATTGCGATGAGCCGTTGCCCGACGAGGGGCCAGATAGGAAATCCCAGTGGAAATTGATATTTGACGGGGCGGTTAATTCCTATGGAAGTGGCATCGGGGCGATCATCACGACTCCCCACGGATCCCATATCCCGTTTACTGCGAGACTGACGTTTCCAGTCACCAATAATGAGGCGGAGTACGAAGCATGCATCATGGGTCTAGAAGAGGCAATTGATTTGAGAATCAAGAACCTAGACGTATATGGTGACTCAGCGCTTGTGATCAACCAAATTAAAGGGGAGTGGGAGACTCGCCAATCGAATTTGGTGCCGTACATGAATTATGCCAGAAGGCTACTTCCGTTCTTTGATCGAGTGGAACTCCATCATGTGCCCAGAGCGGAAAATCAGATGGCTGATGCCTTAGCCATGTTGGCTTCAATGTATAAAGTCAATTTTTGGAATGAGGCTCCAAGAATTGTCCTTTCGTGTCTTGATAGACCTGGATTTGTCTTTGCAATTGAGGAAGCCGCCGACGGCAAGCCATGGTTCCATGACATCCAGACCTTCCTTATGACTAAGGAGTATCTTGCGGGTGCGTCAACCCAGGATAAGAAAACTCTGAGGAGGCTGTCTGGCAATTTTTATCTCAATCCTGATGGAGTGTTGTGTAAGAGAAACCACGATCTCGTGCTACTCAGATGTGTAGATGAGAAAGAGGCGAGTATGCTCATGGAAGAAGTCCATGAAGGCACATTTGGTATGCACGCCGGCGGGCATGCTATGACTAGAAAGATCCTGAGAGCAGGATACTACTTGCTGACATTGGAGTCAGATTGCTTCAGATTCGCGAAGAGATGTCATAAATGCCAGATTTATGCTGATAAAGTTCATGTGTCGCCGTGCCCGTTGAATGTCATGTCCTCCCCGTGGTCGTTCTCCATGTGGGCATCGACATGATAGGCAAGGTCGAGCCTACTGCATCTAACGGTCATCGCTTCATTCTGGTAGCTATCGACTACTTCACCAAGTGGGTGGAGGCAGCCTCATATGCTAATATGAACAAGCAGGTGGTGGCTAAATTCATAAAGAGGGACATCATCTGTCGTTACGGAATTCCCGAGCGGATCATTACTGATAATGGTTCGAATCTGAATAACAAGATGATGAAGGAGCTGTGCCAGAGTTTCAAGGTCGAACACCACAACTCATCTCCTTTCGGCCGAAGATGAATGACGCCGTTGAAGCAGCCAACAAGAACATAAAGAAGATTGTTCAGAAGATGGTTGTGACATACAAAGATTGGCACGAGATGCTGCCGTTTGCACTGTACGGTTATCGTACGACGGTACGTACGTCAACCGGGGCAACTCCTTTCTCCTTAGTGTACGGTATGGAAGTTGTCCTACCGTTAGAAGTGGAGATCCCTTCTTTGCGAGTTTTGGTTGATGTGAAACTCGACGAGGCAGAATGGATTACGAATCGACTGAACCAACTCAGCCTGATGGACGAGAAAAGGTTAGCATCGATTGCGTTTGGTCGTCTGTACCAAAGCCGAATGAAAAAAGCTTACGATAAGAAGGTGCGTCCTAGAAGCTTTCAGACGGGTGATCTCGTCCTGAAGAAGATTCTTCCTCCACACTCCGATCACCGGGGCAAGTGGACTCCGAATTACGAAGGTCCGTACGTCGTCAGCAAGGTCTTCTCGGGAGGAGCTTTGTTGTTATCCACGATGGATGGTGAAGATTTTGCATCCCCGGTGAACGCGGATGCAGTTAAAAAATACTTTGCTTGAAAGCGACCCGCTTGACAAAAAAAAGAGAGTCCAGGCAAAAAAGGGGCATCCCGGCGAACCAAAAACAGAATAAAAGGTTCGGGCAAAAATTAGGGATATAAATTGAAAAAAGGTACACCCGCGAAGTCGAAAACCTACACTGGGCGGCTTCGGCAAAAAAGGGTATCCCGGTGAACTGAAAACCCGTAAAGGGCGGTTCACGCAAAAGTTAGGGATTTGAAAAAGCAAATGAATGCGTTCCGCGTGTGGACTTTCATTGTTTAGTGGTTCGGAGGACCTGAGGGCCGTTCATCTGAATCAATCTCTTCCGAAGCTGAAGCGTCGGAGAAGTGTCGAAGTCGAGTGGGTCATAGAGGGATCAACTCATGGTGTTCGTCTGCACCTCGTTGCCGACATTTGTATATACTGATGTATATTTATGTTTTATTTTGGCGCGGCTTCCTCATTTCAAGAGCTTGCATCTGTTGTAAAACATTTTTTTACCCATTCAGGGGTTCGTTATCAATAAAATGCATACTGTTCAGCAATTCTGTTTGCCTGTTTAGCATTTATCTGTTTTGTTTGCGAAAAAGAACACCGATGTTTTTGATAAAATGCACATACATAAACTTAATGGCCTGGGCCACTGGTTGTTGAAACAATTAATTACTTGAATATTGTCACGAGATAATAACCTCGATAGGTACCTTTGAGAAGGGTATCTTGTCTATTTGTTTGTGGTGTTACAGGTGTAGCTTATTCCAGATAGTGCGCCGTGCGCATCCCGAAGCAGGATGATTCCTCCTTCTCCAGCAGAGTTCAGTAGCCTCTCCCCGCAGAGTCTGAACGCGAGATAATGAGCATAGATATGTCTCCCCAGGCAGAGATGATTCTCTTCCCCAGTCAGATGCGTCCTGAAGGAACATCATCTCCTCAGCTAAGTCAGGCGCTGAAGTACGTGTTCATCCCCCAGCACCGGGTCACAAGTGCAGGTTTCGTAAGAAGTGTTCGTTCACTGAAGTGTGCAGCAACTAATGGTCCAGACTGAAGTCTCCAGCGGAATTGAAATTCCCCACCAGAGTCGTACTCTCCCCCGAAGTCGGATGATTCCTTCTTCCCCAGCGGAATTGAGATTCCCCACAGAGTCGTACTCTCTCCAGCGAAGCAGAATGATTTCTCCTTCCTCAGCCGAGTTTGCAGATACCCAAGAGAGCCGAATCCTTGGAAGCTGCTCGAGCCATGATTGGTTTTCCCCAGTAGAGTGTTGACCAACTGAAGTTGTTTCCCGACAGAGTAGTCGTCTCCAGAGAAGTAGCCATGAAGGCCACGCAGTTTATTCCCGCGATTGACATTGCCTCCCCTCATCAGGTCCTAGTTCTCGTAGAGCTTTGTTTCCCCTGCAGTAGTCAACTGAAGTTGTGTCCCCTGCGGAGTCCAATTGATATTGGCGTGACCATGTTCTCCTCAGCAGAATGATTCCTCTATCTGAGTAGTTCTTTTTCCTTGACAAGAGGATTCCCCTTCGGCATTTATTTTGCTGACGGGATCGCATCATTTTGCATTATCGCATAGCATTTATCATAAACGCATAGCATTTCCACCGTGTGGAGCATTGCGCCATTGCCGAAGCATATGCATAATAAACATGACCTAGGTTGCTACCGTTCTTGTTTTGCAGGTGTTCCGCCGCAAAATTCATTGCTCAGGATGATTCCTGACATTCTCCCCAACGAAGTCGCTTGCTCAAGATGATTCTTGAGATCCCCAGCGAAGTCTTCGGTTCAAGATGATTCTAGAATTCCCCAGCAGGGTCGTTTGCTTAAGATGATTCTTAAGTACCCAGTGCAGTCTCCAGAATTGGTTGCTCAAGTTGATACTTAGAGTCCCCAGTAAAGGTTGCCCAGGATGATTCCTGAAATCCCCAACAGATTGCTTGCTCAGGATGATTCCTCAAATCTCCAACATGGTTACCGGTTTAAGATGATTCTTGAAGTCCCCAGCGAAGTTATTTGTCCAAGATGATTCTTGAAGTCCTCAGCAGAGTTGATTCATCCAGAATGATTTCTGGACCCCCGGAGCGGAGTTACTTGATAGTGCTCCAGATTCCCCAGCGGCGAAGCGTCCTCCCCAGCAGATTTCTAACGGCGAAGTTGAAACCTCCCTTGAAGACTCCATGATTAAAGTCTGACCGTGTTAATGAAGCAGTTCTCTCAGCTGATGCAGAGTGCCTGATGGCAGAGGTTTAGATGTTCCCAGTTGGCTCATGATTGACCAAGGATTCTATTCCCGACTTGCTGATGAAGTCCGGCTGAGGCCCGACAGTAATGCGGAATGCCTGATGGCATGATCAACCTGATGGTTGAAGTCCGGCTGATGCCCGACAGTTTCTCTGAATGCCTGATGGCATGATCAACCTGATGGTTGAAGTCCGGCTGATGCCCGACAGTGTTCTTTGAATGCCTGATGGCATGATCGACTAGGTATTACCGGTTACCATGTGACCAATTCCCCAATGAAGTTTCTTCACCCTGACGGCGAGGTCAGACAATGTTGAGAGTTGACGGCGAGGTCAGATTATTTTGAGTACTTGACGGCGATGTCGGGTGTTTCTCAGAGTTATGTTTGTTTCTGGCGGCGATGTCAGGTGATTTAGTTCTCTAGCGGCGATGTTGGATGTCTGTTTCTGGCGGCGATGTCATATAGTTTAGTTCTCCAGCGGCGATGTTGGATGTTTGTTTCTGGCGGCGATGTCAGGAGATGTAGTTCTCCAACGGCGATGTTAGGTATTTGTTCTTGGCGGCGATGTCAAGTTGATTTAGTTCTCCAGCGGTGATGTTGGATGTCTGTTTCTGGCGGAGATGTCAGATAATTTGGTTCTCCAACTGCGATGATGGATGTTTGTTTATGGCGGAGATGTCAGGTTATTTAGTTTTCCAGCGGCGATGTTGGGTGTGTTGGTTGTCCGACGGCGATGCCAAACGCTTTATTTTCATGAATGCCTGACGGCGAGGTCCGGTGTCTGATGAAAATGTCATAGGAATTTGATGTGGATAACTGATGATAAGGTTCAGATCAGTATGTCTCCAACTAGTTGTCGTGCAGCTATTATTTCAGTGTTCGAAGATCTGTTCCCACCAGAGTACCGTATGCTTATGCAGTTGGAAAATTTCCGGGTTTATCGGTATTCAACCGTCTCGCACCTTGATTGGTTGAGAGCTGTTCGCCTCACCCAGTCAGGTTCAAGCCGTTTGAATAGGGGCAGCTGTTGCACCCCAAAATTTGACCAACATTTATTTACCAAGTTTGTGGTTCATTGTATTCATCATCTGCATCTCATTGATATGTGGGCAGTAGATCAAGAGGTAGGATTACCTAGCAAGAGTTATATGAGGCTATGAAGAAATTCAAGAAGTTTTTTCAAGTGTTCAAAGGTTGATACCTTTGTCAGAGAACTCAAGAGATCCTCAGAGGAATTGGTTGAAACCAAGGTTGTGTGCCTCATAACTTGAGGGTTGTGGGAGCTCCTCAGATGATTCTGAGACTATGAGGATGGACTTGAAGCTTTGAGAAAGCTTATGAGATGTCTTGAAAGCCATCATGAAGCCTAGAGAGGTCATTGTACAAGAATTCAGAAGATTCAGCCATGAGTGGTGGAATTAGGGTTTGACTGGGTCAACCCTAGGTCAACTGATGATTTGGAGAGGGTTGAGACCTAATCCATGAGCCATGTGATCATGTAATTATGTATTGAGATGCTATAAGGATGATTCCTAGACCAAATCATCATGATTGAGGAGTTTGAGAAGTTTTAAGCTAGGGTTTCTAAGGATTGACAGTGTAAAATCCCCTAGTTTGATTCCTATCTTCAAGGCCGTTTAGCTCAAGATGTGATTGTCATCTCATCTTCCCCATAACATGAATGTTGTAGAGCTTGTTCTTAGCTTTAATTTGAGTGCTAGAAGTCCTTGATAGGATTGGTAGAGCTCAAGTTATGACTTTGACAAATTACAGGTCATCTGAGGTATGTGAATCTGGGTCCTTGAGAGTCACCCAACTTGCGTCCAACTTTTTCCCTAGTAGGATGATTCCTATGAATTCTTGGTCAACATGAATGTTGTAGAGCATCTTCTTATCTTTCTAAAGAGTACTATAAGTCCTTGATAGGATTTATAGAACTCAACTTATGGCTTTGACAAGTCAAGGGCATTTTGGTCATTTGGAGGTTATAGGTCATTTCAAGCATAAGGCCATATCTCCTATTTCCAGGCTTCAAATGGAAAAATCTTCAACATCAAACTTGCTTAGAATGATGTTTTAAGGCTAGTAGGGAGGTCATGAGATGTTGAAAGGGCTTGTATCAAAAAGTGATGAAAATGGCCTAAAATGGAGGCATAAGTTAATTAAGGTGAAATTGAAAATTGGAAATCACAAGTTGTACATCCAAACCATGACATATAATAGGTCATTTTGACTCCAAATGACATTCTAAGAACAATGGTTCAGCCACAATTTTGATTTGGGGCTTAGATCATAGGGCTGCTTTGGAAATGGCTTACTTGCATATTAAGGTACCAAAGCAAAACTCAAGAAAACTCAATAAGCAAGTTGGTTATGCATTGTAACACCTCATAAATCTCATGTGGGGAGAATTTCAAGTCAGAATCAAAGGTTACAAGAGGCTTGGCATGAGATAGCACATAAGGAGAATTGAAATCAAAATGTCATGACATGAGAAGTTCAAATACTCATTGGATGGTCCTAGATGGTTCTAGATGATTCTAAACCACTCTATATAACATGTATAACTTGCTCAGATGCAAGGTTGGTGAGAATTGGTGCAGATAAGAGAGAGTGAGATCAAGAATCTTCCATTGCAAGTCAAGTTTCAATTTCACATTCTTCTTCATTTCCATTCATTCTTTCCATTCAAACACATTCTATACATCATAGTGAAGGTGTGCAGATCAAATTGAGGGAAATTCCATTGATGAATCATGCATGAGCTTTTGGATTTTCACCTTTGCAATTCAAGATCGGTTTCCAAGAATCAAGCAGTTTCAACCATTCCTTTTGCATACAGAAGCTGGAAGACTACTCAGTGAAGGAATTGGGAAAGATTGAAGGCCTGAATTGAAGGGTTTCTCCATCTGTTCACTCGATTTTACCAGGTTTGTAACTTTATCTCTACACTCTAATTTAAGTAGAATTAGATAGAATTAATAGGTTAGAATGGTTAAGGATCATTAGGAGATCATTTCTGGAAAGTTTGAAGAGAATTGGTGATGGTTTTGTTATTGACAAGATTTCTATTTGGACCAAGAACTCCTTGAATCTTGAGTAATAATCTTAGTTCTTTAGTGGAGGTTGATCAGTGATAGGAGGTGAACATTTTAGTGTAAACAATTTCAAGAATCTTGAGTTTTAATTTTCAAGCATAATTTGAAGTTGCTATCGGGTTTCAAGTTTGAGTGAGATTCAATGGAATTTGAGACCATGGTTAGATTCAGGATTGAATTTAGAGTGGATTAGGGCTTTGGATCATGATTTTTGGTTGGGATTTGATGGATTTCGAATTGAGGTTTGAAGCTCTGTTCATGGAGCTTTTCCCTCCATTGCCATGGGTGAAGGTTGAAGACGATCATGAAACCATTGGATCAGGCGTGGACCAGTTGACTGATTGAAGATCCAAAGGTCAGGATTTGATTTCGCGTGTGAAAGAAAAGTCTGAAGCAATGAAACGATGTGTTTCATTAAAACCTGAGTTTTGGGCTTAAGTGAATAATGACTAATCCCACCCCTACTTGTGGCCCATGATTGATTTGCACTGAATTCCACTTCTATTTGCACCGTGTATTTTTCATTTTCTGTATGTTTTATTGATTGATTTTCTGAGTAGATGATGGGCCTAGCGCATTTACTATCTGAACCCCCCAGTCTGGGCCCATGCGCGTATTGAACTGCATTGCCTTGCTAGCTGCACCCACCCCTTCATATTTTGATTTTTATTTTCTTCCATTTTTCATTAATATTTGAAAATTCATATCAATTGAAAATTAATGATTTTTTAATGGGAATTTTTGCTCCCATTTCATATTCATGTCTAGAAAATTATCAAATAAAAATATTTTCCTTTCATGCATTTTTGATATTTTTTGTATATTTTCTTCTTTTATTGCATTTTATTTCTTTTTATGTTGATACCTGAATTTATAGAATTTTGTTTAGGTAGTTACCTTAACATTTTTAGGCCATTCTTTATAGGATAGTTAGATATAAGCTTTAGCTCCCCCCTGGATTTATTCCATAATTTTGTGATGAATTTTAGGATAGTCTTGATTAGATGACATTAGGTTGTGTAGAATTAGGTCAAACTTCAACATAGGTCCATAATAACCTTAGATTTTTGGGTTTTTAGGACAAATTAGACTATGGGACATATAGGGAATTAAGGGTAGGTATGTAAGATCCCTTAGAAATTATCTTAGGATTTAATATAGTAGTATACTATTTTTAGATGATTTTTCTAGTTGATGATTGTTTGTGTTGCCCTTGTGGGCTTGTATTGTTGTTTGCTTTGCTTTGTGGGCTTGGAGAACTTGGTATTGTTCTAAGGAGCATTAAGGAGCATAGTAGAAGGCTTGAGGATTGATTGAGGAGCTTGAAAGCTTGATCTTATTTGTTTTGTTGATTGTTTTAGGGTTAGGGATTAGGAAGAGTTTAGACTTAGTTAACTTCTTTCTTAAACATGGATGGTATCTTTCACCTCCATTCCTCCCTATGATTCAAAGTCCTTCCATGGTATACACCTCTCTCCTTTGGAGGGATAAGTGATGTACCTAGGAAGTAGAACTTTTAAGGGAACCATTTCTTTGATGTTGAACCCTTATAGGTCACCTTTGGTGGTCAATAAGCAGTTCAATATCCCCAGCTTATCCAGTAAGTGATTTCCTCTGGTTTGATTATCTTGAGAGATGCTGGGCTTGAAGATGAAGACTTCAATGAAGAGTGTAGAAGAGGATGAATCCTTGAGCATTTCCATTCCAGCTGAAGCTTGAAGAGCAACAAGATCAAGTTGATACTTGAAGACCCTTGAAGATGAAGTAAAGACTGAAGGATGAAGTTGACACTTCTAAGTGATTGAGATTGATTCTGAAGATCTGAAGCTTGAAGAGCAAAGGAAGTTGATACTTGCTTTGAAACCTGGGGATCCTGAAGGAGCTAAGTTGATACTTATGATTGAGGGTGAAGCCTGAAGGTGGAGCTGATCAAGGAGCTGAAGCTTAAAGGAGAAGATAAGTTGAAACTTATGTTGAAGGGTTGAAACCTGGAAAAGCAAATTGATATTTGTCAAGAGAATTGGAAGTCTGAAGACTGAGTTGCTGTTGGAAGAGCTGAAGCTTGGGGTTGAGAGAGGAGTTCTTTTCTCTGTTTTTCTTTGTTGTATTGATGTGTTTTTTTTACTTGCTTGATGCATTAGAGTAAGTTCATATTTAGAATAAGTAGAATCTAGGAGCATGATTGCACTAGAGGTTGAGTTGCTCCCTCTGCTTGTATAGTTACTGTGTGGCTTTGCTTGCGGGTATTCGGTAGAGCCCAGCTCCCTTGCCCATGTGGTCTGTTTGCCTGATGGCATTTTATTTCATTTCTTCTGTATGATTGCAGTTTACTGTTTTTGCTTGATAGCATGTTTTATATTTCAGTATGATTACTGATTATCCATTCTGGCTTGAGGTTGAGATGAGCTTGTGGAGGCTGAAGCCCCACACACATTTCCTCCCTCACTTGCATTGCATGCATTTTACTATTAAGCTGATGCTTTGTCTGTTTTGGTGTATCATTGACATGATTCCTTAGGACTCTCATTTCCTTTGATAAGGAATTGATGATAGAACTTTAGGTTGAAACCTATGCATGACAACTTCTAGGAGTTCCCTGTTCAAACCTCAACCATAGGATGAATCCATGGCATGACAACAGTAGGACTTGATAGTCTCCCTCCTAGTTGGGCCTGTTCTCTTCTCATCTCAAAAGAGTTTAAGATACAGTAATCATGAATGATTTCTTTCGTACATTACGAGCCTTAAGCTATCTGAGAAAGGATTGTGGGAGAGCTTCTTTTCCACAGTCTGGATGTTTAGTATGGTACCCTTTGGGTGACATGCGACGCATTCACTGTCAGGTCATAGTCTCTAGTGCGATTGAAATCGCAAACACAATAAAAAACACTTATTTCGTAAAAAACAGGAAATAAACCGTAGTTTCCTGAACTACGTGAGCTCTGATCTCTCATTCCTGTTGAGAGTACGTAGGCACAAGATGGCTATGTCTTGGCGAGCTACCTTCCCCCATAACCCGTCGTAGGACGAACTACGTTGACTCTGATTTCTCATTCTCTGATGAGAATACATAGGCATAAAGCGCGACGCTTTGCCGAGTCATTTTTCTTTTCTGTTTAAGCCAGCCTTGATAGGTAGATAGATAAAACCAACCCGTCCAGTAAACACCACAAGCAAGGATCCCGTCGAGTACGACGGACGTGAGGGGTGCTAATACCTTCCCCTTGCGTAACCGACTCCCGAATCCAGACAACGGTTACGATGACCTTGTCTTACCCTTTTTCGTCACGTTTTTCCGATCGTTTCCTTTCCCGCTCTGAGGGATAAATAATGAAAGGTGGCGACTCTTCTGTTGTGCCGGCACCTTATTTTCGCGCAAGCGACAGATTACAATCCTTTTTAGGGAAAATAGGAAATCGTGAAACAATGATCATTCTAACAAGATGATCCTTCTCCTTCTTGGTCTTCAACGTGAGCTCGGTCCTGGAGGATGATCTCCCACATGTCTTCATTCTCTCGTTGTGCTTTGATCAAAGCATATATCAGCTCTTCCCTAGTCGTGGGGACCTCTGGTTCCATCGTTATCTCATGATCATGAGTGTAGAACATGGTTAAAGCTATTTCCTTCGACCAAAGCAAGTAAGCTCTGGTAGTTAAACAACTTATGTTCTCCATTGGAGTTATACCCAAGAGGTGAGGATCTCTCTGAGCGTAATGAGCACGGGCTTCCAGCTCCGGGTTGCAACCAGTTTCACAGAAGTAAGGTCTTAGTAGCTCGGGCTTCGGTTCCGGCCCAGTTGAATACCCATACTGACGCTGAGCAAGAATAGGATTGTAGGGGATGACCCCCTTCGTTCCAATGAGAGGTACATTGGGGAAGTCTCCATAACTGGGAATCATAACTAGATTACCAAGGCTGATGTCATACCAGGTGATATCATAATGCTTGAGAGTGATGAGCTTAGAAATCCAGGCACTCTTGCTGTAAAGCCTCCAAAGGATGTGAGTCTTGGGCAAATGGGATGTAAACCATCTGTCAAGCAATGCGAGGCAGCATGAAAACTGGCCGAGGTCATACAAGGTGTAGCGGTGGATGGCCACATAGGTATCTTCCAGTATCTCGTTTATTGGATTTTTGATGATGAAGAGACGAATTGCCTCCTCACTGATGAAGTCATAACGGCTTGGGAAGAGATACAGCCCATATATTAGGAATGCCAAAATTGCTTCAAAGATGCCCAGATTTTTATTCTCATAATGATTTTCGGCCATCTCCATTAGTGGCCCTGCTTCCATTTTATAATATCCTCCCTTTGCTCTCATAGGTGGTAAATCCTCTTGCTTGAGATGTAGGGCTTTAACCAAATCTCTTCTCTTCGATTTTCCATAAGGAAGTGTGAAAGTCCACGGAATCTTTAGATAGTCAGTGTACTCCTATATGGTCGGAAGCAGCTGAAAGTCTGGGAAGACGAAGCAGTGGTAGGTTGGAGAATAAAACTTAACAAGAGCCTGCAACATGAACTTGTTGACTTGAGCACTTATTAATGGTAGGAGATCTCCATATTTGGCAATGAAGGCGACGGGGTTCCTGACAAGTCTTGCCAACATGCTAAGACGGCCCAACTTCAAATCCGAGAAAGGAAGCATGCCTCGTCTCACCATGTTGTCGTCTACAAAAAGGAAAGTTTGAATTTCCTTGAATGGTTAGAAAAAATGCAAATGCAAATGCACATGGTGTCATGGAACTCAGACATTTACGAACATCAAAAGTCGTTTATTCATTGATCAACAAGATGGGATTACAAAAATATTGTTTCCTCTTACAAGAGTTATAAACAACAGCTAATGAATCCTAAGAAGGTTCCCTTAGCAGCCTCATGTTGAGCTTCTGGATTTCTTTTTCTATCTGACGCTTCTCAAGAATGAGCTTGTCCACAATTAACTTCCACGGAGTAGACTGAGGACCAGAAGAAAAAGGTTCTTCTTGTGCTTTACTCTTCTTACAAGAGAGTACTTCTTCGTCCTTCAACTGGAGTTGTTTCTGGAGTTCTGTATTCTCTTCGACAACCACTTGATACTTGTGCTTCCAAGCGTCTTCGGTTTGTCGTGCTTTGACTAAAGCGATTTTAAGTTTTTCTTCTTCAGACATGAAGACCAAGGTGCGTTCTTCCTTCAAAGCCATAGGCTCTTGTTTAGGATACGGCATCCTTAGCATGATGGCTCTCTTTCAAACCCATTTGAGGTATGGTTCCAAAGAGACACAATTGAGTTTTCCAAGATCCTTTTTCCCTTTCTTTTGCAGATGCTTCCAAGCCTTTAGAATCTTCTCTTTTGGCTCTTGATTATCCTTTTCTTCTTTGAAGAAAATGTTTTCCACATGAACACCATTGGGCTTGTCCTTCAAAGGGTATCTCAATTGTCGATGGGCGAGGACTGGACTGTAACTGATTCCTCCATTAGCACTGAGAAGAGGTACGTTACCGAAATCCCTACAATTGTTAATGATCATTGTTCCATCATAGTCACGACTATACTAATCAATATCGGAGTGAGTGAGAGCCATGATCTTCTGTGACCACCATCCTTTCTTCGAATCCCAAAAAGCGTTAGCTTTAGGCAAATGTGAAGTGAACCATTTGTATAACAAAGGAGCGCAACAAGTAATCATCCCTCCCTTATGAAAGTTCCTCAGATGAACAGAATGATATACGTCTGCTAGCAAGGTAGGCACAGGATTCTTCTTTAAGAAGATTTTAATGGCATTGAGGTCCATAAAATTCTCGAAGCTAGGGAACAAAAAGATGCCATAAATGAGCAAGGCAAGGATAGCCTCAAATGCATCCATGCTTAAATGATCCACATAATTTGAGATTTCTCGACCAAGAATTCTGCATTTAACCCAAAAACTCCTCCTTTTGTAATCAGGTTCTTTTTAATATCAACCAATCCTAAACGTGTAACCTTGGCAATATCTTGCTTTTTAGGGTCCTTCTCCATGATTGAAAAAGGAGACTCTTTAAGAATGGGCAAACCAACCAACTGAGAGTATTCTTCTAGTGTGGGCACTAGCTGATAATCAGGGAAAGTGAAACAATGGTAGAGTGGGTCATAGAACTGGAGAAGTGTAGAAAGAAGTCCACTATCCATCTTTATCTTCAATAGTAACAACAACTTCCCGTACCTGCTTTGGAATCCCTCTAGATCTGTCACCAAGGTGCTCAACCTTCTTAGGTCATCTAGGTTAAAACCCTTGTAAGTGTACTTCAAAGTTTTCTTTCTTTCACTATTCATAACGACCTTTGATGTTTACAAACAAAAAAGTATGAGTTTCATGAAACCATATAATATGATGTTTATGAATGCAAAGAATGCACAAACACAGGTAATGCAAAGATCACACACATGCACACAAACACAAGCCTAGGTTTAAAGGGCGAGCGTGGGTCCAAGGTCTACCCATCCCTAAGGATTTGCACTATGGATTAATTTGTACCTGCCGAACGGGTTCTAACAGAGTTCCCAAAGTCATCAACCCATCTTTTGGATATTATCAACTTCCCAAATCACTTGGTAATCGATAATATTCTCAAGAGAGTCTCGTCCAAGTGTAGCATCGCGTATCAACTATTTCGGAAATACTTCCTTATAGCCATCGCACTACATCCTAATAAGGCCAAAGTGGGGTAGAATGTAATCTAAAAGTCCACAGTGTCATGGGCTCCTTCGTCGAAAGTAGCATTGTTTTCACGAATACTCGATCCACAATACTAAACTCTCAAGAGGGCCTGCACTGAGTGGTGGTTTCTTAAGTTAGCTTGGTCGGGAATCAACTCCCTATAAGCCTTCTTGAATATACCACCATCCTATTACAAGTGCACTCGAGTCCGGGTATAGGACCGTCTCACCACTCAAAGCACCCAATATCCAACATTCAAACAAAAATATTGACAGATATTCATAAATATAGCATGCAATTAAACAAAATAGGCTAAACCCTCAAGTTAAGTCCTCCCCGGTGAAGTCGCCATTTCTGTTGCAGTGAGAATCATGATACCAAGCTATTGATTAACTTGAATCTTTAATTCTTGAATTCACAACCGGACTTTAATTTATCCAAAGGAAAGGTTTAAAGAAAGAAAGAACCTTTTGCGCAATGTAACAACAACGCTAAGAGATTTGGGGATCAGGGGTTGGATATGCATAGGGTAGGTATTTCACATCCTAAACATCTGTAGTACTCTATAGGAACCTTTTGTTTGTTTGCATGCTAAGTTTGCTAAATGTTGCTATGGATTGGGATTGGGTATAAGGTAAAGTTGTAGGTTAAGACCTAGGGATAGTTTCTAAGTTTGCTCGCAAAGACATCGCGTCCTCTGCCTACGTATCCTAACTAGGATAGAATCAGAGCAATCGTAGTTCACCTCACTAGGGTTAAAGAGCACTTGATTATGATCAAGGTTCAAAGGAGAACAAACATAATAATGCTTGTATAGAGTTTAACAAAACTCTCTAGATCTATGTTGTAATACTCAAGAGGGAATTAAGTAATCATATCCATGATTCTTACATAGAGTTTACAAACTCTACCCTAGGGTTCTAGTTAGAGAACACTCCTAGTAAAGGTGGGTTTTTTAGACTTAGAGCAAAGTCTAATGGCTTATATTAAGGTTCAAGATGACTTCACAAAGTCAAAGGAATGGGTAATGAACTATCCATAACACAAGGGTCAATGGAGAGACTTTTCCTTTGGAAGGAGAGAGGGATAAGGCAACTTGGATGAGAACTAAAGAGTTCCATCACTTGGGGAAGAAATACTTAACAAAGCAATTAAACAAATAAGCATGAGGAATATAAGGAATAAGGTTACAGCCAAGCAAACATGCATATCACAATAAGCAAGGATTAAATTGATACAAATGGTTTCAACCAAGAATGACACATCTTCATAAAGATAAAAGCAACAACTCAAGGGATACATATTGACAAATATGGAAACAACAATCATGCAAAGAAGTCACAACTTAAGACGATCATATTATAGGTTCAAATGTAACAACATTAGGCATTGATGATGACAATCAAATACGTAAAGAATATTCACAACAGTTAAGCTCAAGATTTAGTAAGAGAACAACAAATTTATGGTAACCACCAATGAGAAAAAAAGTCTTAACATGTTAACAAACATAAAGAAATCAATTCACACAAGATAAGTCAAGCCTGGTATAAAGGAAATTCATCAAGATGCAACGTAACGACCTTAAAAACAAACAACCTACAAGTAGGCAAAAGGAATTATAAATACAAACAATTTAAAATTTTATTCCATTAAATGAAATTAGACATTAAAATGAACAAATTGCAAAAAGAACAGATTAAAAATAACAAAACATGCAAAAGTTATGAATCATTGAATTTTATGAAAATAAAATAAATGAAGCATGTGATAAAAAAAAGAAATGTCATGGGAGGGGGTTGAACCCAGGGCTCTATGTTTACAAACACAACACTTAGCCATTGGGGCACTGCACACGCGTGTACAAGGAAGGGGAAGGATGGCAAAAATGATAAACCATGGCAATTAAAATAAAAAAGAACCAAAATGGGTCATCACTGAGGATCGAACCCTGGCATGTGAAATGAAAGGCGCATGTTGTAACCACTAGGGTGGCGATACATCCAAGTATTTAGCCACCACCATAAATATACACACTTAAACAAGTGTAAAAGCTGGGCAAACCTGAGGCAAGAACAAATGGAAAATGCAAAACGGTTTGATTCATAACTCTATCAAAACTTAATCTTTTTTCAAGAAATTTTAGTCAAACTTGATTGATTTTTTATGAGGATCACAGTGGTCACAACCAAATTTTGAAACAATAATCACAGCTCAAAACACGATAGCACATGCAATTTGGCAACTTGAGATGCATTTTGTAATTCAAAGCAGAAGAAAGTTGGAGCATGTTCTGAATATGATATGGGATATGTTTCAATGAAAAGTTTGTGCATAATACAACAGGGCAACATATTGGCTAGTGAGTTGCAAAGAAGTGAACTATGTGCTCTCAAACAACAAGATCAAAGACATCAAGACAAAGTTGTTAAATCCAAACAGTCAACAGTTCCAAACATACATATAACATGGCTGGTCTTCAAATGTGGTATGGAAGGGATTAAGGCTGATCCAAAGCAACAAGTAAGCAGCAGGCCGAGGAAAAGTGGCCCTGCTGTCCAGATTTTAACAAAAGGCCAAACAAGGATGCATCTCAAACTTTGATCCAATCAAACAATTAAAATCATGTAATATCAACCTAAACTACTTGAAATGTAAAGAAAAACATGATGGCAACAAACAAATGCCAAGAACACAAACCAAGCAAAACTGTCATCAACACGCCAAGTGAAATTGAAAAAAAAAAGCAATTTGAAAGCTATGTCAAGAAGTAAGCACATTCAGGTTAAACAAGCCTCACACACAAACTAAAAATATGCTAACATGTGTTTCCACACTTCAAGATTAATCACAAACCAAATAGAAATGAAAATGGTATGCTAGTTGCTCATTTACAAATGAAATGCATAATTGAAACCATGGCATGATTGGAACAACTTTAGATCAAATAACCACCACACACAAGTTTCAAATGTATCCATGGATGATCTTGCAACCTAAGATTGAATATCAAATGCACACAACAAAAATTGGTTCACAAGCTGCTAGTGTGGCACATGTGAGCAGGCTGTCAAACAGAAAAGATACAAATTGGCACAACATATGAAAATGAGGTTTGGTTCATACACATACAAACCCTAAACATGTTATCTAATGGTCTAATGCTCATGAAATAACTTAAAGATGCTTCAAACAGAAAAGTGTATGGTGTGCTGCAGCTGTGGTTTGTGAAAAAGCTGTTGAATGCAAGATGACGCAAGCTAGAATGAGAGGTCAAAACCAGGTAGCAAGGTCATACATACACATTGCAAACATGATATCCAGATGAATTCATGTTCATACATCAACCAAAAATTTCTTCAAACACAAAAGGGCTTGTTGTGTGTGATTGTGATTTTTTTCAAAACTGTTTGACAGCAGAGTGAGGATACGAGCTGGTTTAGCCAATATTGAGTGGTCTCATATCATGGAAATAACACATACACATCACAAACATGAAAACAAATGAGGTCATACTCAGAATTCAAGTATATTGCAATCAAGGCAGAATTTGGTATGGTTCATGGCATATTTGGCTTGAATGGAAGTTGAAAATGCATTTTGAAGATGAAATGATAAACCAGGTGGAAATAGATCAAACAATCACTACACACACATTACAAACATGAAGATAGATGAAATCAAACTTAGAGTTCAGGCACATTTCAAACAGAACAGAATTTGATATGTTGATGCTTATGCAAAAAACTGTCTTGAAACAACTTGATGGTGCAGCAGGGTATTTTCCAAATAATGAGATTCATGCTAACATAATGACACACGCACACCACATATATGCTAAAGGATGATCTCATGCCCATAAATCAGTTCAAATCAACACCAAACAGAACAAGGCATACTGGTTGCAAATATAAACATGAATGTGCAAGGCTGCCAAAGTCCAAATGTAGTTGGATAGGTCATGGAAATTTAGGACAATTAGGCATCACACACAAACTTAAGAAAAACATGTAGAATGATGATTCTAGGCACATGGATCAGACAGAAACAAGTTGAAACAGAAAAGGACATACTGTTGGTAACATGAAGATTTGAAAATGCAAATTTGGAAGTTGACAAACTGTCTTGAGAATGCAGGGCTAGTTTAATCATACAAGATGCAAGTTATAAGGCGACAAACATCAACAACTTCATGACAGAAATGAAACAGCATGGTATGGTATGAATCATGGTGAGCCTCAAGTTCAAAGTGTATCTTGTAATGGTTATGAACATTTGACAGTCTTAAAACTAAACTTCCTTACAGCAAGTCCTATTAGCTAAACCTCGTGTTTTTCATCATTTCAACAAGTTCAACTAGTAGCAAGACAAACAAGGCCACATAAGCACAGACCAACAGTTCAAACAATGAGATGAAACATTGCAGTAAACACAAGCAGTTGCATACTATCCTAGCACAACATTTCTGAATATTGGTATAGTAAATGAACAAATATCACAAGTGTGAAACAAAAGCCAACCTAGATTCATACATGACCTATGGGCAGGGGAACCTCATGAAACAACTAACAATCAATTAAAACATCACAAATAAACAAGGGCTGATAGACTTATGGCAAGCACAACAACATCTCATGTTAAGATCTCTAAAGCTACCCTTGTAGACAAATTTCTCAAAAACAGTTGTAGACAACATACAAAGTTCAATATTGACAGAATATTATCAACACATCACTCATGAACAATATACTTTGACAAAAGCAAGATCATAGCCATAAATACAAACTCTTGACAAAGAGCCTATTTTGGGACACCATGACTATGGTTTTAACAACAAGAACTTCAAAATTACAAAACATGACAATGTATGTATAATGAGGAGGTTAAGTATTTCATACCTCTTGTAGACCTTCTTGAGCAAGCTAGAGAGCAAAGAAACCCATAGATCTTCTTCTTTGGCACAGATTTGGAGTTTTCTTCCTCTTGAAGCAATAAGCAACCTTTAGGACAATTTGAGTAAGGAACCTCCCAAATGGTTTTTGAGCCTTTGGACAGTTGAAACAAGATATATATGAGGTGTTGGGAGTGTTGAAGTGGTAGGAAAGGCCTTAAGTAGAGACTTGGCTTCCAAAGTGCATAAAAGTCAAAATATGAAGGTATGAAGGTTGACTTTTAGATTGATGAGTTTTTTGATGAAAGTAATGGTGTGAACAGTTTCAAATGGCCATTTTAAGGGTGTGTAGATGGTCTTTGAAGTGTTTTGATGTTTGGAAAAAGAAATAGCATGAAAAGTGGAAAATGGTGATTTTTGTGATTTTGTGAACTTAAGCAATTTCAAGCAAGGAAAGGAATGAGAGAGCTATGAGTTTCTATGTGTTCTTTATAGCTCTGGTGTGGTTAACAACATAAAGAAGGTCTCTATTTATAAGGAAAATGAAGGTGAGGGCAGATTTGGATTTTGGCTTCTTGGAGGAAAATTTTGGAGAAATCTTGCCAAAATCTTATGGCAGCTCCATACATCAGTCTCTTGGCTCAAAGAAAACAAGAAAATCAAGTGGAATGATTTCCATGAGGTGACTGAATAGAGCTTAGGGTGATGAGTTTACAGCTGCTACAGTTTTGGAGAAAAAAGTTTCTCTTTCCTCTTTCACATTTCTTGATTATTATATTACCACTTGTTGCAACTTACTCCTCTCTCTTCACATCTTTCATTTCTTCTGCATTTTTACTCATACACACCTCTAAATATCAGATTGAATATGATCCAATGGCTTAGGGTGGCCCAAGTTGATGGGTTTTGATTTTTGGAAAGAGTTGAAGTGGTGACTTCAAGTGTGGCAGCCCCAACTTCCATGATCCATAACTCTCAGCTCACAAATTCTATTGAGGAGTTCTACCACATTTTAGAAATCTCTCATGTAGCTCTACAACTTTCATGTTTTTTGGATTTTCAAATTCCCACTAAAACTAGGTCAAAAGACCTCTCAAAGATGCTGAAAAACATACCTAAAAAGCCAAATAACTTAGAATTTTTCGAAGTTATTTCCCTTCATGAAATGAATTTGGTCATAACTCCAAATCTAGGCATTTTTTGATCATGGACCAATTTGGGACTTTTGTAGGACTTATCAAGAGCTTTCCAACGAGCTTTGAACCAACTCTATTGGATGTGTGGTTGAGCAGTTATGGTCTTGCCCCTTTCAAAACCCTAATTCCTGATTTTTGCAATTACTTCCTAACCCTTGTCTAATGGTCATGAAATTTTATGGGCAGGTGTAATATGACATAAGGAACATTTTTTATTCACATCTTCATGTCAAAATACCTATGAGTGAAGAGTTGACTTTTCAGTCAACCGTACGATCAATCGGTGACTACCAAGTTAACTGCCGATGATCTGGGTATTCTGAGGCCTTCAAACTCTTTGAATAGACTTTACTAAGCCATAGTAAATTCATGTACCACGATCCCCCAATTGGAACACTTTTTAAATCAAAAGTCAAACTACAATTGATTTTTCCTGATTGAAAACCCTAATCGGGTATCCTGAACTGCACTGTTCTCAATTATTGGGTGACAACCTCAAATTGAGTTCATACTTGAACCAATGTAGTATTCTTGATCTTGTTTATAGTTGAATCAATCCAAAACATTGATTGATCAAACCATCGAAGCCTCGATTTTTGACGATATAGAACCCTGATTCATCTGCATCTTGACAAAGATAAACTTGAAATGGGTTAATATTAGTTAATCAAATGAAATATGATCCTAAAATGATGATGAGGATCTAAGGGGTCAAAATTTAGGGTGCAACAAAACTCACATCGGCTATTACCACTAAAAGGATGATAGAGCAAAACACACTCGCTCAATCTGGCATCAAGAGATGACACACCTGTTGCACCCCAATATTTGCCCAACCTTTTCTTAACTTGGCTTATGTTTCATTTCATTTCTTTCTAGCATTTGCATTGCATAGAATTTTTCATTGAATAGGGGATCAAGAGGTTGTGCACAGCAGGAGGAGTCTACTCCGAGGGTTGAGCCTAAGCAAGGGGTGTTACTCTAGTTTGAATGGTCATCAAGTCATCAGGATGTGGGCAATAGTCTTGTGAAAGGACTGATGGATGTATTTCGGTCAGCCCCTAACTTGGAGGCCAGTTCAAGATCATCAGAGGATTGTGAATTCATGATTATGGATATAAGATGTTGAGAGAGATCATTGAGTGCTTTGAGAGCCATGTTGGAGCTTATTCAAATTGTTGTGTGATGTGAAAGAAGCCACAGTCAAGAATTGTGCATATAGGGTTTTCATCTGGTTAATCCTCAGTCAACTGTGAAATTAAAGGAGATTTAAACTCAATTCCAAGTCTCTATGGTCATGGGATGTTGTGTTAAGATGCATGAGACATCATTTCAAGTTCCATTCATCAAGGATCAAGTGTGTGAGAACTTACTAAATTAGGGTTCTCAATGTAAAGTCCCCTGTTTAGCCCCCAACTTCAAGACCACCTACCTTAAGATACAAGTTTCATATCAACTTCTGACCAACATGAAACTTGTAGAGCATTTTCTTAGCTTTCTTTTGAGTACTAGAAGTTATGATGCCGACAAGTTACATATCATCAGATGAATGTGATTTTGGTTAACAAAAGTCAACAAACTTCCAAGCCATTTTTGACCTAGAATGATGTTTCTCCTCAACTTTTGGTGGGCATGAAAGTTGTAGGTCATGGTCTTAGCTTTCCAAAGAGTACTAGAAGTCTTTCATCTGATTTATAGAACTCAAGTTATGTGGCTTTCAAGTCAGGGGTATTTTGGGAATGGAGTTTTTTCCAACATCAAATGTGCTCCAAACGGTGTCAATTTTTCAACCAAGCATTGAGAAGTCATGAGTTTGGCTTGGAATGGTGACCTCCTAAAGTGATTTTCATGGAAAAAGCTTTAAAATGAGAAAATCAGAATTAATTCATCTTGGATCATTTTTGTGCAAGTAGGTACATATTTTGAGTGCAAAACATGTTTTAAGCATATTGGCAATTTCAGAATTTGAATTTGGTGTGTTTTGAGGAGCCATTTTCAAGCTTACTTCAAGCTAAAGTCACACTTGAAATATCAACCATTGAGATCAAACAAGGATTAAATCCCAGCCATTCACACTCCTCGTGTTATCAGCAAGTGATTTGAAGCATTTTAGAGGCAAATTGGAAGGAATTTCGTGCACATGGCAAAGCTCAAAAACTCAAATTCCATGGATATGCAATTGGGCTCTAGGGATTGCCATTGGGCTTTCTTATGATTCAAATCCATTGCATAAAAGGTTTCTATCATTCACAAATCATCAGAGCTCATTTTTGAAGCAGAATTGAAGGAGTAGCATTTGAAAAAAGTGAAGAACAAGTGAAATACGATTTATGAGATTTAGCAAGATTCAAGCAAAATTAAAGGTTGCAAAGGCTTCATTGAAGATCACTGAACGTTTCTGGATACTTTTCTTCAAGCTTAAGCATCAATTAAAGGCTCAGTGGAAGTTCTCCACTAGATATTTTCAAATCAACCTTACACTCTGAATATGCCATGATTCTCTGCCATTTTTGCATATTTGAGACCTAGACAACATGTAGATCATTAATCACTAAAACGAACTGGCATTTGTGATGATTGTTGGATGAAGCTCCAAACTGTTTTGATGTGGTATGGCTTGTTCTTGTGATGTTTTGCTTAATTTTTGATAGATCCATGATTTCCATAACCTATAGATGATTTCTAGCCAAAATTGAGTGAGTTTGGTGAACTTTTGTTCTTGATGCATAAAACTGTTTATCTTTGATTTGAGTTTTCTGTGAGGAATTAATGGAAAATAGTCACAGACTCGTGATCCTCGGGAGTTGTAGATGAATTTCCATGTAAGATTTGTTGAGTTTGGCCATGTTTTGTGACAGAGCCCTATTCCCCTCGCTGGAGAAGACGACCGGAGTCTTCTCCGGCCACCACTGGAACTTCCCTCTCATCTGAGGGTTTCAATTGAAGAAGATGATCTTCTATCCACACGATCTGGCTGACTTCCTTGACCTGGTACACTGATCCAACACATGAGGTGTGTTTTCATTTAGTTTGACTAGGGTTTGCATACGTGACAGGGTATAGATCCTAGGATGTGATTACTTTTGGAATGGAAGACCAAGATTAAGACTCACCATGTGCGTGAGTCAACTAAGCGCACCAAATCCCCCAGTGAAACGCTGTGTTTCACTTAAATCCCCCAGCACATGCGCGGCGCACCCTAGACCCTCAGATCTATTGACCTGTAAGCTTATCCATTGGCTGTGTTTTTTTCTTGCATTTTCTTTTTCTTTTATTTCTTTTAGTATTTTCTTTTGTTCTTGTTTGCGTTTAGTTCATTAAAAATAGTTCCAATGTTCTAAAAAATTCACAAAAATATTTTTTACAAACCATGAGATGTCTATTATTTTTAGACATTTTTTATTTTATTTTTCAGATTGTTTTTCATTTTTAAATATAATTAAACATTGGAGGTTTTTTAAATGAGTTAAATTGTGACATTGTTTGTTCTTTATTTTGTTCTCATTCCTTTTTGATCTAATGAATGAAAATTGATCCTCATATCCATGATGAGTTGAAAAATTTTTGAGGACCATTTTTCCCCTGGTTGGTTGACTTTAGGGTTGACTTTTGGTGCTTTTCTTTTGACCCTCAATTCTCCCATTTCAAAGTGGTACATCTTGAATATTATTTTCTTTTGATGGTGCTTTGAGGGGATATTTGCTTTGAGCTTTTGGCCTCTGTTTGCCAACATGTTTAAGTAACTTGTGCATTTTATTTGATTATTTTTGAACGATTTTCCTATTTTTAAGGTAACTTGCAAGTCAAGTTACCTCCAAGGGAGGTTCACACATGTACCTTGACCTAGTTTGAATTGGATATGACATTTTTGGATCCTTTGAACTCTCAATGCCTTTTGTTTCATGTTTCTAACATGTTAAGGATGATGCTTGTTCAATTTTAGGTCATGATAATGTTTTTCCCTTGTTCATTTGTTTGTTTTCTTTTGAACTTTCAATTAGGGTTTCATTGTGAAGTATGCTTGCATCCTTTTATGTTTTGGTTTGCATTTCCTTTTGGTATGTTTTAATTTTGCTTTTGAGCTTTCCTCTTCATCTTTAACTTTTGTCCAATAACCTTGGAGTGTCATTTAAGGTGTCTTCGTCCCTCCTTTGGAGGTATTTGAAGCATACCTAGAATGATGAATCCTTGAGGACACTTTTGGTGCTTCTTTGCTTTTGATGAGTGATGCTTATGGTTGAGTACCTATCATGAGGTCCTTGCTGCCCTCATTTGGTCTCCCATCCTCACTTGGCTTTGGGTTTTGTTTTACCTTTCATTTGGTTTGGATTTGTTGGTGTGGTTGATGTTGTTTGATTTGGGTCTTTTCATCCCACTTTTGGTGCATCTTTGTGTGATTTGTTCTTGTTTGGTTGGTTTCTTCTTGTGCTCTTCTTCTTTTCTTTTCTGGAATTTCCACGTGCATGCTTGGTTGAGATGAGCTTTTGGAGGCTACTTCCCCACACTATTTTCCTCCCACTTTCATTCTATTTGTGCATCTTATGTTTGCATCTTCATTTGCATATGCTTTCTTTTCTTCTTCTTCTTTTGCTTTTCTTTGCCATGCTCCCCATAAGTTCTCTAACCTCTTGAGGTTATGATAGACATTAGGTGCCTAACTATGCATGATAAAATTAGGTAGTTCCCTTTGAATCCCAACTTTAAGTCCACTTTGCATGATAACTTTTAGGATTGATTAGTCTCCCATTAGTGTCTTTTCTTCTCTTCTCATCTTCAAACATTCATAAAACATTTAATAAAGAATGATATGTGTGGCACGCTACGAGCCTTAAGCTACTTGAGAAATGGTAATTGAAGGGCCTCCTCTCAATGACCTAGAGTGTTTAGTGTATCCCCTTTGGGTGATATACGACGCATTCGCTCTTAGGTCATAGTCTCTAGTGCGACATGAGTTACAAATCAAGTTCAAAACACTTCTTCTCTAAAAAACACAAAAACACTTCAAACCTTTTTCATCCTTCGGGATCTTAATCAGGAAAATCTTTTCAGGTAAAAGAGTGTCGTTAACTTTTAGTTCTACCACAAACGGTAACGCCTAAGTCTCCAATGGTCGAGCTACATACACCAACTGCTAGAACTACTTGTTAACCGTACTCGGGCCTAAAAAACTTTTGAACCAACCTGTGGTCCTTTTAGCCCGAACTAGGTTTGCTCTGATCTTTCATACCAGATGAAAGTACGTAGGCACAAGACGCGATGTCTTGGCAAGCAACCTTCCCCCTTCTTTACCCGTAGTTAGTAGAACTACGTTGACTCAGACTTTCCCATTGCACGAGGGAGTACGTAGGCACAGAGCGGCGATGCTCTGCCGAGTCACTTCTCTTTTCTTTTTCTTTTGTCCCTGAGCCTTTAGCTAGATATTATCAACACATCCTTTTAGATAGACAACAATGCGTGGATCCCGTCGAGTACGACGGACGTAAGGGGTGCTAATACCTTCCCCTTGCGTAACCGACTCCCGAATCCAGACATGGTTGCGATGACCTTGTCTTTCCCATTTTTGTTAGGCTTTTCCAATCGTTTCCTTTCCCTCTCTTTGGGATAAATAATGAAAGGGGAGACTCTTCTATTTTTTCTGCCGGTTATTTTTCGCAGTTGCGACAACATCCACCACCAAAAGGATGATGGAGCAAATCCACACCGGCTACTGCCACCAAAAGGATGATAAAGCAAAACACTAGCACAATTTGGCTTCAACGAGATGACAGACTCACCACCAAAAGGATGACGAAGCAAACCTACACCAGCTACTACCACCAAAAGGATGATAGAGCAAAATACTCACACAATCTGACATCGACGAGATGACAGACCCACCACCAAAAGGACGACAGAGCAAACTCACGCCGCCTAATACCACCAAAAGGATGATAGAGCCAAACACTCGCACAATTTGGCATTCACAAAAAGGATAATAGAATAAAACGCTCGCACAATCTCACACCGGGTACTCCCACCAAAAGGAAAATAGAATAAAACGCTCGCACTATCTAGCACCAAAGAGATGACAGACACACCACCAAAAGGATGACGGAGCAAACTCACACTGGCTACTACCACCAAAAGGAAAATAGAATAAAATACTCGCACAATCTGACAGCAACGAGAGGACAGACACACCACCAATAGGATGACGAAGCAAACTCACACCGGCAACTACCACCAAAAGGGAGATTGAGAAAAACACTAGCACAATCTGACACCGACGAGATGACAAAACCCCCACCAAAAGGGTGATTGAGCAAACTCACATCGGCTACTACCACTAAAAGGATCATAGAGCAAAACACACTCGCATAATCTGGCATCAAGAGATGACACACCCACCACCAAAAGGATGATGGCGCAAATCCACACCGGCTACTGCCACCAAAAGGATGATAAAGCACAACACTCGCACAATTTGGCTTCAACGAGATGACAGACTCACCATCAAATGGATGACGGAGCAAACCTACACCGGCTACTACCACCAAAAGGATGATAGAGCAAAATAGTCACACAATCTGACATCGATGAGATGACAGACCCAATACTAAAAGGATGACGGAGCAACCTCACACCGGCTATTACCACCATAAGGATGATAGAGCAAAACAATCGCACAATTTGTCATCAACGAGATGACAGACCCACCACCAAAAGGATGACGGAACGAACTCACACCGGCTACTACCACCAAAAGGATGATAAAGCAAAACACTCGCACAATCTTGCACGGACGAGATGACAGACCCACCACCAAAAGGATGCCAGAGCAAACTCACATCGACTACTACCACTAAAAGGATGAAAGAGTAAAACACAATCGCACAATCTGGCATCAACGAGATGACACACCCACCACCAAAAGGATGATGGAGCGAACCCACACTGGCTACTGCCACCAAAAGGATGATAAAGCAAAACACTCGCATAATTTAGCTTCAACAAGATGACAGACTCACAACCACAAGGATGACGGTGCAAACCTACACCTGCTACTACCATCAAAGGGATGATAGAGCAAAATACTCACACAATATGACATCGTCGAGATGTCAGACCCACCACCAAAAGGATGACAGAGCAAACTCACACCGCCTACTACCACTAAAAGGATGGTAGAGCAAAACACTCGCACAATTTAACATTCACGAGTTGATAGACCCATCACCAAAAGGATGACTGAATGAACTCACACCCGCTTCTACCACCAAAAGGATAATAGAATAAAACGCTCGCACAATCTGGTACCAACGAGAAGGCAGACACACCACCAAAAGGATGACGGAGCAAACTCACACCGACTACTACCACCAAAAGGAAAATAGAATAAAACAGTCGCACAATCTGACAGCAACGAGATGATAGGCACACCACCAATAGGATGATGAAGCAAACTCACACCGGCTACTACCACCAAAAGGGAGATTGAGAAAATTACTAGCACAATCTGACACCGACGAGAAAACATAACCCCCACCAAAAGGATGATGGAGCAAACTCGCATCGGCTACAAGAGATGACACACCCACCACCAAAAGGATGATGCAGAAAATCCACACCGGCTACTGCCACCAAAAGGATGATAAAGCACAACACTCGCACAATTTGCCTTCAACGAGATGACAGACTCACCACCAAAAGGATGACGGAGCAAACCTACATCGGCTACTACCACCAAAAGGATGATAGAGCAAAATACTCACACAATCTGACATCGACGAGATGAAAGACCCAATACTAAAATGATGACGGAGCAAACTCACACCGGCTATTACCACCATAAGGATGATAGAGCAAAACACTCGCATAATTTCTCATCAACGAGATGTTAGACCCACAACCAAAAGGATGACGGAACGAACTCACACCGGCTACTACCACCAAAAGGATGATAAAGCAAAACACTCGCACAATCTGGCACGAACGAGATGACAAACCCACCACCAAAAGGATGACCGAGCAAACTCACATCGACTTCTACCACTAAAAGGATGATAGAGCAAACCACACTCGCACAATCTGGCATCAACGAGATGACACACCCACCACCAAAAGGATGATGGGGCCAACCCGCACTGGCTACTGCCACCAAAAGGATGATAAAGCAAAACACTCGCATAATTTAGCTTCAACAAGATGACAGACTCACAACCACTAGGATGACGGCGCAAACCTACACCGGCTACTACCATCAAAGGGATTATAGAGCAAAATACTCACACAATATTACATCAACGAGATGTCAGACCCACCACCAAAAGGATGACGGAGCAAACTCATGCTGCCTATTACCACCAAAAGGATTGTAGAGCAAAACACTCGTACAATTTGACATCCACGAGTTGATAGACCCATCACCAAAAGGATGACGGAATGAACTCACACCGGCTTCTACCACCAAAAGGATAATAGAATAAAACGCTCGCACAATCTGGCACCAACGAGAAGGCAGACACACCACCAAAAGGATGACGGAGCAAACTCACACCGGCTACTACCACCAAAAGGAAACTAGAATAAAACACTCGCACAATCTGACAGCAACGAGATGACAGGCACACCACCAATAGGATGATGAAGCAAACTCACACCGGCTACTACCACCAAAAGGGAGATTGAGAAAATTACTAGCACAATCTGACACCGACGAGATGACATAACCCCCACCAAAAGGATGATGGAGCAAACTCGCATCGGCTACTACCACTAAAAGGATCGTAGAGCAAAACACACTTGCACAATCTGGCATCAAGAGATGACACACCCACCACCAAAAGGATGATGGAGAAAATCCACACCGGCTACTGCCACCAAAAGGATGATAAAGCACAACACTCGCACAATTTGGCTTCAACGAGATGACAGACTCACCACCAAAAGGATGACGGAGCAAACCTACACCGGCTACTACCACCAAAAGGATGATAGAGCAAAATACTCACACAATCTGACATCAACGAGATGACAGACCCAATACTAAAATGATGACGGAGGAAACTCACACCGGCTATTACCACCATAAGGATGATAAAGCAAAACACTCGCACAATTTGTCATCAACGAGATGACAGACCCACCACCAAAAGGATGACGGAACGAACTCACACCGGCTACTACCACCAAAAGGATGATAAAGCAAAACACTCGCACAATCTGGCACGAACGAGATGACAGACCCACCACCAAAAGGATGACAGAGCAAACTCACATCGACTTTTACCACTAAAAGGATGATAGAGCAAAACACACTCGCACAATCTTGCATCAACGAGATGACACACCCACCACCAAAAGGATGATGGAGCGAACCCGTACTGGATACTGCCACCAAAAGGATGATAAAGCAAAACACTCGCATGATTTAGCTTCAACAAGATGACAGACTCACAACCACAAGGATGACGGCGCAAACCTACACCGGCTACTACCATCAAAGGGATGATAGAGTAAAATACTCACACAATATTATATCAACGAGATGTCAGACCCACCACCAAAAGGATGACGGAGAAAACTCACGCTGCCTATTACCACCAAAAGGATTGTAGAACAAAACACTCGCACAATTTGACATCCACGAGTTGATAGACCCATCACGAAAAGGATGACGGAATGAACTCACACCGGCTTCAACCACCAAAAGGATAATAGAATAAAACGTTCGCACAATCTGGCACCAACGAGAAGGCAGACAGACCACCAAAAGGATGACGGAGCAAACTCACACCGGCTACTACCACCAAAAGGAAAATAGAATAAAACACTCGCACAATCTGACAGCAACGAGATGACAGGCACACCACCAAAAGGATGATGGAGCAAACTCGCATCGGCTACTACCACTAAAAGGATCGTAGAGCAAAACACACTCACACAATCTGGCATCAAGAGATGACACACCCACCACCAAAAGGATGATGCAGAAAATCCACACCGGCTACTGCCACCAAAAGGATGATAAAGCACAACACTCGCACAATTTGGCTTCAACGAGATGACAGACACACCACCAAAAGGATGACGGAGCAAACCTACACCGGCTACTACCACCAAAAGGATGATAGAGCAAAATACTCACACAATCTGACATCGACGAGATGACAGACCCAATAATAAAATGATGACGGAGCAAACTCACACCGGCTATTACCACCATAAGGATGATAGAGCAAAACACTCGCACAATTTGCCATCAACGAGATGACAAACCCACAACCAAAAGGATGACGGAACGAACTCACACCGGCTACTACCACCAAAAGGATGATAAAGCAAAACACTCGCACAATCTGGCACGAACGAGATGACAAACCCACCACCAAAAGGATGACAGAGCAAACTCACATCGACTTCTACCACTAAAAGGATGATAGAGCAAAACACACTCGCACAATCTGGCATCAACGAGATGACACACCCACCACCAAAAGAATGATGGAGCGAACCCGCACTGGCTACTGCCACCAAAAGGATGATAAAGCAAAACACTCGCATAATTTAGCTTCAGCAAGATGACAGACTCACAACCACAAGGATGACGGCGCAAACCTACACCGGTTACTACCATCAAAGGGATGATAGAGCAAAATACTCACACAATATGACATCGACGAGATGTCAGACCCACCACCAAAAGGATGACAGAGCAAACTCACGCCGCCTACTACCACCAAAAGGATGGTAGAGCAAAACACTCGCACAATTTGAATTCCACGAGTTGATAGACCCATCACCAAAAGGATGACGGAATGAACTCACACCGGCTTCTACCACCAAAAGGATAATAGAATAAAACACTCGCACAATCTGGCACCAACGAGAAGGCAGACACACCACCAAAAGGATGACGGAGCAAACTCACACCGGCTACAACCACCAAAAGGAAAATAGAATAAAACACTCGCACAATCTGACGACAACGAGATGACAGGCACACCACCAATAGGATGACGAAGCAAACTCACACCGGCTACTACCACCAAAAGGGAGATTGAGAAAATTACTAGCACAATCTGACACCGACGAGATGACATAACCCCCACCAAAAGGATGATGGAGCAAACTCGCATCGGCTACTACCACTAAAAGGATCGTAGAGCAAAACACACTCGCACAATCTGGCACCAAGAGATGACACACCCACCACCAAAAGGATGATGGAGAAAATCCACACCGGCTACTGCCACCAAAAGGATGATAAAGCACAACACTCGCATAATTTGGCTTCAACGAGATGACAGACTCACCACCAAAAGGATGACGGAGCAAACCTACACCGGCTACTACCACCAAAAGGATGATAGAGCAAAATACTCACACAATCTGACATCGACGAGATGACAGACCCAATACTAAAATGATGACGGAGCAAACTTACACCGGCTATTACGACCATAAGGATGATAGAGCAAAACACTCGCACAATCTGGCATCAACGAGATGACACACCCACCACCAAAAGGATGATGGAGCAAACCCGCACTGGCTACTGCCACCAAAAGGATGATAAAGCAAAACACTCGCATAATTTAGCTTCAACAAGATGACAGACTCACAACCACAAGGATGACGGTGCAAACCTACACCGGTTACTACCATCAAAGGGATGATAGAGCAAAATGCTCACACAATATGACATCGACGAGATGTTAGACCCACCACCAAAAGGATGACAGAGCAAACTCACGCCGCCTACTACCACCAAAAGGATGGTAGAGAAAAACACTCGCACAATTTGACATCCACGAGTTGATAGACCCATCACGAAAAGGATGACGGAATGAACTCACACCGGCTTCAACCACCAAAAGGATAATAGAATAAAACGCTCGCACAATCTGGCACCAACGAGAAGGAAGACACACCACCAAAAGGATGACGGAGCAAACTCACACCGGCTACTACCACCAAAAGGAAAATAGAATAAAACACTCACACAATCTGACAGCAACGAGATGACAAGCACACCACCAATAGGATGATGAAGCAAACTCACACCGGCTACTACCACCAAAAGGGAGATTGAGAAAATTACTAGCACAATCTGACACCGACGAGATGACATAACCCCCACCAAAAGGATGATGGAGCAAACTCGCATCGGCTACTACCACTAAATGGATCGTAGAGCAAAACACACTCGCACAATCTGGTATCAAGAGATGACACACCCACCACCAAAAGGATGATGGAGAAAATCCACACCGGCTACTGCCACCAAAAGGATGATAAAGCACAACACTCGCACAATTTGGCTTCAACGAGATGACAGACTCACCACCAAAAGGATGACGGAGCAAACCTACATCGGCTACTACCACCAAAAGGATGATAGAGCAAAATACTCACACAATCTGACATCGACGAGATGACAGACCCAATACTAAAACGATGACGGAGCAAACTCACACCGGCTATTACGACCATAAGGATGATAGAGCAAAACACTCGCACAATTTGTCATCAACGAGATGACAGACCCACCACCAAAAGGATGACGGAACGAACTCACACCGGCTACTACCACCAAAAGGATGATAAAGCAAAACACTCGCACAATCTGGCACGAACGAGATGACAGACCCACCACCAAAAGGATGACAGAGCAAACTCACATCGACTTCTACCACTGAAAGGATGATAGAGCAAAACACACTCGCACAATCTGGCATCAACGAGATGACACACCCACCAACAAAAGGATGATGGAGCGAACCCGCACTGGCTACTGCCACCAAAAGGATGATAAAGCAAAACACTCGCATAATTTAGCTTCAACAAGATGACAAACTCACAACCACAAGGATGACGGCGCAAACCTACACCGGTTACTACCATCAAAGGGATGATAGAGCAAAATGCTCACACAATATGACATCGACGAGATGTTAGACCCACCACCAAAAGGATGACAGAGCAAACTCACGCCGCCTACTACCACCAAAAGGATGGTAGAGCAAAACACTCGCACAATTTGACATCCACGAGTTGATAGACCCATCACCAAAAGGATGACGGAATGAACTCACACCGGCTTCAACCACCAAAAGGATAATAGAATAAAACGCTCGCACAATCTGGCACCAACGAGAAGGCAGACAGACCACCAAAAGGATGACTGAGTAAACTCACACCGCCTACTACCACCAAAAGGAAAATAGAATAAAACACTCGCACAATCTGACAGCAACGAGATGACAAGCACACCACCAATAGGATGATGAAGCAAACTCACACCGGCTACTACCACCAAAAGGGAGATTGAGAAAATTACTAGCACAATCTGACACCGACGAGATGACATAACCCCCACCAAAAGGATGATGGAGCAAACTCGCATCGGCTACTACCACTAAAAGGATCGTAGAGCAAAACACACTCACACAATCTGGCATCAAGAGATGACACACCCACCACCAAAAGGATGATGCAGAAAATCCACACCGGCTACTTCCACCAAAATGATGATAAAGCACAACACTCGCACAATTTGGCTTCAACGAGATGACAGACTCACCACCAAAAGGATGACGGAGCAAACCTACACCGGCTACTACCACCAAAAGGATGATAGAGCAAAATATTCACAGAATCTGACATCGACGAGATGACAAACCCAATACTAAAATAATGATGGAGCAAACTCACACCGGCTATTACCATCATAAGGATGATAGAGCAAAACACTCGCACAACTTGTCATCAACGAGATGACAGACCCACCACCAAAAGGATGACGGAACGAACTCACACCGGCTACTACCACCAAAAGGATGATAAAGCAAAACACTCGCACAATCTGGCAGGAACGAGATGACAGACCCACCACCAAAAGGATGACAGAGCAAACTCACATCGACTTCTACCACTAAAAGGATGATAGAGCAAAACACACTCGCAAAATCTGGCATCAACGAGATGACACACCCACCACCAAAAGGATGATGGAGCGAACCCGCACTGGCTACTACCACCAAAAGGATGATAAAGCAAAACACTCGCATAATTTAGCTTCAACAAGATGACAGACTCACAACCACAAGGATGACGGCGCAAAGCTACACCGGCTACTACCATCAAAGGGATGATAGAGCAAAATACTCACACAATATGACATCGACGAGATGTCAGACCCACCACCAAAAGGATGACGGAGCAAACTCACGCCGCCTACTACCACCAAAAGGATGGTAGAGCAAAACACTCGCACAATTTGACATCCACGAGTTGATAGACCCATCACCAAAAGGATGACGGAATGAACTCACACCGGCTTCTACCACCAAAAGGATAATAGAATAAAACGCTCGCACAATCTGGCACCAACTAGAAGGCAGACACACCACCAAAAGGATGACGGAGCAAACTCACGCCGCCTACTACCACCAAAAGGAAAATAGAATAAAACACTCGCACAATCTGTGAGCAACGAGATGACAGGCACACCACCAATAGGATGATGAAGCAAACTCACACCGGCTACTACCACCAAAAGGGAGATTGAGAAAATTACTAGCACAATCTGACACCGACGAGATGGCATAACCCCTACCAAAAGGATGATGGAGAAAGCTCGCATCGGCTACTACCACTAAAAGGATCGTAGAGCAAAACACACTCGCACAATCTGGCATCAAGAGATGACACACCCACCACCAAAAGGATGATGCAGAAAATCCACACCGGCTACTGCCACCAAAAGGATGATAAAGCACAACACTCGCACAATTTGGCTTCAACGAGATGACAGACTCACCACCAAAAGGATGACGGAGTAAACCTACACCGGCTACTACCACCAAAAGGATGATAGAGCAAATACTAAAATGATGACTGAGCAAACTCACACCGGCTATTACCACCATAAGGATGATAGAGCAAAACACTCGCACAATTTCTCATCAACGAGATGACAGACCCGCACCAAAAGGATGACGGAACGAACTCACACCGGCTACTACCACCAAAAGGATGATAAAGCAAAACGCTCGCACAATCTGGCACGGGCGAGATGACAGACACACCACCAAAAGGATGACAGAGCAAACTCACACTGGCCACTACCACCAAAAGGGAGATTGAGAAAAACACTCGCACAATCTGGCATCAACGAGATGACACACGCACCACCAAAAGTATGATGGAGCGAACCCACACCGGCCACTGCCACCAAAAGGATAATAAAGCAAAGCACTCGCACAATTTGGCTTCAACGAGATGATAGACTCACCACCAAAAGGATGACGGAGCAAACCTACACCGGCTACTGCCACCAAAAGGATGATAGAGCAAAATACTCACACAATCTAACATCGATGAGATAACAGACCCAATACAAAAAGGATGACGGAGCAAACTCACGCCGGCTATTACCAACATAAGGATAATAGAGCAAAACAGTCGTACAATTTGTCATCAACGAGATGACAGACCCACCACCAAAAGGATGACGGAACGAACTCACACCGGCTACTACCATCAAAATGATGATAAAGCAAAACACTCGCACAATCTGGCACAGACGAGATGACAGACCAACCACCAAAAGGATGACAGACCAAACTCACATCGACTACTACCACTAAAAGGATGATAGAGAAAACACACTCGCACAATCTGGCATCAACGAGATGACACACCCAGCACCAATAGGATGATGGAGCGGACCCACACTGGCTACTGCCACCAAAAGGATGATAAAGCAAAGCACTCGCATAATTTAGCTTCAACAAGATGACAGACACACAACCACAAGGATGACGGAGCAAACCTACACCGGCTACTACCATCAAAAGGATGATAGAGCAAAATACTCATACAATCTGGCATCGACGAGATGTCAGACCCACCACCAAAAGGATGAAAGAGCAAACTCACGCCGCCTACTACCACTAAAAGGATGATACAGCAAAACACAGTCGAACAATCTAGCATCAAGAGATGACACACCCACCACCAAAAGGATGATGGAGAAAATCCACATGGGCTACTGCCACCAAAAGGATAATAAAGCAAAACACTCGCACAATTTGGCTTCGACGAGATGACAGACTCACCACGAAAAGGATGATGGAGCAAGCCTACACCGGCTACTACCACCAAAAGGATGATGGAGCAAAATACTCACACAATCTGACATCGATGAGATGACAGACCCACCACCAAAAGGATGACAGAGCAAACTCACGCCGCCTACTACCACCAAAACGATGGTAGAGCAAAACACTCGCACAATTTGACATTCACGAGTTGACAGACCCACCATCAAAAGGATGACGAAGCAAACTCACACCGGCTACTACCACCAAAAGGATAATAGCATCAAACGCTCACACAATCTTGCACCAACAAGATGACAGACACACCACCAAAAGGATGACGGAGCAAACTCACACCGGCTACTACCACCAAAAGGAAAATAGAATGAAACACTCGCACAATCTGGCACTAATGAGATGACAGACACACCACCAAAAGGGTGACGGAGCAAACTCACACCGGCTACTACCACCAAAAGGGAGATTGAGAAAAACACTCGCACAATCTGACACCGACAAGATGACAGAACCCCCACCAAAAGGATGATGGAGCAAAATCACATCGACTACTACCACTAAAAGGATGATAGAGCAAAACACACTAGACAATCTGGCATCAACGAGATGACACACCCACCACCAAAAGGATGATGGAGTGAACCCACACCGGCTACTGCCACCAAAAGGATAATAAAGCAAAACACTCGCACAATTTGGATTCAACGAGATTACAGACTCCCCACCAAAACGATGATGGAGCAAAACCTACACCGGCTACTACCACCAAAAGGATGATGGAGCAAAATACTCATACAATCTGACATCGACGAGATGACAGACCCACCACCAAAAGGATGACAGAGCAAACTCACGCCGCCTACTCCCACCAAAAGTATGGTAGAGAAAAACACTCGGACAATTTGACATTCACGAGTTGACAGACCCACCATTAAAAGAATGACGAAGCAAACTCACACCGGCTACTACCACCAAAAGGGAGATTGAGAAAAACACTCGCACAAACTGACACCGACGAGATGACAGAACCCCCACCAAAAGGATGACGGAGCAAACTCACATCGACTACTACCACTAAAAGGGTGATAGAGCAAAACACACTCGCACAATCTAGCATCAAGAGATGACACACCCACCACCAAAAGGATGACGGAGCAAACTTACACTGGCTACTACCACCAAAAGGATGATAGAGCAAAATACTCACACAATCTGACATTGACGAGATGTCAGACCCACCACCAAAAGGATGACAGAGCAAACTCACGCCGCCTACTACCACCAAAAGGATGGTAGAGCAAAACACTCGCATAACTTGACATTCACGAGTTGATAGACCCATCACCAAAAGGATGACGGAATGAACTCACACCGGCTTCTACCACCAAAAGGATAATAGAATAAAACGCTCGCACAATCTGGCACCAACGAGAAGGCAGACACACCACCAAAAGGATGACGGAGCAAACTCACACCGGCTAATACCAACAAAAGGAAAATAGAATAAAACACTTGCACAATCTGACACCAACGAGATGACAGACACACCACCAAAAGGATGATGGAGCGAACTCACATCGGCTACTACCACCAAAAGGGAGATTGAAAAAAACACTCGCACAATCTGACACCGACAATATGACAAAACCCCCAACAAAAGGATGACGGAGCAAACTCACATCGGCTACTACCACTAAAAGGATGATAGAGCAAAACACACTCGCACAATCTTGCATCAAGAGATGACACACCCACCACCAAAAGGATGATGGAGCAAATCCACACCGGCCACTGCCACCAAAAGGATAATAAAGCAAAACACTCGCACAATTTGGCTTCGACGAGATGACAGACTCACCACCAAAAGGATGATGGAGCAAACCTACACCGGCTACTTCCACTAAAAGGATGATGGTGCAAAATACTCACACAATCTGACATCCATGAGATGACAGACCCACAACCAAAAGGATGACAGAGCAAACTCACGCCGCCTACTACCACCAAAACGATGGTAGAGCAAAACACTCGCACAATTTGACATTCACGAGTTTACAAACCCACCATTAAAAGAATGAGGAAGCAAACTCACACCGGCTACTACCACCAAAAGGGAGATTGAGAAAAACACTCGCACAAACTAACACCGACGAGATGACAGAACCCCCACCAAAAGGATGACGGAGCAAACTCACATCGACTACTACCACTAAAAGGATGATAGAGCAAAACACACTCGCACAATCTGGCATCAACGAGATGACACACGCAGCACCAAGAGGATGATGGAGCGAACCCACACCGGCCACTGCCACCAAAAGGATAATAAAGAAAAACACTCGCACAATTTGGCTTCAACGAGATGACAGACTCACCACCAAAAGGATGACGGAGCAAACCTACACCGGCTACTACCGCCTAAAGGATGATGGAAAAAAATACTCACACAATCTGACATCGACGAGATATATGACCCACCACCAAAAGGATGACAGAGCAAACTCACGCCGCCTACTACCACCAAAAGGATGGTAGAGCAAAACACTCGCACAATTTGACATTCACGAGTTGATAGACCCATCACCAAAAGGATGACGGAATGAACTCACACCGACTTCTACCACCAAAAGGATAATAGAATAAAACGCTCGCACAATCTGGCACCATCGAGATGACAAACACACCACCAAAAGGATTACGGAGCAAACTCACACCGGCTACTAGCACCAAAAGGAAAATAGAAAAAAACATTCACACAATCTGACACCAACGAGATGACAGACACACCACCAAGAGGATGACGGAGCGAATTGACATCGGCTACTACCATCAAAAGGGAGATTGAGAAAAACACTCGCACAATCTAACACTGACGTGATGACAAAACCCCCACCAAAAGGATGACGGAGCAAACTCACATCGGCTACTACCACTAAAAGGATGATAGAGCAAAACACACTCGCACAATCTAGCATCAAGAGATGACACACCCACCCCCAAAAGGATGATGGAGCAAATCCACACCGGCCACTGCCACCAAAAGGATAATAAAACAAAACACTCGCACAATTTGGCTTCAACGAGATGACAGACTCACCATCAAAAAGATGATGTTGCGAACCTACACCGGCTACTACCACCAAAAGGATGATGGAAAAAAATCTCACACAATCTGACATCAACGAGATATATGACCCACCACCAAAAGGATGACAGAGCAAACTCACGCCGCCTACTACCACCAAAAGGATGGTAGAGCAAAACACTCGCACAATTTGACATTCACGAGTTGACAGACCCACCATCAAAAGGATGACGAAGAAAACTCACACCGGCTACTACCACAAAAAGGATAATAGAATGAAACCCTCACACAATCTGGCACCAACGAGAAGGCAGGCACACCACCAAAAGGATAACAGAGCAAACTCACACCGGCTACTACCACCAAAAGGAAAATAGAATAAAACACTCGCACAATCTGGCACCAACGAGATGACAGACACACCACCAAAAGGATGATAGAGCAAGCTCACACTAGCTACTACCACCAAAAGGGAGATTGAGAAAAACACTCGCACAATCTGACACCGACGAGATGAGAGAACCCCCACCAAAAGGATGATGGAGCAAACTCACATCGACTACTACCATTAAAAGGATGATTGAGCAAAACACACTCGCACAATCTGGCATCAACGAGATGACACACGCACCACCAAAAGGATGATGGAGCGAACCCACACCGGCCACTGCCACCAAAAGGATAATAAAGCAAAACACTCGCACAATTTGGCTTCAACGAAATGACTGACTCACCACCAAAAGGAAGACGGAGCAAACCTACACTGGCTACTACCACCTAAAGGATGACGGAAAAAAATACTCACACAATCTGACATCGACGAGATATATGACCCACCACCAAAAGGATGATAGAGCAAACTCACGCCGCCTACTACCACCAAAAGGATGGTAGAGCAAAAAACTCGCACAATTTGACATTCACGAGTTGACAGACCCACCATCAAAAGGATGACGAAGAAAACTCACACCGGCTACTACCACAAAAAGGATAATAGAATGAAACCTCACACAATCTGGCACCAACGAGAAGGCAGACACACCACCAAAAGGATGACGGAGCAAACTCACACCGGCTACTACCACCAAAAGGAAAATAGAATAAAACACTCGCACAATCTGGCACCAACGAGATGACAGACACACCACCAAAAGGATGACAGAGCAAACTCACACCGGATACTACCACCAAAAGAGAGATTGAGAAAAACACTCGCACAATCTGACACCGGCGGGATGACAGAACCCCCACCAAAAGGATGATGGAGAAAACTCACATCGACTACTACCACTAAAAGGATGATAGAGCAAAACACACTCGCACAATCTGACATCAACGAGATGACACACCCACCAACAAAAGGATGATGGAGCTTACCCACACCGGCTACTGCCACCAAAAGGATAATAAAGCATAACACTCGCACAATTTGGCTTCAACGAGATGACAGACTCACCACCAAAAGGATGACGGAGCAAACCTACACCGACTACTACCACCAAAAGGATGATAGAGCAAAATACTCACACAATCTGACATCGACGAGATGACAGACCCACCACCAAAAGGATGACAAAGCAAACTCACGCCGCCTACTACCACTATAAGGATATTAGAGAAAAACACTCGCACAGTTTGACATTCACGAGTTGACAGACCCACCACCAAAAGGATGACGAAGCAAACTCACACCGGCTACTACCACCAAAACGATAATAGAATAAAACGCTCGTACAATCTGGCACCAACGAGAAGGCAGACACACCACCAAAAGGATGACGGAGCAAACTCACACGGCTACTACCACCAAAAGGAAAATAGAATAAAACACTCGCACAATATGGCACCAATTAGATGACAGACACACCACCAAAAGGATGACGGAGCAAACTCACACCGGCTACTACCACCAAAAGGGAGATTGAGAAAAACACACTCGCACAATCTGACACCGACGAGATGAGAGAACCCCTACCAAAAGGATGATGGAGCAAACTCACATCGACTACTACCACTAAAAGGATGATAGAACAAAACACACTCGCACAATCTGGCATCAACGAGATGACACACGCCCCACCAAAAGGATGATGGAGCGAACCCACACCGGCTACTGCGACCAAAAGGATAATAAAGCATAACACTCGCACAATTTGGCTTCAAGGAGATGACAGACTCACCACCAAAAGGATGATGGTGCAAACCTACACCGACTACTACCACAAAAAGGATGATAGAGCAAAATTTTCACACAATCTGACATCGACGAGATGACAGACCCATCACCAAAAGGTTGACAGAGCAAACTCACGCCGCCTACTACCACCAAAAGGATGGTAGAGAAAAACACTCGCACAATTTGACATTCACGAGTTGACACACCCTACACCAAAAGGATGACGAAGCAAACTCACACCAGCTACTACCACCAAAAGGATAATAGAATAAAACGCTTGCACAATCTGGCACCAACGAGAAGGCAGACACACCACCAAAAGGATGACGGAGCAAACTCACACCGGCTACTACCACGAAAAGGAAAATATAATAAAACACTCACACAATATGGCACCAATTAGATGACAGACACACCACCAAAAGGATGACGGAGCAAACTTACACCGGATACTACCACCAAAAGAGAGATTGAGAAAAACACTCGCACAATCTGACACCGGCGGGATGACAGAACCCCCACCAAAAGGATGATGGAGAAAACTCACATCGACTACTACCATTAAAAGGATGATAGAGCAAAACACACTCGCACAATCTGGCATCAACGAGATGACACACGCACCACCAAAAGGATGATGGAGCGAACCCACACCTGCTACTGCCACGAAAAGGATAATAAAGCATTACACTCGCAAAATTTGGCTTCAACGAGATGACAGACTCACCACCAAAAGGATGACGGAGCAAACCTACACCGACTACTACCACAAAAAGGATGATAGAGCAAAATACTCACACAATCTGACATCGACGAGATGACAGACCCACCACCAAAAGGATGACAGAGCAAACTCACGCCGCCTACTACCACCAAAAGGATGGTAGAGAAAAACACTCGCACAATTTGACATTCACGAGTTGACACACCCTACACCAAAAGGATGACGAAGCAAACTCACACCGGCTACTACCACCAAAAGGATAATAGAATAAAACGCTTGCACAATCTGGCACCAACGAGAAGGCAGACACACCACCAAAAGGATGACGGAGCAAACTCACACCGGCTACTACCACCAAAAGGAAAATATAATAAAACACTCACACAATATGGCACCAATTAGATGACAGACACACCACCAAAAGGATGACGGAGAAAACTCACACCGGATACTACCACCAAAAGAGAGATTGAGAAAAACACTCGCACAATCTGACACCGGCGGGATGACAGAACCCCCACCAAAAGGATGATGGAGAAAACTCACATCGACTACTACCACTAAAAGGATGATAGAGCAAAACACACTCGCACAATCTGACATCAACGAGATGACACACCCACCAACAAAAGGATGATGGAGCTTACCCACACCGGCTACTGCCACCAAAAGGATAATAAAGCATAACACTCGCACAATTTGGCTTCAACGAGATGACAGACTCACCACCAAAAGGATGACGGAGCAAACCTACACCGACTACTACCACCAAAAGGATGATAGACCAAAATACTCACACAATCTGACATCGACGAGATGACAGACCCACCACCAAAAGGATGACAAAGCAAACTCACGCCGCCTACTACCACTATAAGGATATTAGAGAAAAACACTCGCACAATTTGACATTCACGAGTTGACAGACCCACCACCAAAAGGATGACGAAGCAAACTCACACCGGCTACTACCACCAAAACGATAATAGAATAAAACGCTCGTACAATCTGGCACCAACGAGAAGGCAGACACACCACCAAAAGGATGACGGAGCAAACTCACACGGCTACTACAACCAAAAGGAAAATAGAATAAAACACTCGCACAATATGGCACCAATTAGATGACAGACACACCACCAAAAGGATGACGGAGCAAACTCACACCGGCTACTACCACCAAAAGGGAGATTGAGAAAAACACACTCGCACAATCTGACACCGACGAGATGAGAGAACCCCTACCAAAAGGATGATGGAGAAAACTCACATCGACTACTACCACTAAAAGGATGATAGAGCAAAACACACTCGCACAATCTGGCATCAACGAGATGACACACGCCCCACCAAAAGGATGATGGAGCGAACCCACACCGGCTACTGCGACCAAAAGGATAATAAAGCATAACACTCGCACAATTTGGCTTCAAGGAGATGACAGACTCACCACCAAAAGGATGATGGAGCAAACCTACACCGACTACTACCACAAAAAGGATGATAGAGCAAAATTTTCACACAATCTGACATCGACGAGATGACAGACCCATCACCAAAAGGTTGACAGAGCAAACTCACGCCGCCTACTACCACCAAAAGGATGGTAGAGAAAAACACTCACCCAATTTGACATTCACGAGTTGACAGACCCTACACCAAAAGGATGACGAAGCAAACTCACACCGGCTACTACCACCAAAAGGATAATAGAATAAAACGTTTGCACAATCTGGCACCAACGAGAAGGCACACACACCACCAAAAGGATGACGGAGCAAACTCACACCGACTACTGCCACCAAAAGGAAAATAGAATAAAACACTCGCACAATATGGCACCAATTAGATGACAGACACACCACCAAAAGGATGACGGAACAAACTCACAACGGATACTACCACCAAAAGAGAGATTGAGAAAAACACTCGCACAATCTGACACCAGCGAGATGACAGAACCCCCACCAAAAGGATCATGGAAAAAATACTCACACAATCTGACATCGACGAGATGACAGACCCACCACTAAAAGGATGACAAAGCAAACTCACACCGCCTACTACCACTATAAGGATAGTAGAGAAAAACACTCGCATAATTTGACATTCACGAGTTGACAGACCCACCATCAAAAGGATGACGAAGAAAACTCACACCGGCTACTACCACCAAAAGGATAATAGAATGAAACGCTCACACAATCTGGCACCAACGAGAAGGAAGACACACCACCAAAAGGATGACGGAGCAAACTCACACGGCTACTACCACCAAAAGGAAAATAGAATAAAACACTCGCACAATCTCGCACCAACGAGATGACAGACACACCACCAAAAGGATGACAGAGCAAACTCACACTGGCTACTACCACCAAAAGGGAGATTGAGAAAAACACTCGCACAATCTGACACCGACGAGATGAGATAACCCCCACCAAAAGGATGATGGAGAAAACTCACATCGACTACTACCACTAAAAGGATGATAGAGCAAAACACACTCGCACAATCTGGCATCAACGAGATGACACACGCACCACCAAAAGGATGATGGAGCGAACCCACACCTGCTACTGCCACGAAAAGGATACTAAAGCATTACACTCGCACAATTTGGCTTCAACGAGATAACAGACTCAGCACCAAAAGGATGACGGAGCAAACCTACACCGACTACTACCACAAAAAGGATGATAGAGCAAAATACTCACACAATCTGACATCGACGAGATGACAGACCCACCACCAAAAGGATGACAGAGCAAACTCACGCCGCCTACTACCACCAAAAGGATGGTAGAGAAAAACACTCGCACAATTTGACATTCACGAGTTGACACACCCTACACCAAAAGGATGACGAAGCAAACTCACATCGGCTACTACCACCAAAAGGATAATAGAATAAAACGCTTGCACAATCTGGCACCAACGAGAAGGCAGACACACCACCAAAAGGATGACGGAGCAAACTCACACCGGCTACTACCACCAAAAGGAAAATATAATTAAACACTCACACAATATGGCACCAATTAGATGACCGACACACCACCAAAAGGATGACTGAGCAAACTCACACCGGATACTACCACCAAAAGAGAGATTGAGAAAAACACTCGCACAATCTGACACCGGCGGGATGACAGAACCCCCACCAAAAGGATGATGGAGAAAACTCACATCGACTACTACCATTAAAAGGATGATAGAGCAAAACACACTCGCACAATCTGGCATCAACGAGATGACACACGCACCACCAAAAGGATGATGGAGGGAACCCACACCTGCTACTGCCACGAAAAGGATAATAAAGCATTACACTCGCAAAATTTGGCTTCAACGAGATGACAGACTCACCACCAAAAGGATGACGGAGCAAACCTACACCGACTACTACCACAAAAAGGATGATAGAGCAAAATACTCACACAATCTGACATCGACGAGATGACAGACCCACCACCAAAAGGATGACAGAGCAAACTCACGCGCCCTACTACCACCAAAAGGATGGTAGAGAAAAACACTCGCACAATTTGACATTCACGAGTTGACACACCCTACACCAAAAGGATGACGAAGCAAACTCACACCGGCTACTACCACCAAAAGGATAATAGAATAAAACGCTTGCACAATCTGGCACCAACGAGAAGGCAGACACACCACCAAAAGGATGACGGAGCAAACTCACACGGCTACTACCACCAAAAGGAAAATAGAATAAAACACTCGCACAATCTCGCACCAACGAGATGACAGACACACCACCAAAAGGATGACAGAGCAAACTCACACTGGCTACTACCACCAAAAGGGAGATTGAGAAAAACACTCGCACAATCTGACACCGACGAGATGAGATAACCCCCACCAAAAGGATGATGGAGAAAACTCACATCGACTACTACCACTAAAAGGATGATAGAGCAAAACACACTCGCACAATCTGGCATCAACGAGATGACACACGCACCACCAAAAGGATGATGGAGCGAACCCACACCTGCTACTGCCACGAAAAGGATACTAAAGCATTACACTCGCACAATTTGGCTTCAACGAGATAACAGACTCACCACCAAAAGGATGACGGAGCAAACCTACACCGACTACTACCACAAAAAGGATGATAGAGCAAAATACTCACACAATCTGACATCGACGAGATGACAGACCCACCACCAAAAGGATGACAGAGCAAACTCACGCCGCCTACTACCACCAAAAGGATGGTAGAGAAAAACACTCGCACAATTTGACATTCACGAGTTGACACACCCTACACCAAAAGGATGACGAAGCAAACTCACATCGGCTACTACCACCAAAAGGATAATAGAATAAAACGCTTGCACAATCTGGCACCAACGAGAAGGCAGACACACCACCAAAAGGATGACGGAGCAAACTCACACCGGCTACTACCACCAAAAGGAAAATATAATTAAACACTCACACAATATGGCACCAATTAGATGACAGACACACCACCAAAAGGATGACAGAGCAAACTCACACCGGATACTACCACCAAAAGAGAGATTGAGAAAAACACTCGTACAATCTGACACCGGCGGGATGACAGAACCCCCACCAAAAGGATGATGGAGAAAACTCACATCGACTACTACCATTAAAAGGATGATAGAGCAAAACACACTCGCACAATCTGGCATCAACGAGATGACACACGCACCACCAAAAGGATGATGGAGGGAACCCACACCTGCTACTGCCACGAAAAGGATAATAAAGCATTACACTCGCAAAATTTGGCTTCAACGAGATGACAGACTCACCACCAAAAGGATGACGGAGCAAACCTACACCGACTACTACCACAAAAAGGATGATAGAGCAAAATACTCACACAATCTGACATCGACGAGATGACAGACCCACCACCAAAAGGATGACAGAGCAAACTCACGCGCCCTACTACCACCAAAAGGATGGTAGAGAAAAACACTCGCACAATTTGACATTCACGAGTTGACACACCCTACACCAAAAGGATGACGAAGCAAACTCACACCGGCTACTACCACCAAAAGGATAATAGAATAAAACGCTTGCACAATCTGGCACCAACGAGAAGGCAGACACACCACCAAAAGGATGACGGAGCAAACTCACACCGGCTACTACCACCAAAAGGAAAATATAATAAAACACTCACACAATATGGCACCAATTAGATGACAGACACACCACCAAAAGGATGATGGAGCAAACTCACACCGGATACTACCACCAAAAGAGAGATTGAGAAAAACACTCGCACAATCTGACACCGGCGGGATGAAAGAACCCCCACCAAAAGGATAATGGAGAAAACTCACATCGACTACTACCATTAAAAGGATGATAGAGCAAAACACACTCGCACAATCTGGCATCAACGAGATGACACACGCACCACCAAAAGGATGATGGAGGGAACCCACACCTGCTACTGCCACGAAAAGGATAATAAAGCATTACACTCGCAAAATTTGGCTTTAACGAGATGACAGACTCACCACCAAAAGGATGACGGAGCAAACCTACACCGACTACTACCACAAAAAGGATGATAGAGCAAAATACTCACACAATCTGACATCGACGAGATGACAGACCCACCACCAAAAGGATGACAGAGCAAACTCACGCGCCCTACTACCACCAAAAGGATGGTAGAGAAAAACACTCGCACAATTTGACATTCACGAGTTGACACACCCTACACCAAAAGGATGACGAAGCAAACTCACACCGGCTACTACCACCAAAAGGATAATAGAATAAAACGCTTGCACAATCTGGCACCAACGAGAAGGCACACACACCACCAAAAGGATGACGGAGCAAACTCACACCGGCTACTACCACCAAAAGGAAAATAGAATAAAACACTCGCACAATATGGCACCAATTAGATGACAGACACACCACCAAAAGGATGACGGAGCAAACTCACAACGGATACTACCACCAAAAGAGAGATTGAGAAAAACACTCGCACAATCTGACACCAGCGAGATGACAGAACCCCCACCAAAAGGATGATGGAGAAAACTCACATCGACTACTACCACTAAAAGGATGATAGAGCAAAACACACTCGCACAATCTGACATCAACGAGATGACACACCCACCACCAAAAGGATGATGGAGCTTACCCACACCGGCTACTGCCACCAAAAGGATAATAAAGCATAACGCTCGCACAATTTGGCTTCAACTTAATTACAGACTCACCACCAAAAGGATGACGGAGCAAACCTACACCGACTACTACCACAAAAAAGATGATAGAGTAAAATACTCACACAATCTGACATCGACGAGATGACAGACCCACCACCAAAAGGATGACAAAGCAAACTCACGCCGCCTACTACCATCAAAAGGATGGTAGAGAAAAACACTCGCACAATTTGACATTCACGAGTTGACACACCCTACACCAAAAGGATGACAAAGCAAACTCACACCGGCTACTACCACCAAAAGGATAATAGAATAAAACGCTTGCACAATCTGGCACCAACGAGAAGGCAGACACACCACCAAAAGGATGACGGAGCAAACTCACACCGGCTACTACCACCAAAAGGGAGATTGAGAAAAACACACTCGCACAATCTGGCATCAACGGGATGACACACGCACCACCCAAAGGATGATGGAGCAAACCTACATCGGCTACTGCCACCAAAAGGATAATAAAGCAAAACACTCGCACAATCTGGCACCCACGAGATGATAGACACACCACCAAAAGGATGACAGAGCAAACTCACACTGGCTACTACCACCAAAAGGGAGATTAAGAAAAACACTCGCACAATCTAACACTGACAAGATGACAGACCCACCACCAAAAGGATGACAGAGTACACTCACGCCGTCTACTACCACCAAAAGGATGGTAGAGCAAAACACTCGCACAATTTGACATTCACGAGTTGACAGACCCACCACCAAAAGGATGACGAAGCAAACTCACACTGGCTACTACCACTAAAAGGATAATAGAATAAAACGCTCGCACAATCTGGCACCAACGAGAAGGAAGACACACCACCAAAAGGATGACGAAGCAAACCTACACCGGCTACTACCACCAAAAGGATGGTAGAGCAAAACACTCGCACAATCTAACACCGGCGAGATGACAGAACCCCCAACAAAAGGATGACGGAGCAAACCCACATCTGCTACTACCACTAAAAGGATGATAGAGCAAAACACAGTCGCACAATCTGGCATCAACAAGATGACACACCCATCAACAAAAGGATGATGAAGCGAACCCACACCGGCTACTGCCACCAAAAGGATAATAAAGCAAAACACTCGCACAATTTGGCTTCAACGAGATGACAAAATCACCACCAAAAGGATGACAGAGCAAACCTACACCGGACGCTACCACCAAAAGGATGATAGAGCAAAATACTCACACAATCTGACATCGACGAGATGACAGACCCAGCACCAAAAGGATGACAGAGTAAACTCACGCCGTCTACTACCACCAAAAGGATGGTAGAGCAAAACACTCGCACATTTTGACAATTACGAGTTGACAGACCCACCACCAAAAAGATGAAGTAGCAAACTCACACCTGTTACTACCACCAAAAGGATAATAGAATAAAACGCTCGCACAATCTGGCACCAACGAGAAGGAAGACACACCACCAAAAGGATGACGGAGCAAACTCACACCGGCTACTACCACCAAAAGGATGGTAGAACAAAACACTCGCACAATCTAACACCGGCGAGATGACAGAACCCTCACCAAAAGGATGACGGAGCAAACCCACATCTGCTACTACCACTAAAAGGATGATAGAGCAAAACACAGTCGCACAATCTGGCATCAACAAGATGACACACCCACCACCAAAAGGATGATGAAGCGAACCCACACCGGCTACTGCCACCAAAAGGATAATAAAGCAAAACACTCGCACAATTTGGCTTCAACGAGATGACAAACTCACCACCAAAAGGATGACAGAGCAAACCTACACCGGGCGCTACCACCAAAAGGATGATAGAGCAAAATACTCACACAATCTGACATCGACGAGATGACAGACCCAACACCAAAAGGATGACAGAGTAAACTCACGCCGTCTACTACCACCAAAAGGATGGTAGAGCAAAACACTCTCACAATTTGACATTCACGAGTTGACAGACCCACCACCAAAAAGATGAAGAAGCAAACTCACACCGGCTACTACCACCAAAAGGATAATAGAATAAAACGCTCGCACAATCTGGCACCAACGAGAAGGCAGACACACCACCAAAAGGATGACGGAGCAAACTCACACCGGCTACTACCACCAAAAGGAAAATAGAATAAAACACTCACACAATCTGCCACCAACGAGATGATAGACACACCACCATAAGAATGACGGAGCAAACTCAAACCGGCTACTACCACCAAAAGAGAGATTGAGAAAAACACTCGCACAATCTGATACTGACGAGATGACAGAACCCCCACCAAAAGGATGATGGAGCAAACTCACATCGGCTACTACCACTAAAAGGATGATAGAGCAAAACACACTCGTACAATCTGGCATCAACGGGATGACACACCCACCACCAAAAGGATGATGGAGAGAACCCACACCGGCTACTGCCACCAAAAGGATAATAAAGCAAAACTCTTGCACAATTTGGCTTCAAGGAGATGACAGACTCACAACCAAAAGGATGACGGAGCAAATCTACATCGGCTTCTACCACCAAAAGGATGATAGAGCAAAATACTCACACAATCTGACATCGACGAGATGACAGACCCACCACCAAAAGGATGACAGAGCAAACTGATGCCGCCTACTACCACCAAAAGGATGGTAGAGCAAAACACTCGCACAATTTGACATTCACCATTTGACAGACCCACCACCAAAAGGATGACGAAGCAAACTCACACAGACCACTACCACCAAAAGGATAATAGAATAAAACGCTCGCACAATTTGGCACCAACAAATGACAGACACACCACCAAAAGGATGACGGAGCAAACTCACACCGGCTACTACTACCAAAAGTAAAATAGAATAAAACACACGCACAATCTGGCACCAACGAGACGACAGACCAACCACCAAAAGAATGATGGAGCAAACTCACGCCGCCTACTACCGCCAAAAGGATGGTAGAGCAAAACACTCGCACAATCTGACACCGACGAGATGACAGAACCCCCACCAAAAGGATGACGGAGCAAACCCACATCTGCTACTACCACTAAGAGGATGATAGAGCAAAACACAGTCGCACAATCTGGCATCAACGGGATGATACACCCACTACCAAAAGGATGATGGAGCGAACCCACACCGGCTACTGCCACCAAAAGGATAATAAAGCAAAACACTCGCACAATTTGGCTTCAAGGAGATGACAGACTCACAACCAAAAGGATGACGGAGCAAACCTACATCGGCATCTACCACCAAAAGGATGATAGAGCAAAATACTCACACAATCTGACATCGACGAGATGACAGACCCACCACCAAAAGGATGACAGAGCAAACTGATGCCGCCTACTACCACCAAAAGGATGGTAGAGCAAAACACTCGCACAATTTGACATTCACGAGTTGACAGACCCACAACCAAAAGGATGACGAAGCAAACTCACACCGACTACTACCACCAAAAGGATAATAGAATAAAATGCTCACACAATTTGGCACCAACAAATGACAGACACACCACCAAAAGGATGACGGAGCAAACTCACACCGGCTACTACCACCAAAAGTAAAATAGAATAAAACACACGCACAATCCAGCACCAAAGAGACGACAGACCAACCACCAAAAGAATGACGGAGCAAACTCACGCCGCCTACTACCACCAAAAGGATGGTAGAGCAAAACACTCGCACAATCTGACACCGACGAGATGACAGAACCCCCACCAAAAGGATGACGGAGCAAACCCACATCTGCTACTACCACTAAAAGGATGATAGAGCAAAACACAGTCGCACAATCTGACATCAACAAGATGACACACCCACCAACAAAAGGATGATGGAGCAAACCCACACCGGCTACTGCCACCAAAACGATAATAAGACAAACATTCGCACAATTTAGCTTCAACGAGATGACAAACTCACCACAAAAAGGATGATAGAGCAAACCTACACCGGGCACTACCACCAAAAGGATGATAGAGCAAAATACTCACACAATCTAACAACGACGAGATGACAGACCCAGCACCAAAAGGATGACAGAGTAAACTCACGCCGTTTACTACCACCAAAAGGATGGTAGAGCAAATCACTCGCACAATTTGACATTCACGAGTTGACAGACCCACCACCAAAAGGATGACGAAGCAAACTCACACCGGCTACTACCACCAAAAGGATAATAGAATAACACGCTCGCACAATCTGGCACCAACGAGAAGGCAGACACACCACCAAAAGGATGACGGAGCAAACTCACACCGGCTACTACCACCAAAAGGGAGATTGAGAAAAACACTCGCACAATCTAACACCGACAAGATGACAGAACCCCTACCAAAAGGATGATGGAGCAAACTCACATCGGCTACTACCACTAAACGGATGATAGAGCAAAACACACTCCCACAATCTGTCATCAACGGGATGACACACCCACCACCAAAAGGATGATGGAGCGAACCCACACCGGCTACTGCCACCAAAAGGATAATAAAGCAAAACACTCGCACAATTTGGCTTCAAAGAGATGACAAACTCACCACCAAAAGGATGACGGAGCAAACCTACATCGGCTACTACCACCAAAAGGATGATAGAGCAAAATACTCACACAGTCTGACATCGACGAGATGACAGACCCACCACCAAAAGGATGACAGAGCAAACTCACGCCGCCTACTACCACCAAAAGGATGGTAGAGCTAAACACTCGCACAATTTCACATTCACGAGTTGACAGACCCACCACCAAAAGGATGACGAAGGAAACTCACAGCGGTTACTACCACCAAAAGGATAATAGAATAAAACGCTCGGACAATCTGGCACCAACGAGATGACAGACACACCACCAAAAGGATGACGGAGCAAACTCACACCGGCTACTACCACCAAAAGGAAAATAGAATAAAACACTCACACAATCTGGCACCAATGAGATGACAGACACACCACTAAAAGGATGACGGAGCGAACTCACACCGGCTACTACCACCAAAAGGGAGATTAAGAGAAACACTCGCACAATCCGACACCGATGAGATGACAGAACTCCCACCAAAAGGATGACGGAGAAAACTCACATCAGCTACTACCACTAAAAGGATGATAGAGTAAAACACACTCGCACAATGTGGCATCAACGAGATGACACACCCACCACCAAAACGATGATGGAGTGAACCCACACCGTCTACTGCCACCAGAAGGATAATAAAATAAAACTCTCGCACAATTTGGCTTCAACTGGATGATAGACTCACCACCAAAAGGATGACAGAGCAAACCTACACCGGCTACTACCACCAAAAGGATGATAGAGCAAAATACTCACACAATCTGACATCGACGAGACGAAAGACCGACCACCAAAAGGATGACAGAGCAAACTTACGCCGCCTACTACCACCAAAAGGATGGTAGAGCAAAACACTCGCACAATTTGACATTCACTAGTTGACAAACCCACCACCAAAAGGATGACGAAGAAAACTCACACCGGCTATTACCACCAAAAGGATAATAGAATAAAACGCTCGCATAATCTGGCATCAACAAGATGACACACCCACCACCAAAAGGATGATGGTGCGAACCTACTCCGGCTACTGCCAACAAAAGGATAATAAAGAAAAACACTCGCACAATTTGGCTTCAACGAGATGACAGACTCACGACCAAAAGGATGATAGAGCAAACCTACACCGGGTACTACCACCAAAAGGATGATAGAGCAAAATACTCACACAATCTGACATCGACGAGATGACAGACCCACCACCAAAAGGATGACAGAGCAAACTCACGCTGTCTACTACCACCAAAAGGATGGTAGAGCAAAACACTCGCATAATTTGTCATTCACGAGTTGACAGACCCACCACCAAAAGGATGACGAGGCAAACTCACACTGGCTACTACCACCAAAAGGATAATAGAATAAAACGCTCTCACAATATGGCACCAACGAGATGACAGACACACCACCAAAAACTGAAGGAGCAAACTCACACCGGCTACTACCACCAAAAGGGAGATTGAGAAAAACACTCGCACAATCTAACACTGACGAGATGACATAACCCCCACAAAAAGGATGACAGTGCAAACTCACATCAGCTACTACCACTAATAGGATGATAGAGTAAAACACACTCGCACAATTGTGCATAAACGAGATGACAAACCCACCACCAAAAGGATAATAAAACAAAGCACTCGCACAATATGGCTTCAACTAGATGATAGACTCACCACCAAAAGGATGAAGGAGCAAACTTACACCGGCTACTACCACCAAAAGGATGATAGAGAAAAATACTCACACAATCTGAAATCGACGAGATGATAGACCCAGCAACAAAAGGATGACAGAGCAAACTCACGCCGCCTACTACCACCAAAAGGATGGTAGAGCAAAACACTCGCACTAGTTGACAAACCCACCACCAAAAGGATGACGAAGCAAACTCACTCCGGCTAATACCACCAAAAGGATAATAGAATAAAACCCTGACACAATCTGGCACCAACGAGATGACAGACACGCCACCAAAAGGATGACGAAGCAAACTCACACCGGCTACTACCACCAAAAGGATAATAGAATAAAACGCTCGCAAAATCTGGCACCAACGAGATGACAGACACACCACCAAAAGGATGACGGAGCAAACTCACACCGGCTACTACCACCAAAAAGAAAATAGAATAAAACACTCGCACAATCTGGCACCAACCAGATGACAGACACACCACCAAAAGGACGACGAAGCGAACTCACACCGGCTACTACCACCAAAAGGGAGATTGAGAAAAACACTCGCACAATCTGACACCGACGAGATGACAGAACCCCCACCAAAAGGATGACGGAGCAAACCCACTTCTGCTACTACCACTAATAGGATGATAGAGTAAAACACACTCGCACAATGTGGCATCAACGAGATGACACACCCACCACCAAAAGGATGATGGAGTGAACCCACACCGGCTACTGCCACCAGAAGGATAATAAAACAGAACACTCGCACAATTTGGCTTCAACTAGATGATAGACTCACCACCAAAAGGATGAAGGAGCAAACCTACACCGGCTACTACTACTAAAAGGATGATAGAGAAAAATACTCACACAATCTGATATCGACGAGATAATAGACCCACCAACAAAAGGATGACAGAGCAAACTCACGCCGCCTACTACCACCAATAGGATGGTAGAGCAAAACACTCGCACAATTTGACAGTCACTAGTTGACAAACCCACCACCAAAAGGATGACGAAGCAAACTCACACCGGCTACTACCACCAAAAGGATAATAGAATTAAACCCTCACACAATCTGGCACCAACGAGATAACAGACACACCACCAAAAGGATGACGGAGCAAACTCACACGGTCTACTACCACCAAAAGGAAAATAGAATAAAACACTCGCACAATCTGGCACCAGCGAGATGACAGACACACCACCAAAAGGATGACGGAGCAAACTCACACTGGCTACTACCACCAAAAGGAAAATAGAATTAAACAGTCGCACAATCTGGCACCAACGAGATGACAGACACACCACCAAAAGGATGACGGAGCAAACTCACACCGGCTACTACCACCAAAAGGGAGATTGAGAAAAACACTCGCACAATCTGACACCGATGAGATGACAGAACCCCCACCAAAAGGATGATGGAGCAAAATCACATCGACTACTACCACTAAAAGGATGATAGAGCAAAACACACTCACACAATCTGGCATCAACGAGATAACATACGCACCACCAAAAGGATGATGGAGCGAACCCACACCGGCTACTGCCACCAAAAGGATAATAAAGCAAAACACTCGCACAATTTGGCTTCAACGAGATGACAGACTCACCACCAAAAGGATGACGGAGCAAACCTACGTCGGCTACTACCACCAAAAGGATGATAGAGCAAAATACTCACACAATCTGACATCGACGAGATGACAGACCCACCACCAAAAGGATGACAGAGCAAACTCACGCCGCATACTACCACCAAAAGGATGGTAGTGCAAAACACTCGCACAATTTGACATTCACGAGTTGACAGACCCACCACCAAAAGGATGACGAAGCAAACTCACACCGGCTACTACCACAAAAAGGATAATAGAATAAAACGCTAGCACAATCTGGCACCAATGAGATGACAGACACACCACCAAAGGATGACGGAGCAAACTCACGCCCGCTACTACCACCAAAAGGGAGATTGAGAAAAACAATCGCACAATCTGAAACCGACGAGATGACAGAACCCCCACCAAAAGGATGACAGAGCAAACTCACATCAGCTACTACCACTAATAGGATGATAGAGTAAAACACACTCGCACAATGTGGCATCAACGAGATGACACACCCACCACCAAAAGGATGATGGAGTGAACCCACACCGGCTACTGCCACCAGAAGGATAATAAAACAGAACACTCGCACAATTTGGCTGCAACAAGATGATAGACTCACCACCAAAAGGATGAAGGAGCAAACCTACACCGGCTACTACCACCGAAAGGATGATAGAGAAAAATACTCACACAATCTGAAATCGACGAGATGATAGACCCACCAACAAAAGGATGACAGAGAAAACTCATGCCGCCTACTACCACCAAAAGGATGGTAGAGCAAAACACTCGCACAATTTGACAGTCACTAGTTGACAAACCCACCACCAAAAGGATGACGAAGCAAACTCACACCGGCTACTACCACCAAAAGGATAATAGAATTAAACCCTCACACAATTTGGCACCAACGAGATGACAGACACACCACCAAAAGGATGACGGAGCAAACTCACAACGTCTACTACCACCAAAAGGAAAATAGAATAAAACACTCGCACAATTTGGCACCAACGAGATGACAGACACACCACCAAAAGGATGACGGAGCAAACTCACACTGGCTACTACCAACAAAAGGAAAATAGAATTAAACAGTCGCACAATCTGGCATCAACGAGATGACAGACACACCACCAAAAGGATGACGGAGCAAACTCACACCGGCTACTACCACCAAAAGGGAGATATAGAAAAACCCTCGCCTAATCTGACACCGACGAGATGACAGAACCCCCACCAAAAGGATGATGGAGCAAACTCACATCGACTACTACCACTAAAAGGATGATAGAGCAAAACACAATCGCACAATCTGGCATCAACGAGATAACACACACACCACCAAAATGATGATGGAGCGAACCCACACCGGCTACTGCCACCAAAAGGATAATAAAGCAAAACACTCGGACAATTTGGCTTCAACGAGATGACACACTCACCACCAAAAGGATGACGGAGCAAACCTACGTCGGCTACTACCACCAAAAGGATGATAGAGCAAAATACTCACACAATCTGACGTCGACGAGATGACAGACCCACCACCAAAAGGATGACAGAGCAAACTCACGCCGCATACTACCACCAAAAGGATGGTAGTGCAAAACACTCGCACAATTTGACATTCACGAGTTGACAGACCCACCACCAAAAGGATGACGAAGCAAACTCACACCGGCTACTACCACAAAAAGGATAATAGAATAAAACGCTAGCACAATCTGGCACCAATGAGATGACAGACACACCACCAAAAGGATGACGAAGCAAACTCACGCCCGCTACTACCACCAAAAGGGAGTTTGAGAAAAACACTCGCACAATCTGAAACCGACGAGATGACAGAACCCCCACCAAAAGGATGACAGAGCAAACTCACATCAGCTACTACCACTAATAGGATGATAGAGTAAAACACACTCGCACAATGTGGCATCAACGAGATGACACACCCACCACCAAAAGGATGATGGAGTGAACCCACACCGGCTACTGCCACCAGAAGGATAATAAAACAGAACACTCGCACAATTTGGCTGCAACAAGATGATAGACTCACCACCAAAAGGATGAAGGAGCAAACCTACACCGGCTACTACCACCGAAAGGATGATAGAGAAAAATACTCACACAATCTGAAATCGACGAGATGATAGACCCACCAACAAAAGGATGACAGAGAAAACTCATGTCGCCTACTACCACCAAAAGGATGGTAGAGCAAAACACTCGCACAATTTGACAGTCACTAGTTGACAAACCCACCACCAAAAGGATGACGAAGCAAACTCACACCGGCTACTACCACCAAAAGGATAATAGAATTAAACCCTCACACAATTTGGCACCAACGAGATGACAGACACACCACCAAAAGGATGACGGAGCAAACTCACAACGTCTACTACCACCAAAAGGAAAATAGAATAAAACACTCGCACAATTTGGCACCAACGAGATGACAGACACACCACCAAAAGGATGACGGAGCAAACTCACACTGGCTACTACCAACAAAAGGAAAATAGAATTAAACAGTCGCACAATCTGGCATCAACGAGATGACAGACACACCACCAAAAGGATGACGGAGCAAACTCACACCGGCTACTACCACCAAAAGGGAGATATAGAAAAACCCTCGCCTAATCTGACACCGACGAGATGACAGAACCCCCACCAAAAGGATGATGGAGCAAACTCACATCGACTACTACCACTAAAAGGATGATAGAGCAAAACACAATCGCACAATCTGGCATCAACGAGATAACACACACACCACCAAAATGATGATGGAGCGAACCCACACCGGCTACTGCCACCAAAAGGATAATAAAGCAAAACACTCGGACAATTTGGCTTCAACGAGATGACACACTCACCACCAAAAGGATGACGGAGCAAACCTACGTCGGCTACTACCACCAAAAGGATGATAGAGCAAAATACTCACACAATCTGACGTCGACGAGATGACAGACCCACCACCAAAAGGATGACAGAGCAAACTCACGCCGCATACTACCACCAAAAGGATGGTAGTGCAAAACACTCGCACAATTTGACATTCACGAGTTGACAGACCCACCACCAAAAGGATGACGAAGCAAACTCACACCGGCTACTACCACAAAAAGGATAATAGAATAAAACGCTAGCACAATCTGGCACCAATGAGATGACAGACACACCACCAAAAGGATGACGGAGCAAACTCACGCCCGCTACTACCACCAAAAGGGAGTTTGAGAAAAACACTCGCACAATCTGAAACCGACGAGATGACAGAACCCCCACCAAAAGGATGACAGAGCAAACTCACATCAGCTACTACCACTAATAGGATGATAGAGTAAAACACACTCGCACAATGTGGCATCAACGAGATGACACACCCACCACCAAAAGGATGATGGAGTGAACCCACACCGGCTACTGCCACCAGAAGGATAATAAAACAGAACACTCGCACAATTTGGCTTCAACAAGATGATAGACTCACCACCAAAAGGATGAAGGAGCAAACCTACACCGGCTACTACCACCGAAAGGATGATAGAGAAAAATACTCACACAATCTGAAATCGACGAGATGATAGACCCACCAACAAAAGGATGACAGAGAAAACTCATGCCGCCTACTACCACCAAAAGGATGGTAGAGCAAAACACTCGCACAATTTGACAGTCACTAGTTGACAAAGCCACCACCAAAAGGATGACGAAGCAAACTCACACCGGCTACTACCACCAAAAGGATAATAGAATAAAACCCTCACACAATTTGGCACCAACGAGATGACAGACACACCACCAAAAGGATGACGAAGCAAACTCACACCGGCTACTACCACCAAAAGGATAATAAAATAAAACGCTCGCACAATTTGGCACCAACGAGATGACAGACACACCACCAAAAGGATGACGGAGCAAACTCACACCGGCTACTACCACCAAAAAGAAAATAGAATAAAACCCTCGCACAATCTGGCACCAACCAGATGACAGACACACCACCAAAAGGATGACGGAGCAAACTCACACCGGCTACTACCACCAAAAGGGAGATATAGAAAAACCCTCGCATAATCTGACACCGACGAGATGACAGAACCCCCACCAAAAGGATGATGGAGCAAACTCACATCGACTACTACCACTAAAAGGATGATAGAGCAAAACACAATCGCACAATCTGGCATCAACGAGATAACACACACACCACCAAAATGATGATGGAGCGAACCCACACCGGCTACTGCCACCAAAAGGATAATAAAGCAAAACACTCGCACAATTTGGCTTCAACGAGATGACAGACTCACCACCAAAAGGATGACGGAGCAAACCTACGTCGGCTACTACCACCAAAAGGATGATAGAGCAAAATACTCACACAATCTGACATCGACGAGATGACAGACCCACCACCAAAAGGATGACAGAGCAAACTCACGCCGCATACTACCACCAAAAGGATGGTAGTGCAAAACACTCGCACAATTTGACATTCACGAGTTGACAGACCCACCACCAAAAGGATGACGAAGCAAACTCACACCGGCTACTACCACAAAAAGGATAATAGAATAAAACGCTAGCACAATCTGGCACCAATGAGATGACAGACACACCACCAAAAGGATGACGGAGCAAACTCACGCCCGCTACTACCACCAAAAGGGAGTTTGAGAAAAACACTCGCACAATCTGAAACCGACGAGATGACAGAACCCCCACCAAAAGGATGACAGAGCAAACTCACATCAGCTACTACCACTAATAGGATGATAGAGTAAAACACACTCGCACAATGTGGCATCAACGAGATGACACACCCACCACCAAAAGGATGATGGAGTGAACCCACACCGGCTACTGCCACCAGAAGGATAATAAAACAGAACACTCGCACAATTTGGCTTCAACAAGATGATAGACTCACCACCAAAAGGATGAAGGAGCAAACCTACACCGGCTACTACCACCGAAAGGATGATAGAGAAAAATACTCACATAATCTGAAATCGACGAGATGATAGACCCACCAACAAAAGGATGACAGAGAAAACTCATGCCGCCTACTACCACCAAAAGGATGGTAGAGCAAAACACTCGCACAATTTGACAGTCACTAGTTGACAAAGCCACCACCAAAAGGATGACGAAGCAAACTCACACCGGCTACTACCACCAAAAGGATAATAGAATAAAACCCTCACACAATTTGGCACCAACGAGATGACAGACACACCACCAAAAGGATGACGAAGCAAACTCACACCGGCTACTACCACCAAAAGGATAATAAAATAAAACGCTCGCACAATTTGGCACCAACGAGATGACAGACACACCACCAAAAGGATGACGGAGCAAACTCACACCGGCTACTACCACCAAAAGGGAGATATAGAAAAACCCTCACATAATCTGACACCGACGAGATGACAGAACCCCCACCAAAAGGATGATGGAGCAAACTCACATCGACTACTACCACTAAAAGGATGATAGAGCAAAACACAATCGCACAATCTGGCATCAACGAGATAACACACACACCACCAAAATGATGATGGAGCGAACCCACACCGGCTACTGCCACCAAAAGGATAATAAAGCAAAACACTCGCACAATTTGGCTTCAACGAGATGACAGACTCACCACCAAAAGGATGACGGAGCAAACCTACGTCGGCTACTACCACCAAAAGGATGATAGAGCAAAATACTCACACAATCTGACATCGACGAGATGACAGACCCACCACCAAAAGGATGACAGAGCAAACTCACGCCGCATACTACCACCAAAAGGATGGTAGTGCAAAACACTCGCACAATTTGACATTCACGAGTTGACAGACCCACCACCAAAAGGATGACGAAGCAAACTCACACCGGCTACTACCACAAAAAGGATAATAGAATAAAACGCTAGCACAATCTGGCACCAATGAGATGACAGACACACCACCAAAAGGATGACGGAGCAAACTCACGCCCGCTACTACCACCAAAAGGGAGTTTGAGAAAAACACTCGCACAATCTGAAACCGACGAGATGACAGAACCCCCACCAAAAGGATGACAGAGCAAACTCACATCAGCTACTACCACTAATAGGATGATAGAGTAAAACACACTCGCACAATGTGGCATCAACGAGATGACACACCCACCACCAAAAGGATGATGGAGTGAACCCACACCGGCTACTGCCACCAGAAGGATAATAAAACAGAACACTCGCACAATTTGGCTTCAACAAGATGATAGACTCACCACCAAAAGGATGAAGGAGCAAACCTATACCGGCTACTACCACCGAAAGGATGATAGAGAAAAATACTCACACAATCTGAAATCGACGAGATGATAGACCCACCAACAAAAGGATGACAGAGAAAACTCATGCCGCCTACTACCACCAAAAGGATGGTAGAGCAAAACACTCGCACAATTTGACAGTCACTAGTTGACAAACCCACCACCAAAAGGATGACGAAGCAAACTCACACCGGCTACTACCACCAAAAGGATAATAGAATAAAACCCTCACACAATTTGGCACCAACGAGATGACAGACACACCACCAAAAGGATGAAGAAGCAAACTCACACCGGCTACTACCACCAAAAGGATAATAAAATAAAACGCTCGCACAATTTGGCACCAACGAGATGACAAACACACCACCAAAAGGATGACAGAGCAAACTCACACCGGCTACTACCACCAAAAAGAAAATAGAATAAAACACTCGCACAATCTGGCACCAACCAGATGACAGACACACCACCAAAAGGATGACGGAGCAAACTCACACCGGCTACTACCACCAAAAGGGAGATATAGAAAAACCCTCGCCTAATCTAACACCGACGAGATGACAGAACCCCCACCAAAAGGATGATGGAGCAAACTCACATCGACTACTACCACTAAAAGGATGATAGAGCAAAACACAATCGCACAATCTGGCATCAACGAGATAACACACACACCGCCAAAATGATGATGGAGCGAACCCACACCGGCTACTGCCACCAAAAGGATAATAAAGCAAAACACTCGGACAATTTGGCTTCAACGAGATGACACACTCACCACCAAAAGGATGACGGAGCAAACCTACGTCGGCTACTACCACCAAAAGGATGATAGAGCAAAATACTCACACAATCTGACATCGACGAGATGACAGACCCACCACCAAAAGGATGACAGAGCAAACTCACGCCGCATACTACCACCAAAAGGATGGTAGTGCAAAACACTCGCACAATTTGACATTCACGAGTTGACAGACCCACCACCAAAAGGATGACGAAGCAAACTCACACCGGCTACTACCACAAAAAGGATAATAGAATAAAACGCTAGCACAATCTGGCACCAATGAGATGACAGACACACCACCAAAAGGATGACGGAGCAAACTCACGCCCGCTACTACCACCAAAAGGGAGTTTGAGAAAAACACTCGCACAATCTGAAACCGACGAGATGACAGAACCCCCACCAAAAGGATGAAAGAGCAAACTCACATCAGCCGCTACCACTAATAGGATGATAGAGTAAAACACACTCGCACAATGTGGCATCAACGAGATGACACACCCACCACCAAAAGGATGATGGAGTGAACCCACACCGGCTACTGCCACCAGAAGGATAATAAAACAGAACACTCGCACAATTTGGCTTCAACAAGATGATAGACTCACCACCAAAAGGATGAAGGAGCAAACCTACACCGGCTACTACCACCGAAAGGATGATAGAGAAAAATACTCACACAATCTGAAATCGACGAGATGATAGACCCACCAACAAAAGGATGACAGAGAAAACTCATGCCGCCTACTACCACCAAAAGGATGGTAGAGCAAAACACTCGCACAATTTGACAGTCACTAGTTGACAAACCCACCACCAAAAGGATGACGAAGCAAACTCACACCGGCTACTACCACCAAAAGGATAATAGAATAAAACCCTCACACAATTTGGCACCAACGAGATGACAGACACACCACCAAAAGGATGAAGAAGCAAACTCACACCGGCTACTACCACCAAAAGGATAATAAAATAAAACGCTCGCACAATTTGGCACCAACGAGATGACAGACACACCACCAAAAGGATGACAGAGCAAACTCACACCGGCTACTACCACCAAAAAGAAAATAGAATAAAACACTCGCACAATCTGGCACCAACCAGATGACAGACACACCACCAAAAGGATGACGGAGCAAACTCACACCGGCTACTACCACCAAAAGGGAGATATAGAAAAACCCTCGCCTAATCTGACACCGACGAGATGACAGAACCCCCACCAAAAGGATGATGGAGCAAACTCACATCGACTACTACCACTAAAAGGATGATAGAGCAAAACACAATCGCACAATCTGGCATCAACGAGATAACACACACACCACCAAAATGATGATGGAGCGAACCCACACCGGCTACTGCCACCAAAAGGATAATAAAGCAAAACACTCGGACAATTTGGCTTCAACGAGATGACACACTCACCACCAAAAGGATGACGGAGCAAACCTACGTCGGCTACTACCACCAAAAGGATGATAGAGCAAAATACTCACACAATCTGACATCGACGAGATGACAGACCCACCACCAAAAGGATGACAGAGCAAACTCACGCCGCATACTACCACCAAAAGGATGGTAGTGCAAAACACTCGCACAATTTGACATTCACGAGTTGACAGACCCACCACCAAAAGGATGACGAAGCAAACTCACACCGGCTACTACCACAAAAAGGATAATAGAATAAAACGCTAGCACAATCTGGCACCAATGAGATGAAAGACACACCACCAAAAGGATGACGGAGCAAACTCACGCCCGCTACTACCACCAAAAGGGAGTTTGAGAAAAACACTCGCACAATCTGAAACCGACGAGATGACAGAACCCCCACCAAAAGGATGACAGAGCAAACTCACATCAGCTACTACCACTAATAGGATGATAGAGTAAAACACACTCGCACAATGTGGCATCAACGAGATGACACACCCACCACCAAAAGGATGATGGAGTGAACCCACACCGGCTACTGCCACCAGAAGGATAATAAAACAGAACACTCGCACAATTTGGCTTCAACAAGATGATAGACTCACCACCAAAAGGATGAAGGAGCAAACCTACACCGGCTACTACCACCGAAAGGATGATAGAGAAAAATACTCACACAATCTGAAATCGACGAGATGATAGACCCACCAACAAAAGGATGACAGAGAAAACTCATGCCGCCTACTACCACCAAAAGGATGGTAGAGCAAAACACTCGCACAATTTGACAGTCACTAGTTGACAAAGCCACCACCAAAAGGATGACGAAGCAAACTCACACCGGCTACTACCACCAAAAGGATAATAGAATAAAACCCTCACACAATTTGGCACCAACGAGATGACAGACACACCACCAAAAGGATGACGAAGCAAACTCACACCGGCTACTACCACCAAAAGGATAATAAAATAAAACGCTCGCACAATTTGGCACCAACGAGATGACAGACACACCACCAAAAGGATGACGGAGCAAACTCACACCGGCTACTACCACCAAAAAGAAAATAGAATAAAACACTCGCACAATCTGGCACCAACCAGATGACAGACACACCACCAAAAGGATGACGGAGCAAACTCACACCGGCTACTACCACCAAAAGGGAGATATAGAAAAACCCTCGCATAATCTGACACCGACGAGATGACAGAACCCCCACCAAAAGGATGATGGAGCAAACTCACATCGACTACTACCACTAAAAGGATGATAGAGCAAAACACAATCGCACAATCTGGCATCAACGAGATAACACACACACCACCAAAATGATGATGGAGCGAACCCACACCGGCTACTGCCACCAAAAGGATAATAAAGCAAAACACTCGCACAATTTGGCTTCAACGAGATGACATACTCACCACCAAAAGGATGACGGAGCAAACCTACGTCGGCTACTACCACCAAAAGGATGATAGAGAAAAATACTCACACAATCTGACATCGACGAGATGACAGACCCACCACCAAAAGGATGACAGAGCAAACTCACGCCGCATACTGCTGTTGCACCCCAAAATTTGACCAACAATTATTTATTCATTGAGTGTTGGAAAGTGGATACCTTCATCAGAAAGTTCAAGAGATCCTCAGAAGAAGTGGTTTGAAACCAGGGTTGTGTGCTTCATAGCTTGAGGGTTGTGGGTGCCCCTCAGATGGTTCTGAGACTTTGAGAATGAATTTAATGTTTTGGGAAAGCCTATGAGATGTCTTGATAGCCTTCATGAAGCCCAGAGAAGTCATTATGCAAGAGTTCAGAAGATTCAACCATGAATGATAGAATTAGGGTTTTGACTGGGTCAACCCTAGGATAACTGAAGATTTGGAGAAGGTTGAGACTCAATCCAAGGGCCATGAGATCATGGAATGATGCATAGAGATGATATAAGGATGATTCCTAGGCCAACTCATCATGAGTGAGGAGTTTGAGAAGTTTCAAGTCAGGGTCCCCAAGGATTGTCAGTGAAAAACCCTAATTTGATCCTTATCTCCCAGGCAGTTTTAGCTCAAGATGTTATTGATATCTCACCTTCCCAACAACATTAATGTTGTAGAGCTTGTTCTTAGCTTTAATTTGAGTGGTGGAAGTCCTTGATAGGAGTTGCAGAGCTCAAGTTATGGTTTTGACAAATTACAGGTCAGCAGAGGTGTGTGAATCTGGGTCCTTGAAAGTCACCCAACTTGCAGACAACTTTTGCCCTAGTAGGGTGATTCCTATGACTTCTTGGTCAACATGAATGTTGAAGAGCATCTTCTTAGCTTTAATTTGAGTGGTGGAAGTCCTTGAGGGGATTTGTGGAACTCAACTTATGGTTTGAGCAAGACAGGGGTATTTTGGTCATTTGTCAGTTATAGGTCATTTTAGCCAATGCCTAAAACTCCTATTTCCAAGCCTCAAATGAAAAAACTCAAAACATGAAAGTTGTTCAAAATGGGATTTTAAGTCTATAAAGAAGGCCACAAATTATTGGAAAAGCTCATAGCATGAAGTTACATGATTGGTCAAAAATGAACTAAAAATGGCATATAAGTTTGAAAAGTTGAAATTGAAAATTGGTTTGGAAGATCCACAAATCCAAAATAGGTCATCCAATATATCATTTTGATTGGAAACATCATTTTGAGAACATTGGTTTAGCTAGAATTTTGATTTAAAGCTTTAAAATGGGTGATGCTTTGAAAACTTGTTACTTGAAAAAGAAGGCAACTTGAAAAAACCTTACACAAGGCAAAACCAAGGCTTGTAGTTGTGCACTCCTTCTCAATATCTCATGTAAAGATATTTTAAGACCACATTGCAAGGCATAAGGCATGGGATGTGAGATTTTCAACTTGTCCCCACATGAGATTTTCAAGAACTTTCCACCATGTTCTAGATGAATCTAGAAGTGTCTAATGATCATTATAAGAAGAGTGATCCACAAGGAGTTCAAGGTTGGTGATAGAAGGAGATTTCAGAGGAGGGAGAGAGAGAGAGAAATAGCCATTTAAGCACTTTCTTCAAGTTCAAGCAATTCAAGAAATCTGCATCTACAAGCCATCTCTTTCACAACAAGTGCAAACAGAAACTTGTGCATCACAAGAGGATCTCATTGCAGCCATTTCAAGCCCTGAATCATCCTCCACGAGCACCTACCATCATCACTTGACAGGTTGGTTTCTCTCCATAATTCTCCTAATTTATGCACTTTCAAGTAGTTCTTTAGGTATAGGATTAATGTACTAGGTTAGTTGATTAAACCCTAGGAGTTAGAGCAGGATTCGTGAGGTTTCATGGCAGGTGTTAGTTTCTTTAATCTTCAAGAACTAGCTGTTTAGGGAGTTTTAACTAGCATGGATTAGGTTAGATTAACTAAGGTAGCATGTAGAGCAAGTTTAGATCCTTAGGTTGAAGCTTCACCATGGTTGATCTCAGATGAACATGGTGGAACCATGATCTTAAGGTCTTCTGTTTGTATGATCTAGGGGGAGTTAATGAGAACTACACGTATGGCTGTGTTCCTCTTGATTAGTAGAAGACTTTTCGTTTTGGAATCGTGGCATTTCATGGCCTGAGCAGAGAGAGCGAGTAGCTAGAAGATTAGTGCATGGAGGGAGGGTTTCTGCAAAACCCTAGGTTGAGCTGGGACGATGACTGTTGGCCGTTGGATGAGTCCCCAGCTTCTGACCTTTTCCTTTCATCGTGCGGCCCAAATTGAATAATGAAAACGGAGGGAAACCTCCTCGCTGCAACGCAGCGTTTCATTAAAGCTGAAGACCTGGGCCTGGGTCCAGCTTGCTACGCGCACCCCCCTTTTAGCCCATTCTGAATATTGAACTGGCGCGTGTAGCTATTCGCACCCCACCCCTCCCTCATTTTCTTTATTTTTTATTTTTTATATTGTTTTACATTTTTCATGAACTTTAAAAATTCATAAATAAATGAAAAATAACTCTTTTTTGTCCATTCTTTTTTCTATGTTGAGATAATTTTGTGTAGAAAAATATAAAAATAAAAATGGAATTTTATTTTTAATGTGGAATTTTTAGTGGTATTTTCTTTAATATAGTATATTTTCTTTCTTTTAGTTGATACCTCATTTTGCAAGAATTGTTTTAGGACCTTCCTTTAGTCTTTTTAATCCATTCTTTTTTGTGTAATTAGATGATGAATCATAGTTCCCCATAGGATTTATTCTAGAATTTTAGAATTAAATTTTGATTAGTTTAATTAGGGTAGATTTAGGGTATCCTAATTAGGGTTTTAGGTTGTGCTTAGGTGAAGAATTCATTTTCTTTGAATAGTTTTGTCTTGATTTTTAGGTAGAGGCCCATGTAGATGTTATGGATAGATGTTGTAGACCATTGTGAATGATTGTTAGATTTTTCCCCCTTGGTTTAGTATTTTTAGGTATTTTCTGAAGTTGCCTATTGATTTTGTCTGTGCTGAGGTTATCTGTTCATCTCTGGGGTTTGTTGTGGGGATTTTGTTGTGGGGCTTGTGTTGTCTTGAAGACCTTGTTGGAGAGCATGATGAAGAGAAGATTGTAGATCAAGACCCAGAGACCCAGAGCTTGGTTTGTTCCCTGTCTGTGAGGTTTGAGATCCTGAAGTTTGAAGGAAGTTCATGGTACTTTCCTGAGGAAGGCACTATGAATGACTTTCATTCTTTCTTCTCACCTCTTTCTTAAGTATCCAATGATGTTGGAGCAAACTTGTGAGTTTAATTTCTCCTGAGGAGGAATGTAAACTGATCACATGTTGTTGAGCCACATGGGATACAACTCCTAAGTGGAAGCCTCCTAGTACTTTCCTGAGGAAGGTCCTGTGGGTCTATTCACTTAGTTCCCTTAGTTTATCTAGGATTTCTCAAGTATCCAATGATGATGGAGCCAACATGTGAGTTTAATTTCTCCTGAGGAGGAATGTAAACTGATCACCTGTTGTTGAGCCACATGGGATACAATTCCTAAGTGGAAGCCTCCTAGTACTTTCCTGAGGAAGGTCCTATGAGTCTATTCACTTAGTTCCACTAGTTCAGATAGGATTTCCTAAATATCCAGTGATGTTGGAGCCTGCTTGTGAGTTTAATTTCTCCTGAGGAGGAATATAAACTGATCACAGTGGTTGAGCCACATAGGATATGACTCCTGAGTATACACCTCCTAGTGCTTTCCTGAGGAAGACACTATGAGTCTGCTTGCTTAGCTCCCTTTCTTTGGTAAGCTTGTTCTGAAGCTTGAAGAGTGGGATTGATTTCTCTTGTCTAGGGTTTGGCTTTAGTGCTTAGATTTGATTCAGGATTCTGTGTTAGGGTTAGGATTAGAGAGTAGATCCTTTCTTTCTCAAGTTTGTGTTTTGTTGGCCTGATGGAAACTTCATTTCCCTTATCTGTTATTGCTTGACAGCTTGTTGTTTATCTTCAGTATGATTGCTGTTATTTCATGACTGGCTTGAGGTTGAAACGAGCTTGTGGAGGCTGCTGCCCCACACACATTTCCTCCCTCACTTGCATTGCATGCATTTTACTGTTAAAGCTGATGCTTTTGTCTGTTTTGGTGTATCATTGACATGATCCCTTAGGACTCTCATTTCCTCGGATGAGGATTTGATGATAGACCTTTTAGGTTGAAACCTATGCATGACAACATCTAGGAGTTCCCTGTTCAAACCTCAACCATAGGATGAATCCATGGCATGATAACAGTAGGACTTGATAGTCTCCTTCCTAGTTGGGCCTGTTCTCTTCTCATCTCGAAGCAGTTTAAAATACAGTAATCATGAATGATTTCTTTCGTACGTTACGAGCCTTAAGCTATCTGAAGATGGATGTTTAGTATGGTACCCTTTGGGTAACATGCGACGCATTCACTCTCAGGTCATAGTCTCTAGTGCGGTTGAAATCGCAAACACAATAAAAAGCACTTCTTTTAGGAGATAACCCGTAGTTTCCTGAACTACGTTTGCTCTGATCTTTCATACCAGATGAAAGTACGTAGGCATAGGATGCGATATCCTAGCGAGCAACCTTCCCCATCTTCCCCCGTAGTTAGCCGAACTACGTTGACTCTGATTTCTCATTCTCTGATGGGAATACGTAGGCATAAAGTGCGACGCTTTGCCGAGTCATTTTTCTTTTCTTTTTCAGCCAGCCTTGATAGGTAGATAGATTATAACCAACCCGTCCAAGTAAACAAACAAGCGAGGATCCCGTCGAGTACGACGGACGTGAGGGGTGCTAATACCTTCCCCTTGCGTAACCTGTAACGCCCCGATTCTGAATTCCCATTAATTGTTGAGTCTTTTAATTTATTTAATTGATGTTTGTTTAAATTGAGAAATTATATATTGTTATTATGTGGTGTTTGCTTATTTTATCTATTTTACCGATTCGGAGAGTTTTCGGGGAATTAGAGTAAAAAGGGCATTTTAGACATTTAGCACTTTAGTGTGAGAATTGATTGATAAGTGTTGGAAAGAATTTGAGAGGAAAGAAATAGAGATAGAAATAGAATAAGAGAGTAAAAAGGAAGAAGATAGTAACATAAGAAGAAAAACAAGAGAAGGAAAAGAGGAGAAGAGAAAGAGAAGAGAAAGTGGAGAGGAAAACCTAGAATCATCAAGGAATCATCACCAAAGCTTGCAATCGATCGGTAAGGGTGTGAAACTCCATCATCTCTTTAATGTGTATGATTGTATGTGTAGGTGTGTGGATTTTGTAGAGTTTCTACTCTTTTTCTACTTAGGTTAGAAGTTGGTTTTGTGAGTAGAATGAGGTTTTAATCGGTTAGAACTCGGATTAGACGATGTAGTTTAGTCGGGTGATGGTTGGGTTGTGCTACTGTGATTGGTTTGGATTTAATCGGTTGGTTGTGCGGAGTTTGGGCTTTGAGACAGCCATGGAAGTTCTGTCTTCGCAAGTTCGCCAGGCGAATGGAAGCGAAGCTTCGCCAGGCGAAGCCCAGCGAGCTGTAGCGAAGCAAGTCAGAAGCTAATACCCTGTGTTCGCTGGCAAGTTCGCCAGGCGAGGTGAGTTGGCGAAGGTTCGCCAGGCGAGTGGGTAGCGAGCCTCAGCGAGTAATTCCAGAATTACTCCCAGTGGACTTCGCTGGGGAGTTCGCCAGGCGAAGGCCAGCGAGCATTCGCTGCGTGGCTTCGCCAGGCGAAGGTTGGCGAACCTGGCAGTGTTATTTGTTTTGCTGTTTGTTCATGACCTGATGTTTGATTGATCGATGTGTGAACTATTTTGACATGTCGTGCTGTGGGTGGCCGAAAGGCGTGAATCCTAGATTGTAGAGTAAATGATAAATCTTGAATATTTGATAATCTTGTGTATTTGCTCGAATTGAATAGAAACATATTGATAGGCTGATATGAGAGTAAACCATGTGTGGAATGGTGCATAATGTGAATGCATGATAGATATATGCTATGTATGTGATAAATGCAATGAGTATGTTTGTGAGCATAGTATGCATTTTTGTGTTGAATGATCCCTCGGAGGATTTGCAGAACCTCGTATGATACGATGGTTATATTAGATTCCTTGGAGAATCGGTTGCATTGTGTGATTCCTCGGAGAATCGGTCATAACATGTAATCCCGTGGAGGATTGGTTAGAGTATTTGATTCCGTGGAGAATCTGCTGAGTACTTGATCCCGTGGAGGATCTGCTGAATATTCGATTCCGTGGAGAATCTGATGAATATTTGATTCCGTGGAGAATCTGCTGAGTACTTGATCCCGTGGAGGATCTGCTGAATACTCGATTCCTTAGGGAATTTGTTTAATGAGTCGGTACCGCATTTGCATCTGCATAGAGTCGTGTGTCGGTCTCTATGAGTTGCATGAGTCATCTGTGTATGATGCATTGGTTGTGTGAATATAACTGTGTATGTTATATGTGATTTGTTTGGAGGAAATATAGTGATTGTCCATGTGTATGTGTAGAGACATGATTATTTGTATATGCTTGATGTGGTGAGAACATAATTTGAGTATAACTTGTATAATTATGGAGTTATGTATATATATATATATACAATTTTATGCATTAACTGTTATGATGTTGTTTCTCACCCTTCTGCTGTTTTATAATGCTCTATGAGGCATTGCAGAGTAGGAAGCTGGAGGTTCTTTTGTGAAGCGATGTCTTCATTCTTTTTGGTCAATGGCTCTGATATGTAACATCTGGGTAGTTAGGAAGCCTTTGACTCTTTTGGAGTTACATTTGTTTTGATTCTTTTGTGATACATATGTGTATGTATCTGCTGTGGATATGTTGTAAAGCATGAAATAACTGATGGTTGTATATACCTTTATGAATGTGATTGATTCAATATTTGGATGTTTCCGCTTTTATTCTAAATATTGAGATGTGGGTTACCCATTGTTGCATATCTATTTTGAGCAGGTATCGTATGTGTTTAATTTCATGATAATGTGATGCGCCTCTTTTATACCATGTTTTAATTAAACTCTGATGAAATAAATTTTCTAAGTGCCTAATTGATTTATTTAATTTATTTGGGGGTATAGAAAGGGGGTGTTACATTAAGTGGTATCAGAGCCAGTGTTGAGTCAGTCGTGTCTGTCTTGTTGTTGTGTTGGTTGAACGGTTGTTTAACCTTGTTGTTATTTTTGGGATTCCTCAGAATATGGCAGGTCGTAATGACAATGCTATGGCAGCGGCGTTAGAGGCTATGGCCAGAGCTGTGCAGGGTGCACCTAACGTGAATGCGAATGATGAGTTCAGGAAGAACCAACCACCGGTGTTTAAAGGGAGATTTGATCCGGATGGTGCTCAGATATGGTTAAGGGAAATTGAGAGAATTTTTAGGGTGATGGATTGTGCTGAAGGGAATAAGGTGAGACTAGGGACTCACATGCTGAGAGAAGAGGCCGATGACTGGTGGGTCAGCATGAGGCAAGTTCTTGAGGTCGACGACGAGGAGATTACGTGGGATTTATTTCGTGCTGAGTTTCTAAGGAAGTATTATCCCGAAAGTGTTAAAGGGAAGAGAGAAATGGAATTTCTGGAGTTGAAACAAGGTAATATGTCGGTGGTGGACTACACCGCTAAGTTTACTGAGTTAGTGAAGTTTCACCCTCACTATGATGCGGTTACGGCGGAATTTTCCAAATGTATCAAGTATGAGAATGGCTTGCGTCCAGAGATAAAGCAAGCGGTGGGTTATCAAAGGATATGAAGATTTTCGGATTTGACCGAGTGTTGTAGAATTTATGAAGAAGACAGTAGAGCTCGTTCTACTCATTATAAAGGTTTGAGCGAGAGGAGAGGGAAGCAGCAAGTACGAAGCGGACCTTATGTGACGCCTGCTGATAAGGGCAAACATAGGGGAAACTTTGATAGGAGACCCGGAGGAGGTTCCGGTGCGATCAAATGTTTTAAGTGTGGCGTGATGGGCCACAAGTCTTATGATTGTGGAAAGTTCAAGGCGAAGTGTTCCAACTGTGGACTCTTTGGTCATGATGCAGCAGAGTGTAGAAAGAATGCTGTGAAGTGTTTTAATTGTGGCGAGGTGGGTCACATTAGCCCGAATTGTACCAAACCGAAGCAAGCTCCGGCGGGCGGAAAAGTTTTCGCATTAGCAGGATCAGACACTACTAATGCGGCAGATCGTTTGATTAAAGGTATATGCTTTATTAATGATATGCCTTTAGTTGCTATTATTGATACTGGAGCGACTCACTCGTTCATTTCTCTTGCGTGTGCTAAGCGGTTGGATTTGTGTATGGTTTCTTTGAGTAGTGGTATGGTTATTGGGACTCCCGCTTCGGGGTCGGTAACTACTTCTTTGGTGTGTGCAAGTTGTCCTTTGACCATGTATGGTAAGGACTTCGTTATGGATTTAGTGTGTTTGCCGTTGGAAGGTTTGGACGTAATCTTGGGTATGAATTGGTTGCAATTTAATAGAGTTCATTTGGATTGCTATCACAAGTTAGTAAGGTTTCCTTCTTTGGAAGATGGTGAAAACGAGAGTTTTCTTTCCACTAAAGAGTTGAAGAAACTTTTAGCGGACGAAGCTCAGTTGTTTGGTTTGTTTGCATCGTTGTCGGTGGAGAGCAAAGTGGAGCTCGACGTGTTTCCTGTGGTTTGTGAATTCCCTGAAGTATTTCCGGGAGATGTTGCGGATGTGCCGCCAAAGAGAGAGGTTGAATTTTCTATTGATCTAGTTCAGGGTACTAGACCGATTTCGATGGCCCCGTATCGGATGTCGGCATCGGAGTTGGTGGAATTGAAGAAGCAGTTGAATGATTTGTTGGATAAGAGATTTGTAAGACCAAGTGTTTCTTCTTGGGGTGCGCCGGTATTGTTGGTAAAGAAGAAGGATGGTAGTATGCGATTGTGTATTGATTATCGGTAGTTGAATAAGGTGACAATTAAGAACAAGTATCCGCTTCCAAGAATTGATGATTTGATGGATCAATTGGTTGGAGCCCGTGTTTTTAGTAAGATTGATTTGAGATCCGGTTATCACCAGATTCGGGTTAGGGAAGAAGATATTTTGAAGACGGCTTTTAGAACACGATATGGTCACTACGAGTATACGGTGATGCCATTCGGAGTTTCTAATGCGCCGGGTGTTTTCATGGAATATATGAACCGTATCTTCCACGAGCAGTTGGATCGTTTTGTGGTAGTGTTTATTGACGACATTCTGATTTATTCTAAGTCTCGTGTGGAACACGAAGAACATTTAAGGATTGTGTTGCGGATTTTGAAAGAGAAGAAGTTGTATGCAAAGCTGTCTAAGTGTGAGTTTTGGTTGTCGGAGGTGAGTTTTCTTGGGCATATTATTTCCGGCAATGGTATTAGTGTGGATCCATCCAAGATCGATGCGGTAATGCAATGGGAGACTCCAAGATCGGTTACGGAAATTCGAAGCTTTTTGGGCTTGGCCGGTTACTACCGGAGGTTTATCGAAGGATTTTCAAGGTTAGCACTTCCGTTAACGCAGTTGACTTGTAAAGGAAAGGTTTTTATTTGGGATGTTAATTGTGAAGAGAGTTTCATGGAATTAAAAAGAAGGTTAACGTCAGCGCCAGTTTTGATTTTGCCGAATCCTACGGAACCTTTTGTGGTTTATTGCGATGCTTCTTTGTCAGGATTGGGTGGTGTATTGATGCAAGATGGGAAGGTCGTGGCGTATGCTTCTAGGCAGTTGAGAGTGCATGAAAAGAACTACCCTACTCATGATTTGGAGTTAGCGGCCGTGGTGTTCGTTTTAAAAATTTGGAGGCACTATCTTTATGGTGCAAGATTTGAAGTTTTTAGCGATCACAAGAGTTTGAAGTATTTGTTTGATCAAAAGGAATTGAATATGAGGCAAAGGAGATGGCTAGAACTTTTGAAGGACTATGATTTTGGTTTAAATTATCATCCGGGTAAGGCGAATGTGGTAGCCGATGCCTTAAGTCGGAAGTCGTTGCACGTGTCTACTTTGATGGTTAGAGAGTGGGAACTCTTGGAGAACTTTAGAGATTTGAGTTTGGTTTGCGAGTTAACGCCGAGTAGTGTGAAGCTTGGTATGTTGCATGTCACGAATGATTTCCTTGCTACAGTGTGTGAAAAGCAAAAGTTGGATTTGAAATTTGTGGATTTGATGACGAATGGAAATGAAGATTTCAAAGTTGATGAATTAGGAGTTTTGAGGTTTCGAGGTCGTATTTGTATTCCCGATGATGCAGATTTGAAAAAGATGATATTGGAAGAGGGACATAGGAGTAACTTAAGTATTCATCCGGGAGCGAATAAGATGTATCAGGATTTGAAGAAGATCTTTTGGTGGTCTGGATTGAAAAGCGATGTTGCTCGTTTTGTGTACTCGTGTTTGACTTGTCAGAAGTCTAAGGTGGAGCATCAGAAGCCTAGTGGATTGATGCAACCGTTGGATATTCCAGAATGGAAATGGGATAGTATATCGATGGATTTTGTTACGGGATTGCCGAATACGCAAAGAGGACATAATGCTATTTGGGTGATTGTTGATAGGCTTACTAAATCGGCTCATTTTATTCCGATTGATATTACTTATTCTTTGGAAAGGTTGGCCGAGATTTATGTTGGCACTATTGTGAAGCTTCATGGAGTTCCTAAGAGTATTGTGTCGGATAGAGATCCTAGATTTACTTCAAGATTTTGGGAGAGTTTGCAAGGTGCCTTGGGTTCTAAGTTGAGATTGAGTTCGGCATATCATCCGCAAACGGATGGTCAAACCGAGAGGACGATTCAATCGTTAGAAGATCTGTTGCGTGCTTGTGTGCTTGAACAAGGTGGTGCATGGGACAGTTATTTAGCGTTGATTGAATTCACCTATAATAACAGTTTCCATTCGAGTATCGGTATGGCGCCATTTGAGGCTTTATATGGACGGAGATGTCGAACACCTCTGTGTTGGCATGAGACGGGTGAAAGGTCGGTAGTTGGTCCTGAAATGGTACAGCAAACGACGGAAAAGGTGAAATTTATTCGGGAAAAGATGAGAGCTTCTCAGAATAGACAGAAAAGTTATCATGATAAAAGGAGAAAGGATCTCGAGTTTCAAGAGGGAGACCATGTGTTTTTGAGAGTTACACCGGTTGCGGGTGTGGGTCGTGCCTTGAAGTCGAGAAAGTTGACTTCTCGTTTTATTGGTCCGTATCAGATTGTCGCACGAGTTGGTGCTGTGGCGTATCGTGTGGCGTTGCCTCCGAACCTTTCGAATTTGCATGATGTATTCCATGTCTCGCAACTACGGAAGTATGTTCCGGATCCGTCACATGTGATCCCAATGGATGAAGTTGAAGTAAGAGATAACCTTACAGTTGAAGTTTTACCGGTTAGTATTTTGGACCGTGAAGTTAAGAAACTAAGAGGCAAGGATATTGCGCTTGTGAAAGTGTCCTGGGGAGGTGCCGCGGAAGGCAACATGACTTGGGAATTGGAGAGCAAGATGCGAGAATCGCATCCAGAGTTGTTTGAATCAGGTGATATTTTCGAGGACGAAAATTTCTAAAGTGGGGGAGAGTTGTAACGCCCCGATTCTGAATTCCCATTAATTGTTGAGTCTTTTAATTTATTTAATTGATGTTTGTTTAAATTGAGAAATTATATATTGTTATTATGTGGTGTTTGCTTATTTTATCTATTTTACCGATTCGGAGAGTTTTCGGGGAATTAGAGTAAAAAGGGCATTTTAGACATTTAGCACTTTAGTGTGAGAATTGATTGATAAGTGTTGGAAAGAATTTGAGAGGAAAGAAATAGAGATAGAAATAGAATAAGAGAGTAAAAAGGAAGAAGATAGTAACATAAGAAGAAAAACAAGAGAAGGAAAAGAGGAGAAGAGAAAGAGAAGAGAAAGTGGAGAGGAAAACCTAGAATCATCAAGGAATCATCACCAAAGCTTGCAATCGATCGGTAAGGGTGTGAAACTCCATCATCTCTTTAATGTGTATGATTGTATGTGTAGGTGTGTGGATTTTGTAGAGTTTCTACTCTTTTTCCACTTAGGTTAGAAGTTGGTTTTGTGAGTAGAATGAGGTTTTAATCGGTTAGAACTCGGATTAGACGATGTAGTTTAGTCGGGTGATGGTTGGGTTGTGCTACTGTGATTGGTTTGGATTTAATCGGTTGGTTGTGCGGAGTTTGGGCTTTGAGACAGCCATGGAAGTTCTGTCTTCGCAAGTTCGCCAGGCGAATGGAAGCGAAGCTTCGCCAGGCGAAGCCCAGCGAGCTGTAGCGAAGCAAGTCAGAAGCTAATACCCTGTGTTCGCTGGCAAGTTCGCCAGGCGAGGTGAGTTAGCGAAGGTTCGCCAGGCGAGTGGGTAGCGAGCCTCAGCGAGTAATTCCAGAATTACTCCCAGTGGACTTCGCTGGGGAGTTCGCCAGGCGAAGGCCAGCGAGCATTCGCTGCGTGGCTTCGCCAGGCGAAGGTTGGCGAACCTGGCAGTGTTATTTGTTTTGCTGTTTGTTCATGACCTGATGTTTGATTGATTCAATTATGATTAGTGCCTATATGAATGATCGATGTGTGAACTATTTTGACATGTCGTGCTGTGGGTGGCCGAAAGGCGTGAATCCTAGATTGTAGAGTAAATGATAAATCTTGAATATTTGATAATCTTGTGTATTTGCTCGAATTGAATAGAAACACATTGATAGGCTGATATGAGAGTAAACCATGTGTGGAATGGTGCATAATGTGAATGCATGATAGATATATGCTATGTATGTGATAAATGCAATGAGTATGTTTGTGAGCATAGTATGCATTTTTGTGTTGAATGATCCCCCGGAGGATTTGCAGAACCTCGTATGATACGATGGTTATATTAGATTCCTTGGAGAATCGGTTGCATTGTGTGATTCCTCGGAGAATCGGTCATAACATGTAATCCCGTGGAGGATTGGTTAGAGTATTTGATTCCGTGGAGAATCTGCTGAGTACTTGATCCCGTGGAGGATCTGCTGAATATTCGATTCCGTGGAGAATCTGATGAATATTTGATTCCGTGGAGAATCTGCTGAGTACTTGATCCCGTGGAGGATCTGCTGAATACTCGATTCCTTAGGGAATTTGTTTAATGAGTCGGTACCGCATTTGCATCTGCATAGAGTCGTGTGTCGGTCTCTATGAGTTGCATGAGTCATCTGTGTATGATGCATTGGTTGTGTGAATATAACTGTGTATGTTATATGTGATTTGTTTGGAGGAAATATAGTGATTGTCCATGTGTATGTGTAGAGACATGATTATTTGTATATGCTTGATGTGGTGAGAACATAATTTGAGTATAACTTGTATAATTATGGAGTTATGTATATATATATATACAATTTTATGCATTAACTGTTATGATGTTGTTTCTCACCCTTCTGCTGTTTTATAATGCTCTATGAGGCATTGCAGAGTAGGAAGCTGGAGGTTCTTTTGTGAAGCGATGTCTTCATTCTTTTTGGTAAATGGCTCTGATATGTAACATCTGGGTAGTTAGGAAGCCTTTGACTCTTTTGGAGTTACATTTGTTTTGATTCTTTTGTGATACATATGTGTATGTATCTGCTGTGGATATGTTGTAAAGCATGAAATAACTGATGGTTGTATATACCTTTATGAATGTGATTGATTCAATATTTGGATGTTTCCGCTTTTATTCTAAATATTGAGATGTGGGTTACCCATTGTTGCATATCTATTTTGAGCAGGTATCGTATGTGTTTAATTTCATGATAATGTGATGCGCCTCTTTTATACCATGTTTTAATTAAACTCTGATGAAATAAATTTTCTAAGTGCCTAATTGATTTATTTAATTTATTTGGGGGTATAGAAAGGGGGTGTTACATAACCGACTCCCGAACCCAGACAATGGTTGCGATGACCTTGTCTTACCCTTATTCGTCAGGTTTTTCCGATCGTTTCCTTTCCCGCTCTGAGGGATAAATAACGAAAGGTGGCGACTCTTCTGTCATGCCGGCACCTTATTTTCGCGCAAGCGACAACTACCACCAAAAGGATGGTAGTGCAAAACACTCGCACAATTTGACATTCACGAGTTGACAGACCCACCACCAAAAGGATGACGAAGCAAACTCACACCGGCTACTACCACAAAAAGGATAATAGAATAAAACGCTAGCACAATCTGGCACCAATGAGATGACAGACACACCACCAATAGGATGACGGAGCAAACTCACGCCCGCTACTACCACCAAAAGGGAGTTTGAGAAAAACACTCGCACAATCTGAAACCGACGAGATGACAGAACCCCCACCAAAAGGATGATAGAGCAAACTCACATCAGCTACTACCACTAATAGGATGATAGAGTAAAACACACTCGCACAATGTGGCATCAACGAGATGACACACCCACCTCCAAAAGGATGATGGAGTGAACCCACACCGGCTACTGCCACCAGAAGGATAATAAAACAGAACACTCGCACAATTTGGCTTCAACAAGATGATAGACTCACCACCAAAAGGATATAGGAGCAAACCTACACCGGCTACTACCACCGAAAGGATGATAGAGAAAAATACTCACACAATCTGAAATCGACGAGATGATAGACCCACCAACAAAAGGATGACAGAGAAAACTCATGTCGCCTACTACCACCAAAAGGATGGTAGAGCAAAACACTCGCACAATTTGACAGTCACTAGTTGACAAAGCCACCACCAAAAGGATGACGAAGCAAACTCACACCGGCTACTACCACCAAAAGGATAATAGAATAAAACCCTCACACAATTTGGCACCAACGAGATGACAGACACACCACCAAAAGGATGACGAAGCAAACTCACACCAGCTACTACCACCAAAAGGATAATAAAATAAAACGCTCGCACAATTTGGCACCAACGAGATGACAGACACACCACCAAAAGGATGACGGAGCAAACTCACACCGGCTACTACCACCAAAAAGAAAATAGAATAAAACACTCGCACAATCTGGCACCAACCAGATGACAGACACACCACCAAAAGGATGACGGAGCAAACTCACACCGGCTACTACCACCAAAAGGGAGATATAGAAAAACCCTCGCATAATCTGACACCGACGAGATGACAGAACCCCCACCAAAAGGATGATGGAGCAAACTCACATCGACTACTACCACTAAAAGGATGATAGAGCAAAACACAATCGCACAATCTGGCATCAACGAGATAACACACACACCACCAAAATGATGATGGAGCGAACCCACACCGGCTACTTCCACCAAAAGGATAATAAAGCAAAACACTCGGACAATTTGGCTTCAACGAGATGACAGACTCACCACCAAAAGGATGACGGAGCAAACCTACGTCGGCTACTACCACCAAAAGAATGATAGAGCAAAATACTCACACAATCTGACATCGACGAGATGACAGACCCACCACCAAAAGGATGACAGAGCAAACTCACGCCGCATACTACCACCAAAAGGATGGTAGTGCAAAACACTCGCACAATTTGACATTCACGAGTTGACAGACCCACCACCAAAAGGATGACGAAGCAAACTCACACCGGCTACTACCACAAAAAGGATAATAGAATAAAACGCTAGCACAATCTGGCACCAATGAGATGACAGACACACCACCAAAAGGATGACGGAGCAAACTCACGCCCGCTACTACCACCAAAAGGGAGATTGAGAAAAACAATCGCACAATCTGAAACCGACGAGATGACAGAACCCCCACCAAAAGGATGACAGAGAAAACTCACATCAGCTACTACCACTAATAGGATGATAGAGTAAAACACACTCGCACAAATTGGCATCAACGAGATGACACACCCACCACCAAAAGGATGATGGAGTGAACCCACACCGGCTACTGCCACCAGAAGGATAATAAAACAGAACACTCGCACAATTTGGCTTCAACAAGATGATAGACTCACCACCAAAAGGATGAAGGAGCAAACCTACACCGGCTACTACCACCGAAAGGATGATAGAGAAAAATACTCACACAATCTGAAATCAATGAGATGATAGACCCACCAACAAAAGGATGACAGAGAAAACTCATGCCGCCTACTACCACCAAAAGGATGGTGGAGCAAAACACTCGCACAATTTGACAGTCACTAGTTGACAAACCCACCACCAAAAGGATGACGAAGCAAACTCACACCGGCTACTACCACCAAAAGGATAATAGAATAAAACCCTCACACAATTTGGCACCAACGAGATGACAGACACACCACCAAAAGGATGAAGAAGCAAACTCACACCGGCTACTACCACCAAAAGGATAATAAAATAAAACGCTCGCACAATTTGGCACCAACGAGATGACAGACACACCACCAAAAGGATGACAGAGCAAACTCACACCGGCTACTACCACCAAAAAGAAAATAGAATAAAACACTCGCACAATCTGGCACCAACCAGATGACAGACACACCACCAAAAGGATGACGGAGCAAACTCACACCGGCTACTACCACCAAAAGGGAGATATAGAAAAACCCTCGCCTAATCTAACACCGACGAGATGACAGAACCCCCACCAAAAGGATGATGGAGCAAACTCACATCGACTACTACCACTAAAAGGATGATAGAGCAAAACACAATCGCACAATCTGGCATCAACGAGATAACACACACACCACCAAAATGATGATGGAGCGAACCCACACCGGCTACTGCCACCAAAAGGATAATAAAGCAAAACACTCGGACAATTTGGCTTCAACGAGATGACACACTCACCACCAAAAGGATGACGGAGCAAACCTACTTCGGCTACTACCACCAAAAGGATGATAGAGCAAAATACTCACACAATCTGACATCGACGAGATGACAGACCCACCACCAAAAGAATGACAGAGCAAACTCACGCCGCATACTACCACCAAAAGGATGGTAGTGCAAAACACTCGCACAATTTGACATTCACGAGTTGACAGACCCACCACCAAAAGGATGACGAAGCAAACTCACACCGGCTACTACCACAAAAAGGATAATAGAATAAAACGCTAGCACAATCTGGCACCAATGAGATGACAGACACACCACCAAAAGGATGACGGAGCAAACTCACGCCCGCTACTACCACCAAAAGGGAGTTTGAGAAAAACACTCGCACAATCTGAAACCGACGAGATGAAAGAACCCCCACCAAAAGGATGACAGAGCAAACTCACATCAGCTACTACCACTAATAGGATGATAGAGTAAAACACACTCGCACAATGTGGCATCAACGAGATGACACACCCACCACCAAAAGGATGATGGAGTGAACCCACACCGGCTACTGCCACCAGAAGGATAATAAAACAGAACACTCGCACAATTTGGCTTCAACAAGATGATAGACTCACCACCAAAAGGATGAAGGAGCAAACCTACACCGGCTACTACCACCGAAAGGATGATAGAGAAAAATACTCACACAATCTGAAATCGACGAGATGATAGACCCACCAACAAAAGGATGACAGAGAAAACTCATGCCGCCTACTACCACCAAAAGGATGGTAGAGCAAAACACTCGCACAATTTGACAGTCACTAGTTGACAAACCCACCACCAAAAGGATGACGAAGCAAACTCACACCGGCTACTACCACCAAAAGGATAATAGAATAAAACCCTCACACAATTTGGCACCAACGAGATGACAGACACACCACCAAAAGGATGAAGAAGCAAACTCACACCGGCTACTACCACCAAAAGGATAATAAAATAAAACGCTCGCACAATTTGGCACCAACGAGATGACAGACACACCACCAAAAGGATGACAGAGCAAACTCACACCGGCTACTACCACCAAAAAGAAAATAGAATAAAACACTCGCACAATCTGGCACCAACCAGATGACAGACACACCACCAAAAGGATGACGGAGCAAACTCACACCGGCTACTACCACCAAAAGGGAGATATAGAAAAACCCTCGCCTAATCTGACACCGACGAGATGACAGAACCCCCACCAAAAGGATGATGGAGCAAACTCACATCGACTACTACCACTAAAAGGATGATAGAGCAAAACACAATCGCACAATATGGCATCAACGAGATAACACACACACCACCAAAATGATGATGGAGCGAACCCACACCGGCTACTGCCACCAAAAGGATAATAAAGCAAAACACTCGGACAATTTGGCTTCAACGAGATGACACACTCACCACCAAAAGGATGACGGAGCAAACCTACGTCGGCTACTACCACCAAAAGGATGATAGAGCAAAATACTCACACAATCTGACATCGACGAGATGACAGACCCACCACCAAAAGGATGACAGAGCAAACTCACGCCGCATACTACCTCCAAAAGGATGGTAGTGCAAAACACTCGCACAATTTGACATTCACGAGTTGACAGACCCACCACCAAAAGGATGACGAAGCAAACTCACACTGGCTACTACCACAAAAAGGATAATAGAATAAAACGCTAGCACAATCTGGCACCAATGAGATGACAGACACACCACCAAAAGGATGACGGAGCAAACTCACGCCCGCTACTACCACCAAAAGGGAGTTTGAGAAAAACACTCGCACAATCTGAAACCGACGAGATGACAGAACCCCCACCAAAAGGATGACAGAGCAAACTCACATCAGCTACTACCACTAATAGGATGATAGAGTAAAACACACTCGCACAATGTGGCATCAACGAGATGACACACCCACCACCAAAAGGATGATGGAGTGAACCCACACCGGCTACTGCCACCAGAAGGATAATAAAACAGAACACTCGCACAATTTGGCTTCAACAAGATGATAGACTCACCACCAAAAGGATGAAGGAGCAAACCTACACCGGCTACTACCACCGAAAGGATGATAGAGAAAAATACTCACACAATCTGAAATCGACGAGATGATAGACCCACCAACAAAAGGATGACAGAGAAAACTCATGCCGCCTACTACCACCAAAAGGATGGTAGAGCAAAACACTCGCACAATTTGACAGTCACTAGTTAACAAACCCACCACCAAAAGGATGACGAAGCAAACTCACACCGGCTACTACCACCAAAAGGATAATAGAATAAAACCCTCACACAATTTGGCACCAACGAGATGACAGACACACCACCAAAAGGATGAAGAAGCAAACTCACACCGGCTACTACCACCAAAAGGATAATAAAATAAAACGCTCGCACAATTTGGCACCAACGAGATGACAGACACACCACCAAAAGGATGACAGAGCAAACTCACACCGGCTACTACCACCAAAAAGAAAATAGAATAAAACACTCGCACAATCTGGCACCAACCAGATGACAGACACACCACCAAAAGGATGACGGAGCAAACTCACACCGGCTACTACCACCAAAAGGGAGATATAGAAAAACCCTCGCCTAATCTGACACCGACGAGATGACAGAACCCCCACCAAAAGGATGATGGAGCAAACTCACATCGACTACTACCACTAAAAGGATGATAGAGCAAAACACAATCGCACAATCTGGCATCAACGAGATAACACACACACCACCAAAATGATGATGGAGCGAACCCACACCGGCTACTGCCACCAAAAGGATAATAAAGCAAAACACTCGGACAATTTGGCTTCAACGAGATGACACACTCACCACCAAAAGGATGACGGAGCAAACCTACGTCGGCTACTACCACCAAAAGGATGATAGAGCAAAATACTCACACAATCTGACATCGACGAGATGACAGACCCACCACCAAAAGGATGACAGAGCAAACTCACGTCGCATACTACCACCAAAAGGATGGTAGTGCAAAACACTCGCACAATTTGACATTCACGAGTTGACAGACCCACCACCAAAAGGATGACGAAGCAAACTCACACCGGCTACTACCACAAAAAGGATAATAGAATAAAACGCTAGCACAATCTGGCACCAATGAGATGACAGACACACCACCAAAAGGATGACGGAGCAAACTCACGCCCGCTACTACCACCAAAAGGGAGTTTGAGAAAAACACTCGCACAATCTGAAACCGACGAGATGACAGAACCCCCACCAAAATGATGACAGAGCAAACTCACATCAGCTACTACCACTAATAGGATGATAGAGTAAAACACACTCGCACAATGTGGCATCAACGAGATGACACACCCACCACCAAAAGGATGATGGAGTGAACCCACACCGGCTACTGCCACCAGAAGGATAATAAAACAGAACACTCGCACAATTTGGCTTCAACAAGATGATAGACTCACCACCAAAAGGATGAAGGAGCAAACCTACACCGGCTACTACCACCGAAAGGATGATAGAGAAAAATACTCACACAATCTGAAATCGACGAGATGATAGACCCACCAACAAAAGGATGACAGAGAAAACTCATGCCGCCTACTACCACCAAAAGGATGGTAGAGCAAAACACTCGCACAATTTGACAGTCACTAGTTAACAAACCCACCACCAAAAGGATGACGAAGCAAACTCACACCGGCTACTACCACCAAAAGGATAATAGAATAAAACCCTCACACAATTTAGCACCAACGAGATGACAGACACACCACCAAAAGGATGAAGAAGCATACTCACACCGGCTACTACCACCAAAAGGATAATAAAATAAAACGCTCGCACAATTTGGCACCAACGAGATGACAGACACACCACCAAAAGGATGACAGAGCAAACTCACACCGGCTACTACCACCAAAAAGAAAATAGAATAAAACACTCGCACAATCTGGCACCAACCAGATGACAGACACACCACCAAAAGGATGACGGAGCAAACTCACACCGGCTACTACCACCAAAAGGGAGATATAGAAAAACCCTCGCCTAATCTGACACCGACGAGATGACAGTACCCCCACCAAAAGGATGATGGAGCAAACTCACATCGACTACTACCACTAAAAGGATGATAGAGCAAAACACAATCGCACAATCTGGCATCAACGAGATAACACACACACCACCAAAATGATGATGGAGCGAACCCACACCGGCTACTGCCACCAAAAGGATAATAAAGCAAAACACTCGGACAATTTGGCTTCAACGAGATGACACACTCACCACCAAAAGGATGACGGAGCAAACCTACGTCGGCTACTACCACCAAAAGGATGATAGAGCAAAATACTCACACAATCTGACATCGACGAGATGACAGACCCACCACCAAAAGGATGACAGAGCAAACTCACGTCGCATACTACCACCAAAAGGATGGTAGTGCAAAACACTTGCACAATTTGACATTCACGATTTGACAGACCCACCACCAAAAGGATGACGAAGCAAACTCACACCGGCTACTACCACAAAAAGGATAATAGAATAAAACGCTAGCACAATCTGGCACCAATGAGATGACAGACACACCACCAAAAGGATGACGGAGCAAACTCACGCCCGCTACTACCACCAAAAGGGAGTTTGAGAAAAACACTCGCACAATCTGAAACCGACGAGATGACAGAACCCCCACCAAAAGGATGACAGAGCAAACTCACATCAGCTACTACCACTAATAGGATGATAGAGTAAAACACACTCGCACAATGTGGCATCAACGAGATGACACACCCACCACCAAAAGGATGATGGAGTGAACCCACACCGGCTACTGCCACCAGAAGGATAATAAAACAGAACACTCGCACAATTTGGCTTCAACAAGATGATAGACTCACCACCAAAAGGATGAAGGAGCAAACCTACACCGGCTACTATCACCGAAAGGATGATAGAGAAAAATACTCACACAATCTGAAATAGACGAGATGATAGACCCACCAACAAAAGGATGACAGAGAAAACTCATGCCGCCTACTACCACCAAAAGGATGGTAGAGCAAAACACTCGCACAATTTGACAGTCACTAGTTGACAAACCCACCACCAAAAGGATGACGAAGCAAACTCACACCGGCTACTACCACCAAAAGGATAATAGAATAAAACCCTCACACAATTTGGCACCAACGAGATGACAGACACACCACCAAAAGGATGAAGAAGCAAACTCACACCGACTACTACCACCAAAAGGATAATAAAATAAAACGCTCGCACAATTTGGCACCAACGAGATGACAGACACACCACCAAAAGGATGACAGAGCAAACTCACACCGGCTACTACCACCAAAAAGAAAATAGAATAAAACACTCGCATAATCTGGCACCAACCAGATGACAGACACACCACCAAAAGGATGACGGAGCAAACTCACACCGGCTACTACCACCAAAAGGGAGATATAGAAAAACCCTCGCCTAATCTGACACCGACGAGATGACAGAACCCCCACCAAAAGGATGATGGAGCAAACTCACATCGACTACTACCACTAAAAGGATGATAGAGCAAAACACAATCGCACAATCTGGCATCAACGAGATAACACACACACCACCAAAATGATGATGGAGCGAACCCACACCGGCTACTGCCACCAAAAGGATAATAAAGCAAAACACTCGGACAATTTGGCTTCAACGAGATGACACACTCACCACCAAAAGGATGACGGAGCAAACCTACGTCGGCTACTACCACCAAAAGGATGATAGAGCAAAATACTCACACAATCTGACATCGACGAGATGACAGACCCACCACCAAAAGGATGACAGAGCAAACTCACGTCGCATACTACCACCAAAAGGATGGTAGTGCAAAACACTCGCACAATTTGACATTCACGAGTTGACAGACCCACCACCAAAAGGATGACGAAGCAAACTCACACCGGCTACTACCACAAAAAGGATAATAGAATAAAACGCTAGCACAATCTGGCACCAATGAGATGACAGACACACCACCAAAAGGATGACGGAGCAAACTCACGCCCGCTACTACCACCAAAAGGGAGTTTGAGAAAAACACTCGCACAATCTGAAACCGACGAGATGACAGAACCCCCACCAAAAGGATGACAGAGCAAACTCACATCAGCTACTACCACTAATAGGATGATAGAGTAAAACACACTCGCACAATGTGGCATCAACGAGATGACACACCCACCACCAAAAGGATGATGGAGTGAACCCACACCGGCTACTGCCACCAGAAGGATAATAAAACAGAACACTCGCACAATTTGGCTTCAACAAGATGATAGACTCACCACCAAAAGGATGAAGGAGCAAACCTACACCGGCTACTACCACCGAAAGGATGATAGAGAAAAATACTCACACAATCTGAAATCGACGAGATGATAGACCCACCAACAAAAGGATGACAGAGAAAACTCATGCCGCCTACTACCACCAAAAGGATGGTAGAGCAAAACACTCGCACAATTTGAAAGTCACTAGTTGACAAACCCACCACCAAAAGGATGACGAAGCAAACTCACAACGGCTACTACCACCAAAAGGATAATAGAATAAAACCCTCACACAATTTGGCACCAACGAGATGACAGACACACCACCAAAAGGATGAAGAAGCAAACTCACACCGACTACTACCACCAAAAGGATAATAAAATAAAACGCTCGCACAATTTGGCACCAACGAGATGACAGACACACCACCAAAAGGATGACAGAGCAAACTCACACCGGCTACTACCACCAAAAAGAAAATAGAATAAAACACTCGCATAATCTGGCACCAACTAGATGACAGACACACCACCAAAAGGATGACGGAGCAAACTCACACCGGCTACTACCACCAAAAGGGAGATATAGAAAAACCCTCGCCTAATCTGACACCGACGAGATGACAGAACCCCCACCAAAAGGATGATGGAGCAAACTCACATCGACTACTACCACTAAAAGGATGATAGAGCAAAACACAATCGCACAATCTGGCATCAACGAGATAACACACACACCACCAAAATGATGATGGAGCGAACCCACACCGGCTACTGCCACCAAAAGGATAATAAAGCAAAACACTCGGACAATTTGGCTTCAACGAGATGACACACTCACCACCAAAAGGATGACGGAGCAAACCTACGTCGGCTACTACCACCAAAAGGATGATAGAGCAAAATACTCACACAATCTGACATCGACGAGATGACAGACCCACCACCAAAAGGATGACAGAGCAAACTCACGTCGCATACTACCACCAAAAGGATGGTAGTGCAAAACACTCGCACAATTTGACATTCACGAGTTGACAGACCCACCACCAAAAGGATGACGAAGCAAACTCACACCGGCTACTACCACAAAAAGGATAATAGAATAAAACGCTAGCACAATCTGGCACCAATGAGATGACAGACACACCACCAAAAGGATGACGGAGCAAACTCACGCCCGCTACTACCACCAAAAGGGAGTTTGAGAAAAACACTCGCACAATCTGAAACCGACGAGATGACAGAACCCCCACCAAAAGGATGACAGAGCAAACTCACATCAGCTACTACCACTAATAGGATGATAGAGTAAAACACACTCGCACAATGTGGCATCAACGAGATGACACACCCACCACCAAAAGGATGATGGAGTGAACCCACACCGGCTACTGCCACCAGAAGGATAATAAAACAGAACACTCGCACAATTTGGCTTCAACAAGATGATAGACTCACCACCAAAAGGATGAAGGAGCAAACCTACACCGGCTACTACCACCGAAAGGATGATAGAGAAAAATACTCACACAATCTGAAATCGACGAGATGATAGACCCACCAACAAAAGGATGACAGAGAAAACTCATGCCGCCTACTACCACCAAAAGGATGGTAGAGCAAAACACTCGCACAATTTGACAGTCACTAGTTAACAAACCCACCACCAAAAGGATGACGAAGCAAACTCACACCGGCTACTACCACCAAAAGGATAATAGAATAAAACCCTCACACAATTTGGCACCAACGAGATGACAGACACACCACCAAAAGGATGAAGAAGCATACTCACACCGGCTACTACCACCAAAAGGATAATAAAATAAAACGCTCGCACAATTTGGCACCAACGAGATGACAGACACACCACCAAAAGGATGACAGAGCAAACTCACACCGGCTACTACCACCAAAAAGAAAATAGAATAAAACACTCGCACAATCTGGCACCAACCAGATGACAGACACACCACCAAAAGGATGACGGAGCAAACTCACACCGGCTACTACCACCAAAAGGGAGATATAGAAAAACCCTCGCCTAATCTGACACCGACGAGATGACAGAACCCCCACCAAAAGGATGATGGAGCAAACTCACATCGACTACTACCACTAAAAGGATGATAGAGCAAAACACAATCGCACAATCTGGCATCAACGAGATAACACACACACCACCAAAATGATGATGGAGCGAACCCACACCGGCTACTGCCACCAAAAGGATAATAAAGCAAAACACTCGGACAATTTGGCTTCAACGAGATGACACACTCACCACCAAAAGGATGACGGAGCAAACCTACGTCGGCTACTACCACCAAAAGGATGATAGAGCAAAATACTCACACAATCTGACATCGACGAGATGACAGACCCACCACCAAAAGGATGACAGAGCAAACTCACGTCGCATACTACCACCAAAAGGATGGTAGTGCAAAACACTCGCACAATTTGACATTCACGAGTTGACAGACCCACCACCAAAAGGATGACGAAGCAAACTCACACCGGCTACTACCACAAAAAGGATAATAGAATAAAACGCTAGCACAATCTGGCACCAATGAGATGACAGACACACCACCAAAAGGATGACGGAGAAAACTCACGCCCGCTACTACCACCAAAAGGGAGTTTGAGAAAAACACTCGCACAATCTGAAACCGACGAGATGACAGAACCCCCACCAAAAGGATGACAGAGCAAACTCACATCAGCTACTACCACTAATAGGATGATAGAGTAAAACACACTCGCACAATGTGGCATCAACGAGATGACACACCCACCACCAAAAGGATGATGGAGTGAACCCACACCGGCTACTGCCACCAGAAGGATAATAAAACAGAACACTCGCACAATTTGGCTTCAACAAGATGATAGACTCACCACCAAAAGGATGAAGGAGCAAACCTACACCGGCTACTATCACCGAAAGGATGATAGAGAAAAATACTCACACAATCTGAAATAGACGAGATGATAGACCCACCAACAAAAGGATGACAGAGAAAACTCATGCCGCCTACTACCACCAAAAGGATGGTAGAGCAAAACACTCGCACAATTTGACAGTCACTAGTTGACAAACCCACCACCAAAAGGATGACGAAGCAAACTCACACCGGCTACTACCACCAAAAGGATAATAGAATAAAACCCTCACACAATTTGGCACCAACGAGATGACAGACACACCACCAAAAGGATGAAGAAGCAAACTCACACCGACTACTACCACCAAAAGGATAATAAAATAAAACGCTCGCACAATTTGGCACCAACGAGATGACAGACACACCACCAAAAGGATGACAGAGCAAACTCACACCGGCTACTACCACCAAAAAGAAAATAGAATAAAACACTCGCATAATCTGGCACCAACTAGATGACAGACACACCACCAAAAGGATGACGGAGCAAACTCACACCGGCTACTACCACCAAAAGGGAGATATAGAAAAACCCTCGCCTAATCTGACACCGACGAGATGACAGAACCCCCACCAAAAGGATGATGGAGCAAACTCACATCGACTACTACCACTAAAAGGATGATAGAGCAAAACACAATCGCACAATCTGGCATCAACGAGATAACACACACACCACCAAAATGATGATGGAGCGAACCCACACCGGCTACTGCCACCAAAAGGATAATAAAGCAAAACACTCGGACAATTTGGCTTCAACGAGATGACACACTCACCACCAAAAGGATGACGGAGCAAACCTACGTCGGCTACTACCACCAAAAGGATGATAGAGCAAAATACTCACACAATCTGACATCGACGAGATGACAGACCCACCACCAAAAGGATGACAGAGCAAACTCACGCCGCATACTACCACCAAAAGGATGGTAGTGCACAACACTCGCACAATTTGACATTCACGAGTTGACAGACCCACCACCAAAAGGATGACGAAGCAAACTCACACCGGCTACTACCACAAAAAGGATAATAGAATAAAACGCTAGCACAATCTGGCACCAATGAGATGACAGACACACCACCAAAAGGATGACGGAGCAAACTCACGCCCGCTACTACCACCAAAAGGGAGTTTGAGAAAAACACTCGCACAATCTGAAACCGACGAGATGACAGAACCCCCACCAAAAGGATGACAGAGCAAACTCACATCATCTACTACCACTAATAGGATGATAGAGTAAAACACACTCGCACAATGTGGCATCAACGAGATGACACACCCACCACCAAAAGGATGATGGAGTGAACCCACACCGGCTACTGCCACCAGAAGGATAATAAAACAGAACACTCGCACAATTTGGCTTCAACAAGATGATAGACTCACCACCAAAAGGATGAAGGAGCAAACCTACACCGGCTACTACCACCGAAAGGATGGTAGTGCAAAACACTCACACAATCTGAAATCGATGAGATGATAGACCCACCAACAAAAGGATGACAGAGCAAACTCACGCCGCCCACTACCACCAAAAGGATGGTAGAGCAAAACACTCGCACAATTTGACAGTCACTAGTTGACAAACCCACCCCTAAAAGGATGACAAAGCAAACTCACAACGGCTACTACCACCAAAAGGATAATAGAATTAAACCCTAACACAATCTGGCACCAACGAGATGACAGACACACCACCAAAAGGATGACGGAGCAAACTCACACCGGCTACTACCACCAAAAGGGAGATTGAGAAAAACACTCGCACAATCTGACACCGACGAGATGACAGAACCCCCACCAAAAGGATGATGGAGCAAACTCACATCGACTACTACCACTAAAAGGATGATAGAGCAAAACACACTCGCACAATCTGGCATCAACGAGATAACACACACACCACCAAAAGGATGATGGAGCGAACCCACACCGGCTACTGCCACCAAAAGGATAATAAAGCCAAACACTCACACAATTTGGCTTCAACGAGATGACAGACTCACCACCAAAAGGATGACGGAGCAAACCTACGTCGGCTACTACCACCAAAAGGATGATAGAGAAAAATACGCACACAATCTGACATCGACGAGATGACAGACCCACCACCAAAAGGATTACAGAGCAAACTCACGCCGCATACTACCACCAAAAGGATGGTAGTGCAAAACACTCGCACAATTTGACATTCACGAGTTGACAGACCCACCACCAAAAGGATGACGAAGCAAACTCACACCGGCTACTACCACAAAAAGGATAATAGAATAAAACGCTAGCACAATCTGGCACCAATGAGATGACAGACACACCACCAAAAGGATGACGGAGCTAACTCACCCCGGCTACTACCACCAAAAGGGAGATTGAGAAAAACACTCGCACAATCTGACACCGACGAGATGACAGAATCCCCACCAAAAGGATGATAGAGCAAACTCACATCAGCTACTACCACTAATAGGATGATAGACTAAAACACACTCGCACAATGTGGCATCAACGAGATGACACACCCACCACCGAAAGGATGATGGAGTGAACCCACACCGGCTACTGCCACCAGAAGGATAATAAAACAGAACACTCGCACAATTTGGCTTCAACTAGATGATAGACTCACCACCAAAAGGATGAAGGAGCAAACCTACACCGGATACTACCACCAAAAGGATGATAGAGAAAAATACTCACACAATCTGAAATCGACGAGATGATAGACCCACCAACAAAAGGATGACAGAGCAAACTCACGCCGCCTACTACCACCAAAAGGATGGTAGAGCAAAACACTCGCACAAGTTGACAGTCACTAGTTGACAAACCCACCCCCAAAAGGATGACGGAGAAAACTCACAGCGGCTACTACCACCAAAAGGATAATAGAATAAAACCCTCACACAATTTGGCACCCACGAGATGACAGACACACCACCAAAAGGATGACGAAGCAAACTCACACCGGCTACTACCACCAAAAGGATAATAAAATAAAACGCTCGCACAATTTGGCACCAACGAGATGACAGACACACCACCAAAAGGATGACGGAGCAAACTCACACCGGCTACTACCACCAAAAAGAAAATAGAATAAAACACTCGCACAATCTGGCACCAACCAGATGACAGACACACCACCAAAAGGATGACGGAGCAAACTCACACCGGCTACTACCACCAAAAGGGAGATATAGAAAAACCCTTGCATAATCTGACACCGACGAGATGACAGAACCCCCAACAAAAGGATGATGGAGCAAACTCACATCGACTACTACCACTAAAAGGATGATAGAGCAAAACACAATCGCACAATCTGGCATCAACGAGATAACACACACACCACCAAAATGATGATGGAGCGAACCCACACCGGCTACTGCCACCAAAAGGATAATAAAGCAAAACACTCGCACAATTTGGCTTCAACGAGATGACAAACTCACCACCAAAAGGATGACGGAGCAAACCTACGTCGGCTACTACCACCAAAAGGATGATAGAGAAAAATACGCACACAATCTGACATCGACGAGATGACAGACCCACCACCAAAAGGATTACAGAGCAAACTCACGCCGCATACTACCACCAAAAGGATGGTAGTGCAAAACACTCGCACAATTTGACATTCACGAGTTGACAGACCCACCACCAAAAGGATGACGAAGCAAACTCACACCGGCTACTACCACAAAAAGGATAATAGAATAAAACGCTAGCACAATCTGGCACCAATGAGATGACAGACACACCACCAAAAGGATGACGGAGCTAACTCACCCCGGCTACTACCACCAAAAGGGAGATTGAGAAAAACACTCGCACAATCTGACACCGACGAGATGACAGAATCCCCACCAAAAGGATGATAGAGCAAACTCACATCAGCTACTACCACTAATAGGATGATAGACTAAAACACACTCGCACAATGTGGCATCAACGAGATGACACACCCACCACCGAAAGGATGATGGAGTGAACCCACACCGGCTACTGCCACCAGAAGGATAATAAAACAGAACACTCGCACAATTTGGCTTCAACTAGATGATAGACTCACCACCAAAAGGATGAAGGAGCAAACCTACACCGGATACTACCACCAAAAGGATGATAGAGAAAAATACTCACACAATCTGAAATCGACGAGATGATAGACCCACCAACAAAAGGATGACAGAGCAAACTCACGCCGCCTACTACCACCAAAAGGATGGTAGAGCAAAACACTCGCACAAGTTGACAGTCACTAGTTGACAAACCCACCCCCAAAAGGATGACGGAGAAAACTCACAGCGGCTACTACCACCAAAAGGATAATAGAATAAAACCCTCACACAATTTGGCACCCACGAGATGACAGACACACCACCAAAAGGATGACGAAGCAAACTCACACCGGCTACTACCACCAAAAGGATAATAAAATAAAACGCTCGCACAATTTGGCACCAACGAGATGACAGACACACCACCAAAAGGATGACGGAGCAAACTCACACCGGCTACTACCACCAAAAAGAAAATAGAATAAAACACTCGCACAATCTGGCACCAACCAGATGACAGACACACCACCAAAAGGATGACGGAGCAAACTCACACCGGCTACTACCACCAAAAGGGAGATATAGAAAAACCCTTGCATAATCTGACACCGACGAGATGACAGAACCCCCAACAAAAGGATGATGGAGCAAACTCACATCGACTACTACCACTAAAAGGATGATAGAGCAAAACACAATCGCACAATCTGGCATCAACGAGATAACACACACACCACCAAAATGATGATGGAGCGAACCCACACCGGCTACTGCCACCAAAAGGATAATAAAGCAAAACACTCGCACAATTTGGCTTCAACGAGATGACAAACTCACCACCAAAAGGATGACGGAGCAAACCTACGTCGGCTACTACCACCAAAAGGATGATAGAGCAAAATACTCACACAATCTGACATCGACGAGATGACAGACCCACCACCAAAAGGATGACAGAGCAAACTCACGCCGCATACTACCACCAAAAGGATGGTAGTGCAAAACACTCGCACAATTTGACATTCACGAGTTGACAGACCCACCACCAAAAGGATGACGAAGCAAACTCACACCGGCTACTACCACAAAAAGGATAATAGAATAAAACGCTAGCACAATCTGGCACCAATGAGATGACAGGCACACCACCAAAAGGATGACGGAGCAAACTCACGCCCGCTACTACCACCAAAAGGGAGATTGAGAAAAACACTCGCACAATCTGAAACCGACGAGATGACAGAACCCCCACCAAAAGGATGACAGAGCAAACTCACATCAGCTACTGCCACTAATAGGATGATAGAGTAAAACACACTCGCACAATGTGGCATCAACGAGATGACACACCCACCACCAAAAGGATGATGGAGTGAACCCACACCGGCTACTGCCACCAGAAGGATAATAAAACAGAACACTCGCACAATTTGGCTTCAACAAGATGATAGACTCACCACCAAAAGGATGAAGGAGCAAACCTACACCGACTACTACCACCAAAAGGATGATAGAGAAAAATACTCACACAATCTGAAATCGATGAGATGATAGACCCACCAACAAAAGGATGACAGAGCAAACTCACGCCGCCTACTACCACCAAAAGGATGGTAGAGCAAAACACTCGCACAATTTGACAGTCACTAGTTGACAAACCCACCCCTAAAAGGATGACAAAGCAAACTCACAGCGGCTACTACCACCAAAAGGATAATAGAATTAAACCCTAACACAATCTGGCACCAACGAGATGACAGACACACCACCAAAAGGATGACGGAGCAAACTCACACCGGCTACTACCACCAAAAGGATAATAAAATAAAACGCTCGCACAATTTGGCACCAACGAGATGACAGACACACCACCAAAAGGATGACGGAGCAAACTCACACCGGCTACTACCACCAAAAAGAAAATAGAATAAAACACTCGCACAATCTGGCACCAACCAGATGACAGACACACCACCAAAAGGATGACGGAGCAAACTCACACCGGCTACTACCACCAAAAGGGAGATATAGAAAAACCCTCGCATAATCTGACACCGACGAGATGACAGAACCCCCAACAAAAGGATGATGGAGCAAACTCACATCGACTACTACCACTAAAAGGATGATAGAGCAAAACACAATCGCACAATCTGGCATCAACGAGATAACACACACACCACCAAAATGATGATGGAGCGAACCCACACCGGCTACTGCCACCAAAAGGATAATAAAGCAAAACACTCGCACAATTTGGCTTCAACGAGATGACAAACTCACCACCAAAAGGATGACGGAGCAAACCTACGTCGGCTACTACCACCAAAAGGATGATAGAGCAAAATACTCACACAATCTGACATCGACGAGATGACAGACCCACCACCAAAAGGATGACAGAGCAAACTCACGCCGCATACTACCACCAAAAGGATGGTAGTGCAAAACACTCGCACAATTTGACATTCACGAGTTGACAGACCCACCACCAAAAGGATGACGAAGCAAACTCACACCGGCTACTACCACAAAAAGGATAATAGAATAAAACGCTAGCACAATCTGGCACCAATGAGATGACAGGCACACCACCAAAAGGATGACGGAGCAAACTCACGCCCGCTACTACCACCAAAAGGGAGATTGAGAAAAACACTCGCACAATCTGAAACCGACGAGATGACAGAACCCCCACCAAAAGGATGACAGAGCAAACTCACATCAGCTACTGCCACTAATAGGATGATAGAGTAAAACACACTCGCACAATGTGGCATCAACGAGATGACACACCCACCACCAAAAGGATGATGGAGTGAACCCACACCGGCTACTGCCACCAGAAGGATAATAAAACAGAACACTCGCACAATTTGGCTTCAACAAGATGATAGACTCACCACCAAAAGGATGAAGGAGCAAACCTACACCGACTACTACCACCAAAAGGATGATAGAGAAAAATACTCACACAATCTGAAATCGATGAGATGATAGACCCACCAACAAAAGGATGACAGAGCAAACTCACGCCGCCTACTACCACCAAAAGGATGGTAGAGCAAAACACTCGCACAATTTGACAGTCACTAGTTGACAAACCCACCCCTAAAAGGATGACAAAGCAAACTCACAGCGGCTACTACCACCAAAAGGATAATAGAATTAAACCCTAACACAATCTGGCACCAACGAGATGACAGACACACAACCAAAAGGATGACGGAGCAAACTCACACCGGCTACTACCACCAAAAGGGAGATTGAGAAAAACACTCGCACAATCTGACACCGACGAGATGACAGAACCCCCACCAAAAGGATGATGGAGCAAACTCACATCGACTACTACCACTAAAAGGATGATAGAGCAAAACACACTCGCACAATCTGGCATCAACGAGATAACACACACACCACCAAAAGGATGATGGAGCGAACCCACACCGGCTACTGCCACCAAAAGGATAATAAAGCCAAACACTCACACAATTTGGCTTCAACGAGATGACAGACTCACCACCAAAAGGATGACGGAGCAAACCTACGTCGGCTACTACCACCAAAAGGATGATAGAGAAAAATACGCACACAATCTGACATCGACGAGATGACAGACCCACCACCAAAAGGATGACAGAGCAAACTCACGCCGCATACTACCACTAAAAGGATGGTAGTGCAAAACACTCGCACAATTTGACATTCACGAGTTGACAGACCCACCACCAAAAGGATGACGAAGCAAACTCACACCGGCTACTACCACAAAAAGGATAATAGAATAAAACGCTAGCACAATCTGGCACCAATGAGATGACAGACACACCACCAAAAGGATGACGGAGCTAACTCACACCGGCTACTACCACCAAAAGGGAGATTGAGAAAAACACTCGCACAATCTGACACCGACGAGATGACAGAATCCCCACCAAAAGGATGATAGAGCAAACTCACATCAGCTACTACCACTAATAGGATGATAGAGTAAAACACACTCGCACAATGTGGCATCAACGAGATGACACACCCACCACCGAAAGGATGATGGAGTGAACCCACACCGGCTACTGCCACCAGAAGGATAATAAAACAGAACACTCGCACAATTTGGCTTCAACAAGATGATAGACTCACCACCAAAAGGATGAAGGAGCAAACCTACACCGACTACTACCACCAAAAGGATGATAGAGAAAAATACTCACACAATCTGAAATCGATGAGATGATAGACCCACCAACAAAAGGATGACAGAGCAAACTCACGCCGCCTACTACCACCAAAAGGATGGTAGAGCAAAACACTCGCACAATTTGACAGTCACTAGTTGACAAACCCACCCCTAAAAGGATGACAAAGCAAACTCACAGCGGCTACTACCACCAAAAGGATAATAGAATTAAACCCTAACACAATCTGGCACCAACGAGATGACAGACACACCACCAAAAGGATGACGGAGCAAACTCACACCGGCTACTACCACCAAAAGGGAGATTGAGAAAAACACTCGCACAATCTGACACCGACGAGATGACAGAACCCCCACCAAAAGGATGATGGAGCAAACTCACATCGACTACTACCACTAAAAGGATGATAGAGCAAAACACACTCGCACAATCTGGCATCAACGAGATAACACACACACCACCAAAAGGATGATGGAGCGAACCCACACCGGCTACTGCCACCAAAAGGATAATAAAGCCAAACACTCACACAATTTGGCTTCAACGAGATGACAGACTCACCACCAAAAGGATGACGGAGCAAACCTACGTCGGCTACTACCACCAAAAGGATGATAGAGAAAAATACGCACACAATCTGACATCGACGAGATGACAGACCCACCACCAAAAGGATGACAGAGCAAACTCACGCCGCATACTACCACTAAAAGGATGGTAGTGCAAAACACTCGCACAATTTGACATTCACGAGTTGACAGACCCACCACCAAAAGGATGACGAAGCAAACTCACACCGGCTACTACCACAAAAAGGATAATAGAATAAAACGCTAGCACAATCTGGCACCAATGAGATGACAGACACACCACCAAAAGGATGACGGAGCTAACTCACACCGGCTACTACCACCAAAAGGGAGATTGAGAAAAACACTCGCACAATCTGACACCGACGAGATGACAGAATCCCCACCAAAAGGATGATAGAGCAAACTCACATCAGCTACTACCACTAATAGGATGATAGAGTAAAACACACTCGCACAATGTGGCATCAACGAGATGACACACCCACCACCGAAAGGATGATGGAGTGAACCCACACCGGCTACTGCCACCAGAAGGATAATAAAACAGAACACTCGCACAATTTGGCTTCAACAAGATGATAGACTCACCACCAAAAGGATGAAGGAGCAAACCTACACCGACTACTACCACCAAAAGGATGATAGAGAAAAATACTCACACAATCTGAAATCGATGAGATGATAGACCCACCAACAAAAGGATGACAGAGCAAACTCACGCCGCCTACTACCACCAAAAGGATGGTAGAGCAAAACACTCGCACAATTTGACAGTCACTAGTTGACAAACCCACCCCTAAAAGGATGACAAAGCAAACTCACAGCGGCTACTACCACCAAAAGGATAATAGAATTAAACCCTAACACAATCTGGCACCAACGAGATGACAGACACACCACCAAAAGGATGACGGAGCAAACTCACACCGGCTACTACCACCAAAAGGGAGATTGAGAAAAACACTCGCACAATCTGACACCGACGAGATGACAGAACCCCCACCAAAAGGATGATGGAGCAAACTCACATCGACTACTACCACTAAAAGGATGATAGAGCAAAACACACTCGCACAATCTGGCATCAACGAGATAACACACACACCACCAAAAGGATGATGGAGCGAACCCACACCGGCTACTGCCACCAAAAGGATAATAAAGCCAAACACTCACACAATTTGGCTTCAACGAGATGACAGACTCACCACCAAAAGGATGACGGAGCAAACCTACGTCGGCTACTACCACCAAAAGGATGATAGAGAAAAATACGCACACAATCTGACATCGACGAGATGACAGACCCACCACCAAAAGGATGACAGAGCAAACTCACGCCGCATACTACCACTAAAAGGATGGTAGTGCAAAACACTCGCACAATTTGACATTCACGAGTTGACAGACCCACCACCAAAAGGATGACGAAGCAAACTCACACCGGCTACTACCACAAAAAGGATAATAGAATAAAACGCTAGCACAATCTGGCACCAATGAGATGACAGACACACCACCAAAAGGATGACGGAGCTAACTCACACCGGCTACTACCACCAAAAGGGAGATTGAGAAAAACACTCGCACAATCTGACACCGACGAGATGACAGAATCCCCACCAAAAGGATGATAGAGCAAACTCACATCAGCTACTACCACTAATAGGATGATAGAGTAAAACACACTCGCACAATGTGGCATCAACGAGATGACACACCCACCACCGAAAGGATGATGGAGTGAACCCACACCGGCTACTGCCACCAGAAGGATAATAAAACAGAACACTCGCACAATTTGGCTTCAACAAGATGATAGACTCACCACCAAAAGGATGAAGGAGCAAACCTACACCGACTACTACCACCAAAAGGATGATAGAGAAAAATACTCACACAATCTGAAATCGATGAGATGATAGACCCACCAACAAAAGGATGACAGAGCAAACTCACGCCGCCTACTACCACCAAAAGGATGGTAGAGCAAAACACTCGCACAATTTGACAGTCACTAGTTGACAAACCCACCCCTAAAAGGATGACAAAGCAAACTCACAGCGGCTACTACCACCAAAAGGATAATAGAATTAAACCCTAACACAATCTGGCACCAACGAGATGACAGACACACCACCAAAAGGATGACGGAGCAAACTCACACCGGCTACTACCACCAAAAGGGAGATTGAGAAAAACACTCGCACAATCTGACACCGACAAGATGACAGAACCCCCACCAAAAGGATGATGGAGCAAACTCACATCGACTACTACCACTAAAAGGATGATAGAGCAAAACACACTCGCACAATCTGGCATCAACGAGATAACACACACACCACCAAAAGGATGATGGAGCGAACCCACACCGGCTACTGCCACCAAAAGGATAATAAAGCCAAACACTCACACAATTTGGCTTCAACGAGATGACAGACTCACCACCAAAAGGATGACGGAGCAAACCTACGTCGGCTACTACCACCAAAAGGATGATAGAGAAAAATACGCACACAATCTGACATCGACGAGATGACAGACCCACCACCAAAAGGATGACAGAGCAAACTCACGCCGCATACTACCACTAAAAGGATGGTAGTGCAAAACACTCGCACAATTTGACATTCACGAGTTGACAGACCCACCACCAAAAGGATGACGAAGCAAACTCACACCGGCTACTACCACAAAAAGGATAATAGAATAAAACGCTAGCACAATCTGGCACCAATGAGATGACAGACACACCACCAAAAGGATGACGGAGCTAACTCACACCGGCTACTACCACCAAAAGGGAGATTGAGAAAAACACTCGCACAATCTGACACCGACGAGATGACAGAATCCCCACCAAAAGGATGATAGAGCAAACTCACATCAGCTACTACCACTAATAGGATGATAGAGTAAAACACACTCGCACAATGTGGCATCAACGAGATGACACACCCACCACCAAAAGGATGATGGAGTGAACCCACACCGGCTACTGCCACCAGAAGGATAATAAAACAGAACACTCGCACAATTTGGCTTCAACTAGATGATAGACTCACCACCAAAAGGATGAAGGAGCAAACCTACACCGGATACTACCACCAAAAGGATGATAGAGAAAAATACTCACACAATCTGAAATCGACGAGATGATAGACCCACCAACAAAAGGATGACAGAGCAAACTCACGCCGCCTACTACCACCAAAAGGATGGTAGAGCAAAACACTCGCACAAGTTGACAGTCACTAGTTGACAAACCCACCCCCAAAAGGATGACGGAGCAAACTCACAGCGGCTACTACCACCAAAAGGATAATAGGATTAAACCCTCACACAATCTGGCACCAACGAGATGACAAACCCACCCCCAAAAGGATGACGGAGCAAACTCACAGCGGCTACTTCCACCAAAAGGATAATAGAATTAAACCCTCACACAATCTGGCACCAACGAGATGACAGACACACCACCAAAAGGATGACGGAGCAAACTCACACCGGCTACTACCACCAAAAGGGAGATTGAGAAAAACACTCGCACAATCTGACACCGACGAGATGACAGAACCCCCACCAAAAGGATGATGGAGCAAACTCACATCGACTACTACCACTAAAAGGGTGATAGAGCAAAACACACTCGCACAATCTCGCATCAACGAGATAACACACACACCACCAAAAGGATGATGGAGCGAACCCACACCGGCTACTACCACCAAAAGGATAATAAAGCCAAACACTCGCACAAGTTGGCTTCAACGAGATGACAGACTCACCACCAAAAGGATGACGGAGCACACCTACGTCGGCTACTACCACCAAAAGGATGATAGAGAAAAATACTCACACAATCTGACATCGACGAGATGACAGACCCACCACCAAAAGGATGACAGAGCAAACTCACGCCGCATACTACCACCAAAAGGAAGGTAGTGCAAAACACTCGCACAATTTGACATTCACGAGTTGACAGACCCACCACCAAAAGGATGACGAAGCAAACTCACACCGGCTACTACCACAAAAAGGATAATAGAATAAAACGCTAGCACAATCTGGCACCAATGAGATGACAGACACACCACCAAAAGGATGACGGAGCAAACTCACGCCCGCTACTACCACCAAAAGGGAGATTGAGAAAAACACTCGCACAATCTGAAACCGACAAGATGACAGAACCCCCACCAAAAGGATGACAGAGCAAACTCACATCAGCTACTACCACTAATAGGATGATAGAGTAAAACACACTCGCACAATGTGGCATCAACGAGATGACACACCCACCACCAAAAGGATGATGGAGTGAACCCACACCGGCTACTGCCACCAGAAGGATAATAAAACAGAACACTCGCACAATTTGGCTTCAACAAGATGATAGACTCACCACCAAAAGGATGAAGGAGCAAACCTACACCGGCTACTACCACCGAAAGGATGATAGAGAAAAATACTCACACAATCTGAAATCGACGAGATGATAGACCCACCAACAAAAGGATGACAGAGAAAACTCATGCCGCCTACTACCACCAAAAGGATGGTAGAGCAAAACACTCGCACAATTTGACAGTCACTAGTTGACAAAGCCACCACCAAAAGGTTGACGAAGCAAACTCACACCGGCTACTACCACCAAAAGGATAATAGAATAAAACCCTCACACAATTTGGCACCAACGAGATGACAGACACACCACCAAAAGGATGACGAAGCAAACTCACACCGGCTACTACCACCAAAAGGATAATAAAATAAAACGCTCGCACAATTTGGCACCAACGAGATGACAGACACACCACCAAAAGGATGACGGAGCAAACTCACACCGGCTACTACCACCAAAAAGAAAATAGAATAAAACACTCGCACAATCTGGCACCAACCAGATGACAGACACACCACCAAAAGGATGACGGAGCAAACTCACACCGGCTACTACCACCAAAAGGGAGATATAGAAAAACCCTCGCATAATCTGACACCGACGAGATGACAGAACCCCCACCAAAAGGATGATGGAGCAAACTCACATCGACTACTACCACTAAAAGGATGATAGAGCAAAACACAATCGCACAATCTGGCATCAACGAGATAACACACACACCACCAAAATGATGATGGAGCGAACCCACACCGGCTACTGCCACCAAGAGGATAATAAAGCAAAACACTCGCACAATTTGGCTTCAACGAGATGACACACTCACCACCAAAAGGATGACGGAGCAAACCTACGTCGGCTACTACCACCAAAAGGATGATAGAGAAAAATACTCACACAATCTGACATCGACGAGATGACAGACCCACCACCAAAAGGATGACAGAGCAAACTCACGCCGCATACTACCACCAAAAGGATGGTAGTGCAAAACACTCGCACAATTTGACATTCACGAGTTGACAGACCCACCACCAAAAGGATGACGAAGCAAACTCACACCGGCTACTACCACAAAAAGGATAATAGAATAAAACGCTAGCACAATCTGGCACCAATGAGATGACAGACAAACCACCAAAAGGATGACGGAGCAAACTCACGCCCGCTACTACCACCAAAAGGGAGATTGAGAAAAACACTCGCACAATCTGAAACCGACGACATGACAGAACCCCCACCAAAAGGATGACAGAGCAAACTCACATCAGCTACTACCACTAATAGGATGATAGAGTAAAACACACTCGCACAATGTGGCATCAACGAGATGACACACCCACCACCAAAAGGATGATGGAGTGAACCCACACCGGCTACTGCCACCAGAAGGATAATAAAACAGAACACTCGCACAATTTGGCTTCAACAAGATGATAGACTCACCACCAAAAGGATGAAGGAGCAAACCTACACCGGCTACTACCACCAAAAGGATGATAGAGAAAAATACTCACACAATCTGAAATCGACGAGATGATAGACCCACCAACAAAAGGATGACAGAGCAAACTCACGCCGCCTACTACCACCAAAAGGATGGTAGAGCAAAACACTCGCACAAGTTGACAGTCACTAGTTGACAAACCCACCCCCAAAAGGATGACGGAGCAAACTCACAGCTGCTACTACCACCAAAAGGATAATAGGATTAAACCCTCACACAATCTGGCACCAACGAGATGACAAACCCACCCCCAAAAGGATAACGGAGCAAACTCACAGCGGCTACTACCACCAAAAGGATAATAGAATTAAACCCTCACACAATCTGGCACCAACGAGATGACAGACACACCACCAAAAGGATGACGGAGCAAACTCACACCGGCTACTACCACCAAAAGGGAGATTGAGAAAAACACACGCACAATCTGACACCGACGAGATGACAGAACCCCCACCAAAAGGATGATGGAGCAAACTCACATCGACTACTACCACTAAAAGGGTGATAGAGCAAAACACACTCGCACAATCTCGCATCAACGAGATAACACACACACCACCAAAAGGATGATGGAGCGAACCCACACCGGCTACTACCACCAAAAGGATAATAAAGCCAAACACTCGCACAAGTTGGCTTCAACGAGATGACAGACTCACCACCAAAAGGATAACGGAGCACACCTACGTCGGCTACTACCACCAAAAGGATGATAGAGAAAAATACTCACACAATCTGACATCGACGAGATGACAGACCCACCACCAAAAGGATGACAGAGCAAACTCACGCCGCATACTACCACCAAAAGGAAGGTAGTGCAAAACACTCGCACAATTTGACATTCACGAGTTGACAGACCCACCACCAAAAGGATGACGAAGCAAACTCACACCGGCTACTACCACAAAAAGGATAATAGAATAAAACGCTAGCACAATCTGGCACCAATGAGATGACAGACACACCACCAAAAGGATGACGGAGCAAACTCACACCGGCTACTACCACCAAAAGGGAGATTGAGAAAAACACTCGCACAATCTGACACCGACGAGATGACAGAATCCCCACCAAAAGGATGACAGAGCAAACTCACATCAGCTACTACCACTAATACGATGATAGAGTAAAACACACTCGCACAATGTGGCATCAACGAGATGACACACCAACCACCGAAAGGATGATGGAGTGAACCCACACCGGCTACTGCCACCAGAAGGATAATAAAACAGAACACTCGCACAATTTGGCTTCAACTAGATGATAGACTCACCACCAAAAGGATGAAGGAGCAAACCTACACCGGCTACTACCACCAAAAGGATGATAGAGAAAAATACTCACACAATCTGAAATCGATGAGATGATAGACCCACCAACAAAAGGATGACAGAGCAAACTCACGCCGCCTACTACCACCAAAAGGATGGTAGAGCAAAACACTTGCACAAGTTGACAGTCACTAGTTGACAAACCCACCCCCAAAAGGATGACGGAGCAAACTCACAGCGGCTACTACCACCAAAAGGATAATAGAATTAAACCCTCACACAATCCGGCACCAACGAGATGACAGACACACCACCAAAAGGATGACGGAGCAAACTCACATCGGCTACTACCACCAAAAGGGAGATTGAGAAAAACACTCGCACAATCTGACACCGACGAGATGACAGAACCCCCACCAAAAGGATGATGGAGCAAACTCAAATCGACTACTACCACTAAAAGGATGATAGATCAAAACACACTCGCACAATCTGGCATCAGCGAGATAACACACACACCACCAAAAGGATGATGGAGCGAACCCTCACCGGCTACTGCCACCAAAAGGATAATAAAGCCAAACACTCGCACAAGTTGGCTTCAACGAGATGACAGACTCACCACCAAAAGGATGACGGAGCAAACCTACGTCGGCTACTACCACCAAAAGGATGATAGAGAAAAATACTCACACAATCTGACATCGACGAGATGACAGACCCACCACCAAAAGGATGACAGAGCAAACTCACGCCACATACTACCACCAAAAGGATGGTAGTGCAAAACACTCGCACAATTTGACATTCACGAGTTGACAGACCCACCACCAAAAGGATGACGAATCAAACTCACACCGGCTACTACCACAAAAAGGATAATAGAATAAAACGCTAGCACAATCTGGCACCAATGAGATGACAGACACACCACCAAAAGGATGACGGAGAAAACTCACACCGGCTACTACCACCAAAAGGGAGATTGAGAAAAACACTCGCACAATCTGACACCGACGAGATGACAGAACCCCCACCAAAAGGATGACAGAGCAAACTCACATCAGCTACTACCACTAACAGGACGATAGAGTAAAACACACTCGCACAATGTGGCATCAACGAGATCACACACCCACCACCGAAAGGATGATGGAGTGAACCCACACCGGCTACTGCCACCAGAAGGATAATAAAACAGAACACTCGCACAATTTGGCTTCAACTAGATGATAGACTCACCACCAAAAGGATGAAGGATCAAACCTACACCGACTACTACCACCAAAAGGATGATAGAGAAAAATACTCACACAATCTGAAATCGATGAGATGATAGAACCACCAACAAAAGGATGACAGAGCAAACTCACGCCGCCTACTAACACCAAAAGGATGGTAGAGCAAAACACTTGCACAAGTTGACAGTCACTAGTTGACAAACCCACCCCCAAAAGGATGACGGAGCAAACTCACAGCGGCTACTACCACCAAAAGGATAATAGAATTAAACCCTCACACAATCCGGCACCAACGAGATGACAGACACACCACCAAAAGGATGACGGAGCAAACTCACATCGGCTACTACCACCAAAAGGGAGATTGAGAAAAACACTCGCACAATCTGACACCGACGAGATGACAGAACCCCCACCAAAAGGATGATGGAGCAAACTCACATCGACTACTACCACTAAAAGGATGATAGATCAAAACACACTCGCACAATCTGGCATCAGCGAGATAACACACACACCACCAAAAGGATGATGGAGCGAACCCTCACCGGCTACTGCCACCAAAAGGATAATAAAGCCAAACACTCGCACAAGTTGGCTTCAACGAGATGACAGACTCACCACCAAAACGATGACGGAGCAAACCTACGTCGGCTACTACCACCAAAAGGATGATAGAGAAAAATACTCACACAATCTGACATCGACGAGATGACAGACCCACCACCAAAAGGATGACAGAGCAAACTCACGCCACATACTACCACCAAAAGGATGGTAGTGCAAAACACTCGCACAATTTGACATTCACGAGTTGACAGACCCACCACCAAAAGGATGACGAAGCAAACTCACACCGGCTACTACCACAAAAAGGATAATAGAATAAAACGCTAGCACAATCTGGCACCAATGAGATGACAGACACACCACCAAAAGGATGACGGAGAAAACTCACACCGGCTACTACCACCAAAAGGGAGATTGAGAAAAACACTCGCACAATCTGACACCGACGAGATGACAGAACCCCCACCAAAAGGATGACAGAGCAAACTCACATCAGCTACTACCACGAACAGGACGATAGAGTAAAACACACTCGCACAATGTGGCATCAACGAGATGACACACCCACCACCGAAAGGATGATGGAGTGAACCCACACCGGCTACTGCCACCAGAAGGATAATAAAACAGAACACTCGCACAATTTGGCTTCAACTAGATGATAGACTCACCACCAAAAGGATGAAGGAGCAAACCTACACCGGCTACTACCACCAAAAGGATGATAGAGAAAAATACTCACACAATCTGAAATCGACGAGATGATAGACCCACCAACAAAAGGATGACAGAGCAAACTCACGCCGCCTACTACCACCAAAAGGATGGTAGAGCAAAACACTCGCACAAGTTGACAGTCACTAGTTGACAAACCCACCCCCAAAAGGATGACGGAGCAAACTCACACCGGCTACTACCACCAAAAGGATAATAGAATTAAACCCTCACACAATCTGGCACCAACGAGATGACAGACACACCACCAAAAGGATGACAGAGCAAACTCACACCGGCTACTACCACCAAAAGGAAAATAGAATAAAACACTCGCACAATCTGGCACCAACGAGATGAAAGACACACCACCAAAAGGATCACGGAGCAAACTCACACCGGCTACTACCACCAAAAGGAAAATAGAATTAAACAGTCGCACAATCTGGCACCAACGAGATGACAGACACACCACCAAAAGGATGACGGAGCAAACTCACACCGGCTACTACCACCAAAAGGGAGATTGAGAAAAACACTCGCACAATCTGACACCGACGAGATGACAGAACCCCCACCAAAAGGATGACAGAGCAAACTCACATCAGCTACTACCACTAATAGGACGATAGAGTAAAACACACTCGCACAATGTGGCATCAACGAGATGACACACCCACCACTGAAAGGATGACGGAGTGAACCCACACCGGCTACTGCCACCAGAAGGATAATAAAACAGAACACTCGCACAATTTGGCTTCAACTAGATGATAGACTCACCACCAAAAGGATGAAGGAGCAAACCTACACCGGCTACTACCACCAAAAGGATGATAGAGAAAAATACTCACACAATCTGAAATCGACGAGATGATAGACCCACCAACAAAAGGATGACAGAGCAAACTCACGCCGCCTACTACCACCAAAAGGATGGTAGAGCAAAACACTCGCACAAGTTGACAGTCACTAGTTGACAAACCCACCCCCAAAAGGATGACGGAGCAAACTCACAGCGGCTACTACCACCAAAAGGATAATAGAATTAAACCCTCACACAATCTGGCACCAACGAGATGACAGACACACCACCAAAAGGATGACGGAGCAAACTCACACCGGCTACTACCACCAAAAGGGAGATTGAGAAAAACACTCGCACAATCTGACACCGACGAGATGACAGAACCCCCACCAAAAGGATGATGGAGCAAACTCACATCGACTACTACCACTAAAAGGATGATAGAGCAAAACACACTCGCACAATCTGTCATCAACGAGATAACACACACACCACCAAAAGGATGATGGAGCGAACCCTCACCGGCTACTGCCACCAAAAGGATAATAAAGCCAAACACTCGCACAAGTTGGCTTCAACGAGATGACAGACTCACCACCAAAAGGATGACGGAGCAAACCTACGTCGGCTACTACCACCAAAAGGATGATAGAGAAAAATACTCACACAATCTGACATCGACGAGATGACAGACCCACCACCAAAAGGATGACAGAGCAAACTCACGCCACATACTACCACCAAAAGGATGGTAGTGCAAAACACTCGCACAATTTGACATTCACGAGTTGACAGACCCACCACCAAAAGGATGACGAAGCAAACTCACACCGGCTACTACCACAAAAAGGATAATAGAATAAAACGCTAGCACAATCTGGCACCAATGAGATGACAGACACACCACCAAAAGGATGACGGAGCAAACTCACACCGGCTACTACCACCAAAAGGGAGATTGAGAAAAACACTCGCACAATCTGACACCGACGAGATGACAGAACATCCACCAAAAGGATGACAGAGCAAACTCACATCAGCTACTACCACTAATAGGACGATAGAGTAAAACACACTCGCACAATGTGGCATCAACGAGATGACACACCCACCACTGAAAGGATGATGGAGTGAACCCACACCGGCTACTGCCACCAGAAGGATAATAAAACAGAACACTCGCACAATTTGGCTTCAACTAGATGATAGACTCACCACCAAAAGGATGAAGGAGCAAACCTACACCGGCTACTACCACCAAAAGGATGATAGAGAAAAATACTCACACAATCTGAAATCGACGAGATGATAGACCCACCAACAAAAGGATGACAGAGCAAACTCACGCCGCCTACTACCACCAAAAGGATGGTAGAGCAAAACACTCGCACAAGTTGACAGTCACTAGTTGACAAACCCACCCCCAAAAGGATGACGGAGCAAACTCACAGCGGCTACTACCACCAAAAGGATAATAGAATTAAACCCTCACACAATCTGGCACCAACGAGATGACAGACACACCACCAAAAGGATGACGGAGCAAACTCACACCGGCTACTACCACCAAAAGGGAGATTGAGAAAAACACTCGCACAATCTGACACCGACGAGATGACAGAACCCCCACCAAAAGGATGATGGAGCAAACTCACATCGACTACTACCACTAAAAGGATGATAGAGCAAAACACACTCGCACAATCTGTCATCAACGAGATAACACACACACCACCAAAAGGATGATGGAGCGAACCCTCACCGGCTACTGCCACCAAAAGGATAATAAAGCCAAACACTCGCACAAGTTGGCTTCAACGAGATGACAGACTCACCACCAAAAGGATGACGGAGCAAACCTACGTCGGCTACTACCACCAAAAGGATGATAGAGAAAAATACTCACACAATCTGACATCGACGAGATGACAGACCCACCACCAAAAGGATGACAGAGCAAACTGACGCTGCATACTACCACCAAAAGGATGGTAGTGCAAAACACTCGCACAATTTGACATTCACGAGTTGACAGACCCACCACCAAAAGGATGACGAAGCAAACTCACACCGGCTACTACCACAAAAAGGATAATAGAATAAAACGCTAGCACAATCTGGCACCAATGAGATGACAGATACACCACCAAAAGGATGACGGAGAAAACTCACACCAGCTACTACCACCAAAAGGGAGATTGAGAAAAACACTTGCACAATCTGACACCGACGAGATGACAGAACCCCCACCAAAAGGATGACAGAGCAAACTCACATCAGCTACTACCACTAATAGGACGATAGAGTAAAACACACTCGCACAATGTGGCATCAACGAGATGACACACCCACCACTGAAAGGATGACGGAGTGAACCCACACCGGCTACTGCCACCAGAAGGATAATAAAACAGAACACTCGCACAATTTGGCTTCAACTAGATGATAGACTCACCACCAAAAGGATGAAGGAGCAAACCTACACCGGCTACTACCACCAAAAGGATGATAGAGAAAAATACTCACACAATCTGAAATCGACGAGATGATAGACCCACCAACAAAAGGATGACAGAGCAAACTCACGCCGCCTACTACCACCAAAAGGATGGTAGAGCAAAACACTCGCACAAGTTGACAGTCACTAGTTGACAAACCCACCCCCAAAAGGATGACGGAGCAAACTCACAGCGGCTACTACCACCAAAAGGATAATAGAATTAAACCCTCACACAATCTGGCACCAACGAGATGACAGACACACCACCAAAAGGATGACGGAGCAAACTCACACCGGCTACTACCACCAAAAGGGAGATTGAGAAAAACACTCGCACAATCTGACACCGACGAGATGACAGAACCCCCACCAAAAGGATGATGGAGCAAACTCACATCGACTACTACCACTAAAAGGATGATAGAGCAAAACACACTCGCACAATCTGTCATCAACGAGATAACACACACACCACCAAAAGGATGATGGAGCGAACCCTCACCGGCTACTGCCACCAAAAGGATAATAAAGCCAAACACTCGCACAAGTTGGCTTCAACGAGATGACAGACTCACCACCAAAAGGATGACGGAGCAAACCTACGTCGGCTACTACCACCAAAAGGATGATAGAGAAAAATACTCACACAATCTGACATCGACGAGATGACAGACCCACCACCAAAAGGATGACAGAGCAAACTGACGCTGCATACTACCACCAAAAGGATGGTAGTGCAAAACACTCGCACAATTTGACATTCACGAGTTGACAGACCCACCACCAAAAGGATGACGAAGCAAACTCACACCGGCTACTACCACAAAAAGGATAATAGAATAAAACGCTAGCACAATCTGGCACCAATGAGATGACAGATACACCACCAAAAGGATGACGGAGAAAACTCACACCAGCTACTACCACCAAAAGGGAGATTGAGAAAAACACTCGCACAATCTGACACCGACGAGATGACAGAACCCCCACCAAAAGGATGACAGAGCAAACTCACATCAGCTACTACCACTAATAGGACGATAGAGTAAAACACACTCGCACAATGTGGCATCAACGAGATGACACACCCACCACCGAAAGGATGATGGAGTGAACCCACACCGGCTACTGCCACCAGAAGGATAATAAAACAGAACACTCGCACAATTTGGCTTCAACTAGATGATAGACTCACCACCAAAAGGATGAAGGAGCAAACCTACACCGGCTACTACCACCAAAAGGATGATAGAGAAAAATACTCACACAATCTGAAATCGACGAGATGATAGACCCACCAACAAAAGGATGACAGAGCAAACTCACGCCGCCTACTACCACCAAAAGGATGGTAGAGCAAAACACTCGCATAAGTTGACAGTCACTAGTTGACAAACCCACCCCCAAAAGGATGACGGAGCAAACTCACATCGGCTACTACCACCAAAAGGATAATAGAATTAAACCCTCACACAATCTGGCACCAACGAGATGACAGACACACCACCAAAAGGATGACGGAGCAAACTCACACCGGCTACTACCACCAAAAGGGAGATTGAGAAAAACACTCGCACAATCTGACACCGACGAGATGACAGAACCCCCACCAAAAGGATGATGGAGCAAACTCACATCTACTACTACCACTAAAAGGATGATAGAGCAAAACACACTCGCACAATATGGCATCAACGAGATAACACACACACCACCAAAAGGATGATGGAGCGAACCCACACCGGCTACTGCCACCAAAAGGATAATAAAGCAAAACACTCGCACAATTTGGCTTCAACGAGATGACAGACTCACCACCAAAAGGATGACGGAGCAAACCTACGTCGGCTACTACCACCAAAAGGATGATAGAGCAAAATGCTCACATAATCTGACATCGACGAGATGACAGACCCACCACCAAAAGGATGACAGAGCAAACTCACGCCGCATACTACCACCAAAAGGAGGGTAGTGCAAAACACTCGCACAATTTGACATTCACGAGTTGACAGACCCACACCAAAAGGATGACGAAGCAAACTCACACCGGCTACTACCACAAAACGGATAATAGAATAAAACGCTAGCACAATCTGGCACCAATGAGATGACAGACACACCACCAAAAGGATGACGGAGCAAACTCACACCGACTACTACCACCAAAAGGGAGATTGAGAAAAACACTCTCACAATCTGACACCGACGAGATGACAGAACCCCCACCAAAAGGATGATGGAGCAAACTCACATCAGCTACTACCACTAATAGGATGATAGAGTAAAACACACTCGCACAATGTGGCATCAACGAGATGACACACCCACCACCAAAAGGATGATGGAGTGAACCCACACCGGCTACTGCCACCAGAAGGATAATAAAACAGAACACTCGCACAATTTGGCTTCACCTAGATGATAGACTCACCACCAAAAGGATGAAGGAGCAAACCTACACCGGCTACTACCACCAAAAGGATGATAGAGAAAAATACTCACAGAATCTGAAATCGACGAGATGATAGACCCACCAACAAAAGGATGACAGAGCAAACTCACGCCGCCTACTACCACCAAAAGGATGGTAGAGCAAAACACTCGCACAAGTTGACAGTCACTAGTTGACAAACCCACCCCCCAAAAGGATGACGGAGCAAACTCACAGCGGCTACTACCACCAAAAGGATAATAGAATTAAACCCTCACACAATCTGGCACCAACGAGATGACAGACACACCACCAAAAGGATGACGGAGCAAACTCACACCGGCTACTACCACCAAAAGGGAGATTGAGAAAAACACTCGCACAATTTGACACCGACGAGATGACAGAACCCCCACCAAAAGGATGATGGAGCAAACTCACATCGACTACTACCACTAAAAGGATGATAGAGCAAAACACACTCGCACAATCTGGCATCAACGAGATAACACACGCACCACCAAAAGGATGATGCAGCGAACCCACACCGGCTACTGCCACCAAAAGGATAATAAAGCAAAACACTCGCACAATTTGGCTTCAACGAGATGACAGACTCACCACCAAAAGGATGACGGAGCAAACCTACGTCGGCTACTACCACCAAAAGGATGATAGAGCAAAATACTCACACAATCTGACATCGACGTGATGACAGACCCACCACCAAAAGGATGACAGAGCAAACTCACGCCGCATACTACCACCAAAAGGATGGTAGTGCAAAACACTCGCACAATTTGACATTCACGAGTTGACAGACCCAGCACCAAAAGGATGACAAAGCAAACTCACACCGGCTACTACCACAAAAAGGATAATAGAATAAAACGCTAGCACAATCTGGCACCAATGAGATGACAGACACACCACCAAAAGGATGACGGAGCAAACTCACACCGGCTACTACCACCAAAAGGGAGATTGAGAAAACCACTCGCACAATCTGACACCGACGAGATGACAGAACCCCCACCAAAAGGATGATGGAGCAAACTCATATCAGCTACTACCACTAATAGGACGATAGAGTAAAACACACTCGCACAATGTGGCATCAACGAGATGACACACCCACCACCGAAAGGATGATGGAGTGAACCCACACCGGCTACTGCCACCAGAAGGATAATAAAACAGAACACTCGCACAATTTGGCTTCAACTAGATGATAGACTCACCACCAAAAGGATGAAGGAGCAAACCTACACCGGCTACTACCACCAAAAGGATGATAGAGAAAAATACTCACACAATCTGAAATCGACGAGATGATAGACCCACCAACAAAAGGATGACAGAGCAAACTCACGCCGCCTACTACCACCAAAAGGATGGTAGAGCAAAACACTCGCACAAGTTGACAGTCACTAGTTGACAAACCCACCCCCCAAAAGGATGACGGAGCAAACTCACAGCGGCTACTACCACCAAAAGGATAATAGAATTAAACCCTCACACAATCTGGCACCAACGAGATGACAGACACACCACCAAAAGGATGACGGAGCAAACTCACATCGGCTACTACCACCAAAAGGGAGATTGAGAAAAACACTCGCACAATTTGACACCGACGAGATGACAGAACCCCCACCAAAAGGATGATGGAGCAAACTCACATCGACTACTACCACTAAAAGGATGATAGAGCAAAACACACTCGCACAATCTGGCATCAACGAGATAACACACGCACCACCAAAAGGATGATGCAGCGAACCCACACCGGCTACTGCCACCAAAAGGATAATAAAGCAAAACACTCGCACAATTTGGCTTCAACGAGATGACAGACTCACCACCAAAAGGATGACGGAGCAAACCTACGTCGGCTACTACCACCAAAAGGATGATAGAGCAAAATACTCACACAATCTGACATCGACGTGATGACAGACCCACCACCAAAAGGATGACAGAGCAAACTCACGCCGCATACTACCACCAAAAGGATGGTAGTGCAAAACACTCGCACAATTTGACATTCACGAGTTGACAGACCCAGCACCAAAAGGATGACAAAGCAAACTCACACCGGCTACTACCACAAAAAGGATAATAGAATAAAACGCTAGCACAATCTGGCACCAATGAGATGACAGACACACCACCAAAAGGATGACGGAGCAAACTCACACCGGCTACTACCACCAAAAGGGAGATTGAGAAAACCACTCGCACAATCTGACACCGACGAGATGACAGAACCCCCACCAAAAGGATGATGGAGCAAACTCATATCAGCTACTACCACTAATAGGACGATAGAGTAAAACACACTCGTACAATGTGGCATCAACGAGATGACACACCCACCACCGAAAGGATGATGGAGTGAACCCACACCGGCTACTGCCACCAGAAGGATAATAAAACACAACACTCGCACAATTTGGCTTCAACTAGATGATAGACTCACCACCAAAAGGATGAAGGAGCAAACCTACACCGGCTACTACCACCAAAAGGATGATAGAGAAAAATACTCACACAATCTGAAATCGACGAGATGATAGACCCACCAACAAAAGGATGACAGAGCAAACTCACGCCGCCTACTACAACCAAAAGGATGGTAGAGCAAAACACTCGCACAAGTTGACAGTCACTAGTTGACAAACCCACCCCCCAAAAGGATGACGGAGCAAACTCACAGCGGCTACTACCACCAAAAGGATAATAGAATTAAACCCTCACACAATCTGGCACCAACGAGATGACAGACACACCACCAAAAGGATGACGGAGCAAACTCACACCGGCTACTACCACCAAAAGGGAGATTGAGAAAAACACTCGCACAATTTGACACCGACGAGATGACAGAACCCCCACCAAAAGGATGATGGAGCAAACTCACATCGACTACTACCACTAAAAGGATGATAGAGCAAAACACACTCGCACAATCTGGCATCAACGAGATAACACACGCACCACCAAAAGGATGATGCAGCGAACCCACACCGGCTACTGCCACCAAAAGGATAATAAAGCAAAACACTCGCACAATTTGGCTTCAACGAGATGACAGACTCACCACCAAAAGGATGACGGAGCAAACCTACGTCGGCTACTACCACCAAAAGGATGATAGAGCAAAATACTCACACAATCTGACATCGACGTGATGACAGACCCACCACCAAAAGGATGACAGAGCAAACTCACGCCGCATACTACCACCAAAAGGATGATAGTGCAAAACACTCGCACAATTTGACATTCACGAGTTGACAGACCCAGCACCAAAAGGATGACAAAGCAAACTCACACCGGCTACTACCACAAAAAGGATAATAGAATAAAACGTTAGCACAATCTGGCACCAATGAGATGACAGACACACCACCAAAAGGATGACGGAGCAAACTCACACCGGCTACTACCACCAAAAGGGAGATTGAGAAAACCACTCGCACAATCTGACACCGACGAGATGACAGAACCCCCACCAAAAGGATGATGGAGCAAACTCATATCAGCTACTACCACTAATAGGATGATAGAGTAAAACACACTCGCACAATGTGGCATCAACGAGATAACACACCCACCACCAAAAGGATGACGGAGTGAACCCACACCGGCTACTGCCACCAGAAGGATAATAAAACAGAACACTCGCACAATTTGGCTTCAACTAGATGATAGACTCACCACCAAAAGGATGAAGGAGCAAACCTACACCGGCTACTACCACCAAAAGGATGATAGAGAAAAATACTCACACAATCTGAAATCGACGAGATGATAGACCCACCAACAAAAGGATGACAGAGCAAACTCACGCCGCCTACTATCACCAAAAGGATGGTAGAGCAAAACTCTCGCACAATTTGACAGTCACTAATTGAAAAACCCACCACCAAAAGGATGACGAAGCAAACTCACACCGGCTACTACCACCAAAAGGATAATAGAATTAAACCCTCACACAATCTGGCACCAACGAGATGACAGACACACCACAAAAAGGATGATGGAGCAAACTCACACCGGCTACTACCACCAAAAGGAAAATAGAATAAAACACTCGCACAATCTGGCACCAACGAGATGACAGACACACCACCAAAAGGATGACGGCGCAAACTCACATCGGCTACTACCACCAAAAGGAAAATAGAATAAAACACTTGCACAATCTGGCACCAACGAGATGACAGACACACCACCAAAAGGATGACGGAGCAAACTCACATCGGCTACTACCACCAAAAGGAAAGTAGAATTAAACAGTCGCACAATCTGACACCAACGAGATGACAGACACACCACCAAAAGGATGACGGAGCAAACTCACACTGGCTACTACCACCAAAAGGGAGATTGAGAAAAACACTCGCACAATTTAACATCGACGAGATGACAGAACCCCCACCAAAAGGTTGATGGAGCAAACTCACATCGACTACTACCACCAAAAGGATGATAGAGCAAAACACACTCGCACAATCTGGCATCAACGAGATAACACACGCACCACCAAAAGGATGATGGAGCGAACCCACACCGGCTACTGCCACCAAAAGGATAATAAAGCAAAACACTCGCACAATTTGGCTTCAACGAGATGACAGACTCACCACCAAAAGGATGACGGAGCAAACCTACGTCGGCTACTACCACCAAAAGGATGATAGAGCAAAATACTCACACAATCTGACATCGACGAGATGATAGAGCCACCACCAAACGGATGACAGAGCAAACTCACGCCGCATACTACCACCAAAAGGATGGTAGTGCAAAACACTCGCACAATTTGACATTCACGAGTTGACAGACCCAACACCAAAAGGATGACAAAGCAAACTCACACCGGCTACTACCACAAAAAGGATAATAGAATAAAACGCTAGCACAATCTGGCACCAATGAGATGACAGACACACCACCAAAAGGATGACGGAGCAAACTCACACCGGCTACTACCACCAAAAGGGAGATTGAGAAAACCACTCGCACAATCTGACACTGACGAGATGACAGAACCCCCACCAAAAGGATGATGGAGCAAACTCACATCAGCTACTACCACTAATAGGATGATAGAGTAAAACACACTCGCACAATGTGGCATCAACGAGATGACACACCCACCACCAAAAGGATGATGGAGTGAACCCACACCGGCTACTGCCACCAGAAGGATAATAAAACAGAACACTCGCACAATTTAGCTTCAACTAGATGATAGACTCACCACCAAAAGGATGAAGGACCAAACCTACACCGGCTACTACCACCAAAAGGATGATAGAGAAAAATACTCACACAATCTGAAATCGACGAGATGATAGACCCACCAACAAAAGGATGACAGAGCAAACTCACGCCGCCTACTATCACCAAAAGGATGGTAGAGCAAAACTCTCGCACAATTTGACAGTCCCTAATTGACAAACCCACCACCAAAAGGATGACGAAGCAAACTCACACCGGCTACTACCACCAAAAGGATAATAGAATTAAACCCTCACACAATCTGGCACCAACGAGATGACAGACACACCACCAAAAGGATGACGGAGCAAACTCACACCGGCTACTACCACCAAAAGGAAAATAGAATAAAACACTCGCACAATCTGGCACCAACGAGATGACAGACACACCACCAAAAGGATGACGGAGCAAACTCACATCGGCTACTACCACCAAAAGGAGAATAGAATAAAACACTCGCACAATCTGGCACCAACGAGATGACAGACACACCACCAAAAGGATGACGGAGCAAACTCACACCGGCTACTACCACCAAAAGGAAAGTAGAATTAAACAGTCGCACAATCTGACACCAACGAGACGACAGACACACCACCAAAAGGATGACGGAGCAAACTCACACCGGCTACTACCACCAAAAGGGAGATTGAGAAAAACACTCGCACAATCTGACACCGACGAGATGATAGAACCCCCACCAAAAGAATGATGAAGCAAACTCACATCGACTACTACCACTAAAAGGATGATAGAGCAAACCACACTCGCACAATCTAGCATCAACGAGATAACACACGCACCACCAAAAGGATGATGGAGCGAACCCACACCGGCTACTGCCACGAAAAGGATAATAAAGCAAAACACACGCACAATTTGGCTTCAACGAGATGACAAACTCACCACCAAAAGGATGACGGAGCAAACCTACGTCGGCTACTACCACCAAAAGGATGATAGAGCAAAATACTCACACAATCTGACATCGACGAGATGACAGACCCACCACAAAAAGGATGACAGAGCAAACTCACGCCGCATACTACCACCAAAAGGAAGGTAGTGCAAAACACTCGCACAATTTGACATTCACGAGTTGACAGACCCACCACCAAAAGGATGACAAAGCAAACTCACACCGGCTACTACCACAAAAAGGATAATAGAATAAAACGCTAGCACAATCTGGCACCAATGAGATGACAGACACACCACCAAAAGGATGACGGAGCAAAATCACACCGGCTACTACCACCAAAAGGAAAAAAGAATAAAACACTCGCACAATCTGGCACCAACGAGATGACAGACTCACCACCAAAAGGATTACACAACAAACTCACACCGGCTACTACCACCAAAAGAGAGATTGAGAAAAACACTCGCACAATCTGACACCGACGAGATGACAGAACCCCCACCAAAAGGATGATGAAGCAAAGTCACATCAGCTACTACCACTAATAGGATAATAGAGTAAAACACACTCGCACAATGTGGCATCAACGAGATGACACACCCACCACGAAAAGGATGATGGAGTGAACCCACACCGGCTACTGCCACCAGAAGGATAATAAAACAAAACACTCGCACAATTTGGCTTCAACTAGATGATAGACTCACCACCAAAAGGATGAAGGAGCAAACCTACCCCGGCTACTACCACCAAAAGGATGATAGAGAAAAATACTCACACAATCTAAAATCGCCGAGATGATAGACCCACCACCAAAAGGATGGTAGAGCAAAACACTGGCACACTTTGACAGTCACTAGTTGACAAACCCACCACCAAAAGGATGACGAAGCAAACTCACACCGGCTACTACCACCAAAAGGATAATACAATAAAACCCTCACACAATCTGGCACCAACAAGATGACAGACACACCACCAAAAGGATGACGGAGCAAACTCACACCGGCTACTACCACCAAAAGGAAAATAGAATAAAACAGTCGCACAATCTGGCATCAACGAGATGACAGACACGCCACCAAAAGGATGACGGAGCAAACTCACATCGACTACTACCACTAAAAGGATGATAGAGCAAAACACACTCGCACAATCTGGCATCAACGAGATGACACACGCACCACCAAAAGGATGATGGAGCGAACCCACACTGGCTACTGCCATCAAAAGGATAATAAAGCAAAACACTCGCACAATTTGGCTTCAACGAGATGACAGACTCACCACCAAAAGGATGACGGAGCAAACCTACGTCGGCTACCACCACCAAAAGGATGACAGAGCAAACTCACGCCGCCTACTACCACCAAAAGGATGGTAGTGCAAAACACTCGCACAATTTGACATTCACGAGTTGACAGACCCACCACCAAAAGGATGACGAAGCAAACTCACACCGGCTACTACCACAAAAAGGATAATAGAATAAAACGCTCGCACAATCTGGCACCAATGAGATGACAGACACACCACCAAAAGGATGACGGAGCAAAATCACACCGGCTACTACCACCAAAAGGAAAAAAGAATAAAACACTCGCACAATCTGGCATCAACGAGATGACAGACACACCACCAAAAGGATGACACAACAATCTCACACCGGCTACTACCACCAAAAGGGAGATTGAGAAAAACACTCGCACAATCTGACACCAACGAGATGACATAACCCCCACCAGAAGGATGATGGAGCAAACTCACATCAGCTACTACCACTAATAGGATGATAGAGTAAAACACACTCGCACAATGTGGCATCAACGAGATGACACACCCACCACCAAAAGGATGATGGAGTGAACCCACACCGGCTACTACCACCAAAAGGATGATAGAGAAAAATACTCACACAATCTAAAATCGACGAGATGATAGACCCACCACCAAAAGGATGACAGAGCAAACTCACCCCGCCTACTACCACCAAAAGGATGGTAGAGCAAAACACTGGCACAATTTGACAGTCACTAGTTGACAAACCCACCACCAAAAGGATGACGAAGCAAACTCACACCGGCTACTACCACCAAAAGGGTAATAGAATAAAACCCTCACACAATCTGGCACCAACAAGATGACAGACACACCACCAAAAGGATGACGGAGCAAACTCACACCGGCTACTACCACCAAAAGGAAAATAGAATAAAACACTCGCACAATATGGCATCAACGAGATGACAGACACACCACCAAAAGGATGACGGAGCAAACTCACATCGACTACTACCACTAAAAGGATGATAGAGCAAAACACACTCGCACAATCTGGCATCAACGAGATGACACACGCACCACCAAAAGGATGATGGAGCGAACCCACACAGGCTACTGCCATCAAAAGGATAATAAAGCAAAACACTCGCACAATTTGGCTTCAACGAGATGACAGACTCACCACCAAAAGGATGACAAAGCAAACCTACGTCGGCTACCACCACCAAAAGGATGATAGAGCAAACTCACGCCGCCTACTACCACCAAAAGGATGGTAGTGCAAAACACTCGCACAATTTGACATTCACGAGTTGACAGACCCACCACCAAAAGGATGACGAAGCAAACTCACACTGTCTACTACCACAAAAAGGATAGTAGAATAAAACGCTCGCACAATCTGGCACCAATGAGATGACCGACACACCACCAAAAGGAAGACGGAGCAAAATCACACCGGCTACTACCACCAAAAGGAAAAAAGAATAAAACACTCGCACAATCTGGCATCAACGAGATGACAGACACACCACCAAAAGGATGACACAACAATCTCACACCGGCTACTACCACCAAAAGGGAGATTGAGAAAAACACTCGCACAATCTGACACCAACGAGATGACATAACCCCCACCAAAAGGATGATGGAGCAAACTCACATCAACTACTACCACTAATAGGATGATAGAGTAAAACACACTCGCACAATGTGGCATCAACGAGATGACACACCCACCACCAAAAGGATGATGGAGTGAACCCACACCGGCTACTACCACCAAAAGGATGATAGAGAAAAATACTCACACAATCTAAAATCGATGAGATGATAGACCCACCACCAAAAGGATGACAGAGCAAACTCACCCCGCCTACTACCACCAAAAGGATGGTAGAGCAAAACACTGGCACAATTTGACAGTCACTAGTTGACAAACCCACCACCAAAAGGATGACGAAGCAAACTCACACCGGCTACTACCACCAAAAGGGTAATAGAATAAAACCCTCACACAATCTGGCACCAACAAGATGACAAACACACCACCAAAAGGATGACGGAGCAAACTCACACCGGCTACTACCACCAAAAGGAAAATAGAATAAAACACTCGCACAATCTGGCATCAACGAGATGACAGACACACCACCAAAAGGATGACGGAGCAAACTCACATCGACTACTACCACTAAAAGGATGATAGAGCAAAACACACTCGCACAATCTGGCATCAACGAGATGACACACGCACCACCAAAAGGATGATGGAGCGAACCCACACTGGCTACTGCCATCAAAAGGATAATAAAGCAAAACACTCGCACAATTTGGCTTCAACGAGATGACAGACTCACCACCAAAAGGATGACGGAGCAAACCTACGTCGGCTACCACCACCAAAAGGATGACAGAGCAAACTCATGCCGCCTACTACCACCAAAAGGATGGTAGTGCAAAACACTCGCACAATTTGACATTCACGAGTTGACAGACCCACCACCAAAAGGATGACGAAGCAAACTCACACCGGCTACTACCACAAAAAGGATAATAGAATAAAACGCTCGCACAATCTGGCACCAATGAGATGACAGACACACACCAAAAGGATGACGGAGCAAAATCACACCGGCTACTACCACCAAAAGGAAAAAAGAATAAAACACTCGCACAATCTGGCATCAACAAGATGACAGACACACCACCAAAAGGATGACACAACAATCTCACACCGGCTACTACCACCAAAAGGGAGATTGAGAAAAACACTCGCACAATCTGACACCAACGAGATGACATAACCCCCACCAAAAGGATGATGGAGCAAACTCACATCAGCTACTACCACTAATAGGATGATAGAGTAAAACACACTCGCACAATGTGGCATCAACGAGATGACACACCCACCACCAAAAGGATGATGGAGTGAACCCACACCGGCTACTGCCACCTGAAGGATAATAAAAAAAAAAACACTCTCACAATTTGGCATCAACTAGATGATAGACTCACCACCAAAAGGATGAAGGAGCAAACCTACACCGGCTACTACCACCAAAAGGATGATAGAGAAAAATGCTCACACAATCTGAAATCGATGAGATGATAGACCCACCACCAAAAGGATGACAAAGCAAACTCACGCCGCCTACTACCACCACAAGGATGGTAGAGCAAAACACTCGGACAATTTGATAGTCACTAGTTGACAAACCCACCACCAAAAGGATGACGAAGCAAACTCACACCGGCTACTACCACCAAAAGGATAATAAAATAAAACCCTCACACAATCTGGCACCAACGAGATGACAGACACACCACCTGAAGGATGACGGAGCAAACTCACATCGGCTACTACCACCAAAAGGAAAATAGAATAAAACACTCGCACAATCTGGCACCAACGAGATGACAGACACACCACCAAAAGGATGACGGAGCAAACTCACACCGGCTACTACCACCAAAAGGAAAATAGAATTAAACAGTTGCACAATCTGGCACCAACGAGATGACAGACACACGACCAAAAGGATGACGAAGCAAACTCACACCGGCTACTACCACCAAAAGGGAGATTGAGAAAAACACTCGTACAATCTGACACCGACAAGATGACAGAACCCCCACCAAAAGGATGATGGAGCAAACTCACATCAACTACTACCACTAAAAGGATGACAGAGCAAAACACACTCGCACAATCTGGCATCAACGAGATGACACACGCACCACCAAAAGGATGATGGAGCGAACCCACACCGGCTACTGCCACCAAAAGGATAATAAAGCAAAACACTCGCACAATTTGGCTTCAACGAGATGAGAGAGTCACCACCAAAAGGATGACGGAGCAAACCTACCTCGGCTACTACCACCAAAAGGATGATAGAGCAAAATACTCACACAATCTGACATCGACGAGATGACAGACCCACCACCAAAAGGATGACAGAGCAAACTCACGCCACCTACTACCACTAAAAGGATGGTAGTGCAAAACACTCGCACAATTTGACATTCACGAGTTGACAGACCCACCACCAAAAGGATGACGAAGCAAACTCACACCGGCTACTACCACAAAAAGGATAATAGAATAAAACGCTCGCACAATCTGGCACCAATGAGATGACAGACACACCACCAAAAGGATGACGGAGCAAAATCACACCGGCTACTACCACCAAAAGGAAAAAAGAATAAAACACTCGCACAATCTGGCACCAACGAGATGACAGACACACCACCAAAAGGATGACACAACAATCTCACACCGGCTACTACCACTAAAAGGGAGATTGAGAAAAACACTCGCACAATCTGACACCGACAAGATGACAGAACCCCCACCAAAAGGATGATGGAGCAAACTCACATCGACTACTACCACTAAAAGGATGATAGAGCAAAACACACTCGCACAATCTGGAATCAACGAGATGACACACGCACCACCAAAAGGATGATGGAGCGAACCCACACCGGCTACTGCCACCAAAAGGATAATAAAGCAAAACACTCGCACAATTTGGCTTCAACGAGATGAGAGAGTCACCACCAAAAGGATGACGGAGCAAACCTACCTCGGCTACTACCACCAAAAGGATGATAGAGCAAAATACTCACACAATCTGACATCGACGAGATGACAGACCCACCACCAAAAGGATGATAGAGCAAACTCACGCCGCCTACTACCACTAAAAGGATGGTAGTGCAAAACACTCGCACAATTTGACATTCACGAGTTGAAAGACCCACCACCAAAAGGATGACGAAGCAAACTCACACCGGCTACTACCACAAAAAGGATAATAGAATAAAACGCTCGCACAATCTGGCACCAATGAGATGACAGACACACCACCAAAAGGATGACGGAGCAAAATCACACCGGCTACTACCACCAAAAGGAAAAAAGAATAAAACACTCGCACAATCTGGCACCAACGAGATGACAGACACACCACCAAAAGGATGACACAACAATCTCACACCGGCTACTACCACCAAAAGGGAGATTGAGAAAAACACTCGCACAATCTGACACCGACAAGATGACAGAACCCCCACCAAAAGGATGATGTAGCAAACTCACATCGACTACTACCACTAAAAGGATGATAGAGCAAAACACACTCGCACAATCTGGAATCAACGAGATGACACACGCACCACCAAAAGGATGATGGAGCGAACCCACACCGGCTACTGCCACCAAAAGGATAATAAAGAAAAACACTTGCACAATTTGGCTTCAACTAGATGATAGACTCACCACCAAAAGGAAGAAGGAGCAAACCTACACCGGATACTGCCACCAAAAGGATGATAGAGCAAAATACTCACACAATCTGACATCGACGAGACGACAGACCAACCACTAAAAGGATGACAGAGCAAACTCACGCCGCCTACTACCACCAAAAGGATGGTAGAGCAAAACACTCACACAATTTCACATTTACGAGTTGACAGACCCACGACCTAAAGGATGACGAAGCAAACTCACACCGGCTACTACCACCAAAAGGATAATATAATAAAACGCTCGCACAATCTGGCACCAACGAGACGACAGACACACCACCAAAAGGATGACAGAGTAAACTCACACCGGCTACTACCACCAAAAGGGAGATTGAGAGAAACACTTGCACAATCTGACACCGACGAGATGACAGAACCCTCACCAAAAGGATGACGGAGCAAACTCACATCGGCTACTACCACTAAAAGGATGATAGAGAAAAACACAGTCGCACAATCTGGCATCAACAAGATGACACACCCACCACCAAAAGGATGATGGTGCGAACCCACACCGGCTACTGCCACCAAAAGGATAATAAAGCAAAACAGTCGCACAATTTGGCTTCAACGAGATGACAGACTCACCACCAAAAGGATGACGGAGCAAACCTACGTCGGCTACTACCACCAAAAGGATGGTGGAGCAAAACACTCGCACAATTTGACATTCACGAGTTGACAGACCCACCACCAAAAGGATGACGAGGCAAAATCACACCGGCTACGACCATCAAAAGGATAATAGAATAAAACGCTCGCACAATCTGGCACCAACGAGAAGACAGACACACCACCAAAAAATGACGGAGCAAACTCACATCGGCTACTACCACCAAAAGGAAAATAGAATAAAACACTTGCACAATCTGGCACCAACGATATGACAGACACACCACCAAAAGGATGACGGAGCAACCTCACACCGGCTACTACCACCAAAAGGGAGATTGTGAAAAACACTCGCACAGTCTGACACCGACGAGATGACAGAACCCCCACCAAAAGGATGACAGAGCAAACTCACATCAGCTACTACCACTAAAAGGATGATAGAGTAAAACACACTTGCACAATGTGGCATCAACGAGATGACACACCCACCACCAAAAGGATGATGGAGTGAACCCACACCGGCTACTGCCACCAGAAGGATAATAAAACAAAACACTCGCAAATTTGGCTTCAACTAGATGATAGACTCACCACCAAAAGGATGAAGGAGCAAACCTACACCGACTACTACCACCAAAAGGATGATAGAGAAAAATACTCACACAATCTGAAACCGACGAGATGATAGACCTACCACCAAAAGGATGATAGGTCAAACTCACGCCGCCTACTACCACTAAAAGGATGGTAGAGCAAAACACTCGCACAATTTGACAGTCACTAGTTGACAAACCCACCACCAAAAGGATGACGAAGCAAACTCACACCGGCTACTACCACCAAAAGGATAATAGAATAAAACCCTCATAGAATCTGGCACCAACGAGATGACAGACACACCACCAAAAGGATGACGGAGCAAACTCACACCGGCTACTACCACCAAAAGGAAAATAGGATAAAACACTCGCACAATCTGGCACCAACGAGATGACAGACACACCACCAAAAGGATGACAAAGTAAAGTCACACCGGCTACTACCACCCAAAGGAAAATAGAATAAAACACTCGCAGAATCTGGCACCAACGAGATGATAGACACACCACCAAAAGGATGACGGAGCGAACTCACACCGGCTACTACCACCAAAAGGGAGATTGAGAGAAACACTTGCACAATCTGACACCGACGAGATGATAGAACCCCCACCAAAAGGATGACGGAGCAAACTCACACCGGCTACTACCTCAAAAAGGATAATAGAATAAAACGCTCGCACAATCTGGCACCAATGAGATGACAGACACACACCAAAAGGATGACGGAGCAAAATCACACCGGCTACTACCACCAAAAGGAAAAAAGAATAAAACACTCGCACAATCTGGCATCAACAAGATGACAGACACACCACCAAAAGGATGACACAACAATCTCACACCGGCTACTACCACCAAAAGGGAGATTGAGAAAAACACTCGCACAACCTGACACCAACGAGATGACATAACCCCCACCAAAAGGATGATGGAGCAAACTCACATCAGCTACTACCACTAATAGGATGATAGAGTAAAACACACTCGCACAATGTGGCATCAACGAGATGACACACCCACCACCAAAAGGATGATGGAGTGAACCCACACCGGCTACTGCCACCTGAAGGATAATAAAAAAAAACACTCTCACAATTTGGCATCAACTAGATGATAGACTCACCACCAAAAGGATGAAGGAGCAAACCTACACCGGCTACTACCACCAAAAGGATGATAGAGAAAAATACTCACACAATCTGAAATCGATGAGATGATAGACCCACCACCAAAAGGATGACAAAGCAAACTCACGCCGCCTACTACCACCACAAGGATGGTAGAGCAAAACACTCGCACAATTTGATAGTCACTAGTTGACAAACCCACCACCAAAAGGATGACGAAGCAAACTCACACCGGCTACTACCACCAAAAGGATAATAGAATAAAACCCTCACACAATCTGGCACCAACGAGATGACAGACACACCACCTGAAGGATGACGGAGCAAACTCACATCGGCTACTACCACCAAAAGGAAAATAGAATAAAACACTCGCACAATCTGGCACCAACGAGATGACAGACACACCACCAAAAGGATGACGGAGCAAACTCACACCGGCAACTACCACCAAAAGGAAAATAGAATTAAACAGTTGCACAATCTGGCACCAACGAGATGACAGACACACGACCAAAAGGATGACGAAGCAAACTCACACCGGCTACTACCACCAAAAGGGAGATTGAGAAAAACACTCGCACAATCTGACACCGACAAGATGACAGAACCCCCACCAAAAGGATGATGGAGCAAACTCACATCAACTACTACCACTAAAAGGATGACAGAGCAAAACACACTCGCACAATCTGGCATCAACGAGATGACACACGCACCACCAAAAGGATGATGGAGCGAACCCACACCGGCTACTGCCACCAAAAGGATAATAAAGCAAAACACTCGCACAATTTGGCTTCAACGAGATGAGAGAGTCACCACCAAAAGGATGACGGAGCAAACCTACCTCGGCTACTACCACCAAAAGGATGATAGAGCAAAATACTCACACAATCTGACATCGACGAGATGACAGACCCACCACCAAAAGGATGACAGAGCAAACTCACGCCGCCTACTACCACTAAAAGGATGGTAGTGCACAACACTCGCACAATTTGACATTCACGAGTTGACAGACCCACCACCAAAAGGATGACGAAGCAAACTCACACCGGCTACTACCACAAAAAGGATAATAGAATAAAACGCTCGCATAATCTGGCACCAATGAGATGACAGACACACCACCAAAAGGATGACGGAGCAAAATCACACCGGCTACTACCACCAAAAGGAAAAAAGAATAAAACACTCGCACAATCTGGCACCAACGAGATGACAGACACACCACCAAAAGGATGACACAACAATCTCACACCGGCTACTACCACTAAAAGGGAGATTGAGAAAAACACTCGCACAATCTGACACCGACAAGATGACAGAACCCCCACCAAAAGGATGATGGAGCAAACTCACATCGACTACTACCACTAAAAGGATGATAGAGCAAAACACACTCGCACAATCTGGAATCAACGAGATGACACACGCACCACCAAAAGGATGATGGAGCGAACCCACACCGGCTACTGCCACCAAAAGGATAATAAAGCAAAACACTCGCACAATTTGGCTTCAACGAGATGAGAGAGTCACCACCAAAAGGATGACGGAGCAAACCTACCTCGGCTACTACCACCAAAAGGATGATAGAGCAAAATACTCACACAATCTGACATCGACGAGATGACAGACCCACCACCAAAAGGATGATAGAGCAAACTCACGCCGCCTACTACCACTAAAAGGATGGTAGTGCAAAACACTCGCACAATTTGACATTCACGAGTTGAAAGACCCACCACCAAAAGGATGACGAAGCAAACTCACACCGGCTACTACCACAAAAAGGATAATAGAATAAAACGCTCGCACAATCTGGCACCAATGAGATGACAGACACACCACCAAAAGGATGACGGAGCAAAATCACACCGGCTACTACCACCAAAAGGAAAAAAGAATAAAACACTCGCACAATCTGGCACCAACGAGATGACAGACACACCACCAAAAGGATGACACAACAATCTCACACCGGCTACTACCACCAAAAGGGAGATTGAGAAAAACACTCGCTTAATCTGACACCGACAAGATGACAGAACCCCCACCAAAAGGATGATGTAGCAAACTCACATCGACTACTACCACTAAAAGGATGATAGAGCAAATCACACTCGCACAATCTGGAATCAACGAGATGAAACACGCACCACCAAAAGGATGATGGAGCGAACCCACACCGGCTACTGCCACCAAAAGGATAATAAAGAAAAACACTCGCACAATTTGGCTTCAACTAGATGATAGACTCACCACCAAAAGGAAGAAGGAGCAAACCTACACCGGATACTGCCACCAAAAGGATGATAGAGCAAAATACTCACACAATCTGACATCGACGAGACGACAGACCAACCACTAAAAGGATGACAGAGCAAACTCACGCCGCCTACTACCACCAAAAGGATGGTAGAGCAAAACACTCACACAATTTCATATTTACGAGTTGACAGACCCACGACCTAAAGGATGACGAAGCAAACTCACACCGGCTACTACCACCAAAAGGATAATATAATAAAACGCTCGCACAATCTGGCACCAACGAGACGACAGACACACCACCAAAAGGATGACAGAGTAAACTCACACCGGCTACTACCACCAAAAGGGAGATTGAGAGAAACACTTGCACAATCTGACACCGACGAGATGACAGAACCGTCACCAAAAGGATGACGGAGCAAACTCACATCGGCTACTACCACTAAAAGGATGATAGAGAAAAACACAGTCGCACAATCTGGCATCAACAAGATGACACACCCACCACCAAAAGGATGATGGTGCGAACCCACACCGGCTACTGCCACCAAAAGGATAATAAAGCAAAACACTCGCACAATTTGGCTTCAACGAGATGACAGACTCACGACCAAAAGGATGACAGAGCAAACTCACGTCATCTACTACCACCAAAAGGATGGTGGAGCAAAACACTCGCACAATTTGACATTCACGAGTTGACAGACCCACCACCAAAAGGATGACGAGGCAAAATCACACCGGCTACGACCATCAAAAGGATAATAGAATAAAACGCTCGCACAATCTGGCACCAACGAGAAGACAGACACACCACCAAAAAATGACGGAGCAAACTCACATCGGCTACTACCACCAAAAGGAAAATAGAATAAAACACTTGCACAATCTGGCACCAACGATATGACAGACACACCACCAAAAGGATGACGGAGCAACCTCACACTGGCTACTACCACCAAAAGGGAGATTGTGAAAAACACTCGCACAGTCTGACACCGACGAGATGACAGAACCCCCACCAAAAGGATGACAGAGCAAACTCACATCAGCTACTACCACTAAAAGGATGATAGAGTAAAACACACTTGCACAATGTGGCATCAACGAGATGACACACCCACCACCAAAAGGATGATGGAGTGAACCCACACCGGCTACTGCCACCAGAAGGATAATAAAACAAAACACTCGCAAATTTGGCTTCAACTAGATGATAGACTCACCACCAAAAGGATGAAGGAGCAAACCTACACCGACTACTACCACCAAAAGGATGATAGAGAAAAATACTCACACAATCTGAAACCGACGAGATGATAGACCTACCACCAAAAGGATGATAGGGCAAACTCACGCCGCCTACTACCACCAAAAGGATGGTAGAGCAAAACACTCGCACAATTTGACAGTCACTAGTTGACAAACCCACCACCAAAAGGATGACGAAGCAAACTCACACCGGCTACTACCACCAAAAGGATAATAGAATAAAACCCTCCTAGAATCTGGCACCAACGAGATGACAGACACACCACCAAAAGGATGACAGAGCAAACTCACACCGGCTACTACCACCAAAAGGAAAATAGGATAAAACACTCGCACAATCTGGCACCAACGAGATGACAGACACACCACCAAAAGGATGACGGAGCAAACTCACACCGGCTACTACCACCAAAAGGAATATAGAATTAAACAGTCGCACAATCTGGCACCAACGAGATGACAGACACACCACCAAAAGGATGACGGAGCAAACTCACACCGGCTACTACCACCAAAAGGGAGATTGAGAAAAACACTCGCACAATCTGACACCGACGAGATGAAAGAACCCCCACCAAAAGGATGATGGAGCAAACTCACATCGACTACTACCACTAAAAGGATGATAGAGAAAAACACACTCGCACAATCTGGCATCAACGAGATGACACACACACCAGCAAAAGGATGATGGAGCTAACCCACACTGGCTACTGCCACCAAAAGGATAATAAAGTAAAACACTCGCATAATTTGGCTTGAACGAGATGATAGACTCACCACCAAAAGGATGACGGAGCAAACCAAAGTAGGCTACTACCACCAAAAGGATGATAGAGCAAAATACTCACACAATCTGACATCGACGAGACGACAGACCAACCACCAAAAGGATGATAGAGCAAACTCACGCCGCCTACTACCACCAAAAGGATGGTAGAGCAAAACACTCGCACAATTTCACATTTACGAGTTGACAGACCCACCACCAAAAGGATGACGAAGCAAACTCACACCGGCTACTACCACCAAAACGATAATAGAATAAAACGCTCGCACAATCTGGCACCAACGAGATGACAGACACACCATCAAAAGGATGACAAAGTATACTCACACCGGCTACTACCACCCAAAGGAAAATAGAATAAAACACTCGTAGAATCTGGCACCAACGAGATGACAGACACACCACCAAAAGGATGACGGAGCGAACTCACACCGGCTACTACCACCAAAAGGGAGATTGAGAGAAACACTTGCACAATCTGACACCGACGAGATGATAGAACCCCCACCAAAAGGATGACGGAGCAAACTCACATCGGCTACTACCACTAAAAGGATGATAGAGAAAAACACAGTCGCACAATCTGGCATCAACAAGATGACACACCCACCACCAAAAGGATGATGGTGCGAACCCACACCGGCTACTGCTAACAAAAGGATAATAAAGCAAAACACTCGCACAATTTGGCTTCAACGAGATGACAGACTCACCACCAAAAGGATGACGGAGCAAACCTACGTCGGCTACCACCACCAAAAGGATGACAGAGCAAACTCATGCCGCCTACTACCACCAAAAGGATGGTAGTGCAAAACACTCGCACAATTTGACATTCACGAGTTGACAGACCCACCACCAAAAGGATGACGAAGCAAACTCACACCGGCTACTACCACAAAAAGGATAATAGAATAAAACGCTCGCACAATCTGGCACCAATGAGATGACAGACACACACCAAAAGGATGACGGAGCAAAATCACACCGGCTACTACCACCAAAAGGAAAAAAGAATAAAACACTCGCACAATCTGGCATCAACAAGATGACAGACACACCACCAAAAGGATGACACAACAATCTCACACCGGCTACTACCACCAAAAGGGAGATTGAGAAAAACACTCGCACAATCTGACACCAACGAGATGACATAACCCCCACCAAAAGGATGATGGAGCAAACTCACATCAGCTACTACCACTAATAGGATGATAGAGTAAAACACACTCGCACAATGTGGCATCAACGAGATGACACACCCACCACCAAAAGGATGATGGAGTGAACCCACACCGGCTACTGCCACCTGAAGGATAATAAAAAAAAAACACTCTCACAATTTGGCATCAACTAGATGATAGACTCACCACCAAAAGGATGAAGGAGCAAACCTACACCGGCTACTACCACCAAAAGGATGATAGAGAAAAATACTCACACAATCTGAAATCGATGAGATGATAGACCCACCACCAAAAGGATGACAAAGCAAACTCACGCCGCCTACTACCACCACAAGGATGGTAGAGCAAAACACTCGTACAATTTGATAGTCACTAGTTGACAAACCCACCACCAAAAGGATGACGAAGCAAACTCACACCGGCTACTATCACCAAAAGGATAATAGAATAAAACCCTCACACAATCTGGCACCAACGAGATGACAGACACACCACCTGAAGGATGACGGAGCAAACTCACATCGGCTACTACCACCAAAAGGAAAATAGAATAAAACACTCGCACAATCTGGCACCAACGATATGACAGACACACCACCAAAAGGATGACGGAGCAAACTCACACCGGCTACTACCACCAAAAGGAAAATAGAATTAAACAGTTGCACAATCTGGCGCCAACGAGATGACAGACACACGACCAAAAGGATGACGAAGCAAACTCACACCGGCTACTACCACCAAAAGGGAGATTGAGAAAAACACTCGCACAATCTGACACCGACAAGATGACAGAACCCCCACCAAAAGGATGATGGAGCAAACTCACATCAACTACTACCACTAAAAGGATGACAGAGCAAAACACACTCGCACAATCTGGCATCAACGAGATGACACACGCACCACCAAAAGGATGATGGAGCGAACCCACACCGGCTACTGCCACCAAAAGGATAATAAAGCAAAACACTCGCACAATTTGGCTTCAACGAGATGAGAGAGTCACCACCAAAAGGATGACGGAGCAAACCTACCTCGGCTACTACCACCAAAAGGATGATAGAGCAAAATACTCACACAATCTGACATCGACGAGATGACAGACCCACCACCAAAAGGATGACAGAGCAAACTCACGCCGCCTACTACCACTAAAAGGATGGTAGTGCAAAACACTCGCACAATTTGACATTCACGAGTTGACAGACCCACCACCAAAAGGATGACGAAGCAAGCTCACACCGGCTACTACCACAAAAAGGATAATAGAATAAAACGCTCGCACAATCTGGCACCAATGAGATGACAGACACACCACCAAAAGGATGACGGAGCAAAATCAAACCGGCTACTACCACCAAAAGGAAAAAAGAATAAAACACTCGCACAATCTGGCACCAACGAGATGACAGACACACCACCAAAAGGATGACACAACAATCTCACACCGGCTACTACCACTAAAAGGGAGATTGAGAAAAACACTCGCACAATCTGACACCGACAAGATGACAGAACCCCCACCAAAAGGATGATGGAGCAAACTCACATCGACTACTACCACTAAAAGGATGATAGAGCAAAACACACTCGCACAATCTGGAATCAACGAGATGACACACGCACCAGCAAAAGGATGATGGAGCTAACCCACACTGGCTACTGCCACCAAAAGGATAATAAAGTAAAACACTCGCATAATTTGGCTTGAACGAGATGATAGACTCACCACCAAAAGGATGACGGAGCAAACCAAAGTAGGCTACTACAACCAAAAGGATGATAGAGCAAAATACTCACACAATCTGACATCGACGAGACGACAGACCAACCACCAAAAGGATGATAGAGCAAACTCACGCCGCCTACTACCACCAAAAGGATGGTAGAGCAAAACACTCGCACAATTTCACATTTACGAGTTGACAGACCCACCACCAAAAGGATAACGAAGCAAACTCACACCGACTACTACCACCAAAACGATAATAGAATAAAACGCTCGCATAATCTGGCACCAACGAGATGACAGACACACCATCAAAAGGATGACAAAGTAAACTCACACCGGCTACTACCACCCAAAGGAAAATAGAATAAAACACTCGTAGAATCTGGCACCAACGAGATGACAGACACACCACCAAAAGGATGACGGAGCGAACTCACACCGGCTACTACCACCAAAAGGGAGATTGAGAGAAACACTTGCACAATCTGACACCGACGAGATGATAGAACCCCCACCAAAAGGATGACGGAGCAAACTCACATCGGCTACTACCACTAAAAGGATGATAGAGAAAAACACAGTCGCACAATCTGGCATCAACAAGATGACACACCCACCACCAAAAGGATGATGGTGCGAACCCACACCGGCTACTGCCAACAAAAGGATAATAAAGCAAAACACTCGCACAATTTGGCTTCAACGAGATGACAGACTCACCACCAAAAGGATGACGGAGCAAACCTACGTCGGCTACCACCACCAAAAGGATGACAGAGCAAACTCATGCCGCCTACTACCACCAAAAGGATGGTAGTGCAAAACACTCGCACAATTTGACATTCACGAGTTGACAGACCCACCACCAAAAGGATGACGAAGCAAACTCACACCGGCTACTACCACAAAAAGGATAATAGAATAAAACGCTCGCACAATCTGGCACCAATGAGATGACAGACACACACCAAAAGGATGACGGAGCAAAATCACACCGGCTACTACCACCAAAAGGAAAAAAGAATAAAACACTCGCACAATCTGGCATCAACAAGATGACAGACACACCACCAAAAGGATGACACAACAATCTCACACCGGCTACTACCACCAAAAGGGAGATTGAGAAAAACACTCGCACAATCTGACACCAACGAGATGACATAACCCCCACCAAAAGGATGATGGAGCAAACTCACATCAGCTACTACCACTAATAGGATGATAGAGTAAAACACACTCGCACAATGTGGCATCAACGAGATGACACACCCACCACCAAAAGGATGATGGAGTGAACCCACACCGGCTACTGCCACCTGAAGGATAATAAAAAAAAAACACTCTCACAATTTGGCATCAACTAGATGATAGACTCACCACCAAAAGGATGAAGGAGCAAACCTACACCGGCTACTACCACCAAAAGGATGATAGAGAAAAATACTCACACAATCTGAAATCGATGAGATGATAGACCCACCACCAAAAGGATGACAAAGCAAACTCACGCCGCCTACTACCACCACAAGGATGGTAGAGCAAAACACTCGCACAATTTGATAGTCACTAGTTGACAAACCCACCACCAAAAGGATGACGAAGCAAACTCACACCGGCTACTACCACCAAAAGGATAATAGAATAAAACCCTCACACAATCTGGCACCAACGAGATGACAGACACACCACCTGAAGGATGACGGAGCAAACTCACATCGGCTACTACCACCAAAAGGAAAATAGAATAAAACACTCGCACAATCTGGCACCAACGATATGACAGACACACCACCAAAAGGATGACGGAGCAAACTCACACCGGCTACTACCACCAAAAGGAAAATAGAATTAAACAGTTGCACAATCTGGCGCCAACGAGATGACAGACACACGGCCAAAAGGATGACGAAGCAAACTCACACCGGCTACTACCACCAAAAGGGAGATTGAGAAAAACACTCGCACAATCTGACACCGACAAGATGACAGAACCCCCACCAAAAGGATGATGGAGCAAACTCACATCAACTACTACCACTAAAAGGATGACAGAGCAAAACACACTCGCACAATCTGGCATCAACGAGATGACACACGCACCACCAAAAGGATGATGGAGCGAACCCACACCAGCTACTGCCACCAAAAGGATAATAAAGCAAAACACTCGCACAATTTGGCTTCAACGAGATGAGAGAGTCACCACCAAAAGGATGACGGAGCAAACCTACCTCGGCTACTACCACCAAAAGGATGATAGAGCAAAATACTCACACAATCTGACATCGACGAGATGACAGACCCACCACCAAAAGGATGACAGAGCAAACTCACGCCGCCTACTACCACTAAAAGGATGGTAGTGCAAAACACTCGCACAATTTGACATTCACGAGTTGACAGACCCACCACCAAAAGGATGACGAAGCAAACTCACACCGGCTACTACCACAAAAAGGATAATAGAATAAAACGCTCGCACAATCTGGCACCAATGAGATGACAGACACACCACCAAAAGGATGACGGAGCAAAATCACACCGGCTACTACCACCAAAAGGAAAAAAGAATAAAACACTCGCACAATCTGGCACCAACGAGATGACAGACACACCACCAAAAGGATGACACAACAATCTCACACCGGCTACTACCACTAAAAGGGAGATTGAGAAAAACACTCGCACAATCTGACACCGACAAGATGACAGAACCCCCACCAAAAGGATGATGGAGCAAACTCACATCGACTACTACCACTAAAAGGATGATAGAGCAAAACACACTCGCACAATCTGGAATCAACGAGATGACACACGCACCACCAAAAGGATGATGGAGCGAACCCACACCGGCTACTGCCACCAAAAGGATAATAAAGCAAAACACTCGCACAATTTGGCTTCAACGAGATGAGAGAGTCACCACCAAAAGGATGACGGAGCAAACCTACCTCGGCTACTACCACCAAAAGGATGATAGAGCAAAATACTCACACAATCTGACATCGACGAGATGACAGACCCACCACCAAAAGGATGATAGAGAAAACTCACGCCGCCTACTACCACTAAAAGGATGGTAGTGCAAAACACTCGCACAATTTGACATTCACGAGTTGAAAGACCCACCACCAAAAGGATGACGAAGCAAACTCACACCGGCTACTACCACAAAAAGGATAATAGAATAAAACGCTCGCACAATCTGGCACCAATGAGATGAAAGACAAACCACCAAAAGGATGACGGAGCAAAATCACACCGGCTACTACCACCAAAAGGAAAAAAGAATAAAACACTCGCACAATCTGGCACCAACGAGATGACAGACACACCACCAAAAGGATGACACAACAATCTCACACCGGCTACTACCACCAAAAGGGAGATTGAGAAAAACACTCGCACAATCTGACACCGACAAGATGACAGAACCCCCACCAAAAGGATGATGTAGCAAACTCACATCGACTACTACCACTAAAAGGATGATAGAGCAAAACACACTCGCACAATCTGGAATCAACGAGATGACACACGCACCACCAAAAGGATGATGGAGCGAACCCACACCGGCTACTGCCACCAAAAGGATAATAAAGCAAAACACTCGCACAATTTGGCTTCAACTAGATGATAGACTCACCACCAAAAGGAAGAAGGAGCAAACCTACACCGGATACTGCCACCAAAAGGATGATAGAGCAAACTACTCACACAATCTGACATCGACGAGACGACAGACCAACCACTAAAAGGATGACAGAGCAAACTCATGCCGCCTACTACCACCAAAAGGATGGTAGAGCAAAACACTCACACAATTTCACATTTACGAGTTGACAGACCCACGACCTAAAGGATGACGAAGCAAACTCACACCGGCTACTACCACCAAAAGGATAATATAATAAAATGCTCGCACAATCTGGCACCAACGAGACGACAGACACACCACCAAAAGGATGACAGAGTAAACTCACACCGGCTACTACCACCAAAAGGGAGATTGAGAGAAACACTTGCACAATCTGACACCGACGAGATGACAGAACCCTCACCAAAAGGATGACGGAGCAAACTCACATCGGCTACTACCACTAAAAGGATGATAGAGAAAAACACAGTTGCACAATCTTGCATCAACAAGATGACACACCCACCACCAAAAGGATGATGGTGCGAACCCACACCGGCTACTGCCACCAAAAGGATAATAAAGCAAAACACTCGCACAATTTGGCTTCAACGAGATGACAGACTCACGACCAAAAGGATGACAGAGCAAACTCACGTCATCTACTACCACCAAAAGGATGGTGGAGCAAAACACTCGCACAATTTGACATTCACGAGTTGACAGACCCACCACCAAAAGGATGACGAGGCAAAATCACACCGGCTACGACCATCAAAAGGATAATAGAATAAAACGCTCGCACAATCTGCCACCAACGAGAAGACAGACACACCACCAAAAAATGACGGAGCAAACTCACATCGGCTACTACCACCAAAAGGAAAATAGAATAAAACACTTGCACAATCTGGCACCAACGATATGACAGACACACCACCAAAAGGATGACGGAGCAACCTCACACCGGCTACTACCACCAAAAGGGAGATTGTGAAAAACACTCGCACAGTCTGACACCGACGAGATGACAGAACCCCCACCAAAAGGATGACAGAGCAAACTCACATCAGCTACTACCACTAAAAGGATGATAGAGTAAAACACACTTGCACAATGTGGCATCAACGAGATGACACACCCACCACCAAAAGGATGATGGAGTGAACCCACACCGGCTACTGCCACCAGAAGGATAATAAAACAAAACACTTGCAAATTTGGCTTCAACTAGATGATAGACTCACCACCAAAAGGATGAAGAAGCAAACCTACACCGACTACTACCACCAAAAGGATGATAGAGAAAAATACTCACACAATCTGAAACCGACGAGATGATAGACCCACCACCAAAATGATGACAAAGCAAACTCACGCCGCCTACTACCACCAAAAGGATGGTAGAGCAAAACACTCGCACAATTTGACAGTCACTAGTTGACAAACCCACCACCAAAAGGATGACGAAGCAAACTCACACCGACTACTACCACCAAAAGGATAATAGAATAAAACCCTCATACAATCTGGCACCAACGAGATGACAGACACACCACCAAAAGGATGACGGAGCAAACTCACACCGGCTACTACCACCAAAAGGTAAATAGGATAAAACACTCACAAAATATGGCACCAACGAGATAACAGACACACCACCAAAAGGATGACGGAGCAAACTCACACCGGCTACTACCACCAAAAGGAATATAGAATTAAACAGTCGCACAATCTGGTACCAACGAGATGACAGACACACCACCAAAAGGATGACGGAGCAAACTCACACCGTCTACTACCACCAAAAGGGAGATTGAGAAAAACACTCGCACAATCTGACACGGACGAGATGACAGAACCCCCACCAAAAGGATGATGGAGCAAACTCACATCGACTACTACCACTAAAAGGATGATAGAGAAAAACACACTCGCAGAATCTGGCATCAACGAGATGACACACGCACCAGCAAAAGGATGATGGAGCGAACCCACACTGGCTACTGCCACCAAAAGGATAATAAAGCAAAACACTCGCATAATTTGGCTTGAACGAGATGATAGACTCACCACCAAAAGGATGACGGAACAAACCTAAGTAGGCTACTACCACCAAAAGGATGATAGAACAAAATACTCACACAATCTGACATCGACGAGACGACAGACCAACCACCAAAAGGATGACAGAGAAAACTCACGCCGCCTACTACCACCAAAAGGATGGTAGAGCAAAACACTCGCACAATTTCACATTTACGAGTTGACAGACCCACCACCAAAAGGATGACGAAGCAAACTCACACCGGCTACTACCACCAAAAGGATAATAGAATAAAACGCTAGCACAATCTGGCACCAACGAGATGACAGACACACCACCAAAAGGATGACGGAGCAAACTCACACCGGCTACTACCACCCAAAGGAAAACAGAATAAAACACTCGCAGAATCTGGCACCAACGAGATGACAGACACACCACCAAAAGGATGACGTAGCGAACTCACACCGGCTACTACCACCAAAAGGGAGATTGAGAGAAACACTCGCACAATCTGACACCGACGAGATGACAGAACCCCCACCAAAAGGATGATGGAGCAAACTCACATCGGCTACTACCACTAAAAGGATGATAGAGAAAAACACAGTCGCACAATCTGGCATCAACAAGATGACACACCCACCACCAAAAGGATGATGGTGCGAACCCACACCGGCTACTGCCACCAAAAGGATAATAAAGCAAAACATTCGCACAATTTGGCTTCAACGAGATGACAGACTCACGACCAAAAGGATGATAGAGCAAACCTACACCGGGTACTACCACCAAAACGATGATAGAGCAAAATACTCACACAATCTGATATCGACGAGATGACAGACCCACCACCAAAAGGATGACAGAGCAAACTCACGCCGTCTACTACCACCAAAAGGATGGTTGAGCAAAACACTCGCACAATTTGACATTCACGAGTTGACAGACCCACCACCAAAAGGATGACGAGGCAAAATCACACCGGCTACTACCATCAAAAGGATAATAGAATAAAACGCTCGCACAATCTGGCACCAACGAGATGACAGACACACCACCAAAAGGATGACAGAGCAAACTCACACCGACTACTACCACCAAAAGGTAAATAGGATAAAACACTCACACAATCTGGCACCAACGAGATAACAGACACACCACCAAAAGGATGACGGAGCAAACTCAGACCGGCTACTACCACCAAAAGGAATATAGAATTAAACAGTCGCACAATCTGGTACCAACGAGATGACAGACACACCACCAAAAGGATGACGGAGCAAACTCACACCGGCTACTACCACCAAAAGGGAGATTGAGAAAAACACTCGCACAATCTGACACGGACGAGATGACAGAACCCCCACCAAAAGGATGATGGAGCAAACTCACATCGACTACTACCACTAAAAGGATGATAGAGAATAACACACTCGCACAATATGGCCTGAACGAGATGACACACGCACCAGCAAAAGGATGATGGAGCAAACCCACACTGGCTACTGCCACCAAAAGGATAATAAAGCAAAACACTCGCATAATTTGGCTTGAACGAGATGATAGACTCACCACCAAAAGGATGACTGAACAAACCTAAGTAGGCTACTACCACCAAAAGGATGATAGAACAAAATACTCACACAATCTGACATCGACGAGACGACAGACCAACCACCAAAAGGATGACAGAGAAAACTCACGCCGCCTACTACCACCAAAAGGATGGTATTGCAAAACACTCGCACAATTTCACATTTACGAGTTGACAGACCCACCACCAAAAGGATGACGAAGCAAACTCACACCGGCTACTACCACCAAAAGGATAATAGAATAAAACGCTTACACAATCTGGCACCAACGAGATGACAGACACACCACCAAAAGGATGACAGAGCAAACTCACACCGGCTACTACCACCCAAAGGAAAACAGAATAAAACATTCGCAGAGTCTGGCACCAACGAGATGACAGACACACCACCAAAAGGATGACGTAGCGAACTCACACCGGCTACTACCACCAAAAGGGAGATTGATAGAAACACTTGCACAATTTGACACCGACGAGATGACAGAACCCCCACCAAAAGGATGATGGAGCAAACTCACATCGGCTACTACCACTAAAAGGATGATAGAGAAAAACACAGTCGCACAATCTGGCATCAACAAGATGACACACCCACCACCAAAAGGATGATGGTGCGAACCCACACCGGCTACTGCCACCAAAAGGATAATAAAGCAAAACATTCGCACAATTTGGCTTCAACGAGATGACAGACTCACGACCAAAAGGATGATAGAGCAAACCTACACCAGGTACTACCACCAAAAGGTTGATAGAGCAAAATACTCACACAATCTGATATCGACGAGATGACAGACCCACCACCAAAAGGATGACAGAGCAAACTCACGCCGTCTACTACCACCAAAAGGATGGTGGAGCAAAACACTCGCACAATTTGACATTCACGAGTTGAGAGACCCACCACCAAAAGGATGACGAGGCAAAATCACACCGGCTACTACCATCAAAAGGATAATAGAATAAAACGCTCGCACAATCTGGCACCAACGAGATGACAGACACACCACCAAAAAATGACGGAGCAAACTCACATCGGCTACTACCACCAAAAGGAAAATAGAATAAAACACTTGCACAATCTGGCACCAACGATATGACAGACACACTACCAAAATGATGACGGAGCAACCTCACACCGGCTACTACCACCAAAAGGGAGATTGTGAAAAACACTCGCACAGTCTGACACCGACGAGATGACAGAACCCCTACCAAAAGGATGATAGAGCAAACTCACATCAGCTACTACCACTAAAAGGATGATAGAGTAAAACACACTTGCACAATGTGGCATCAACGAGATGACACACCCACCACCAAAAGGATGATGGAGTGAACCCACACCGGCTACTGCCACCAGAAGGATAATAAAACAAAACACTCGCAAATTTAGCTTCAACTAGATGATAGACTCACCACCAAAAGGATGAAGGAGCAAACCTACACCGACTACTACCACCAAAAGGATGATAGAGAAAAATACTCACACAATCTGAAATCGACGAGATGATAGACCCACCACCAAAAGGATGACAGAGCAAACTCACGCCGCCTACTACCACCAAAAGGATGGTAGAGCAAAACACTCGCACAATTTCACATTTACGAGTTAACAGACCCACCACCAAAAGGATGACGAAGCAAACTCACACCGGCTACTACCACCAAAAGGATAATAGAATAAAACGCTCGCACAATCTGGCACCAACGAGATGACAGACACACCACCAAAAGGATGACGAAGCAAACTCACACCGGCTACTACCACCCAAAGGAAAATAGAATAAAACACTCGCAGAATCTAGCACCAACGAGATGACAGACACACCACCAAAAGGATGACGGAGCAAACTCACACCGGCTACTACCACCAAAAGGAAAATAGAATAAAACACTCGCACAATCTGGCACCAACGAGATGACAGACACACCACCAAAAGGATGACGGAGCAAACTCACACCGGTTACTACCACCAAAAGGGAGATTGAGAAAAACACTCGCACAATCTTACCCCGACGAGATGACAGAACCCCCACCAAAAGGATGATGGAGCAAACTCACATCGACTACTACCACTAAATGGATGATAGAGAAAAACACACTCGCACAATCAGGCATCAACGAGATGACACACGCACCAACAAAAGGATGATGGAGCGAACCCACACTGGCTACTGCCACCAAAAGGATAATAAAGCAAAACACTCGCATAATTTGGCTTGAACGAGATGATACACACACAACCAAAAGGATGACGGAGCAAACCTAAGTAGGCTACTACCACCAAAAGGATGATAGAGCAAAATACTCACACAATCTGACATCGACGAGACGACAGACCAACCACCAAAAGGATGACAGAGCAAACTCACGCCGCCTACTACCACCAAAAGGATGGTAGAGCAAAACACTCGCACAATTTCACATTTACGAGTTAACAGACCCACCACCAAAAGGATGACGAAGCAAACTCACACCGGCTACTACCACCAAAAGGATAGTAGAATAAAACGCTCGCACAATCTGGCACCAACGAGATGACAGACACACCACCAAAAGGATGACGGAGCAAACTCACACCGGCTACTACCACCCAAAGGAAAATAGAATAAAACACTCGCAGAATCTAGCACCAACAAGATGACAGACACACCACCAAAAGGATGACGGAGCGAACTCACACCGGCTACTACCACCAAAAGGGAGATTGAGAGAAACACTCGCACAATCTGACACCGACGAGATGACAGAACCCCCACCAAAAGGATGACGGAGCAAACTTACATCGGCTACTACCACTAAAAGGATGATAGAGAAAAACACAGTCGCACAATCTGGCATCAACAAGATGACACACCCACCACCAAAAGGATGATGGTGCGAATCCACACCGGCTACTGCCACCAAAAGGATAATAAAGCAAAACACTCGCACAGTTTTGCTTCAACGAGATGACAGACTCACGACCAAAAGGATGATAGAGCAAACATACACCGGGTACTACCACCAAAAGGATGATAGAGCAAAATACTCACAGACTCTGACATCGAAGAGATGACAGACCCACCACCAGAAGGATTACAGAGCAAACTCACGCCGTCTACTACCACCAAAAGGATGGTGGAGAAAAACACTCGCACAATTTGACATTCACGAGTTGACAGACCCACCACCAAAAGGATGACGAGGTAAACTCACACCGGCTACTACCATCAAAAGGATAATAGAATAAAACGCTCGCACAATCTGGCACCAACGAGATGACAGACACACCACCAAAAAATGACGGAGCAAACTCACATCGGCTACTACCACCAAAAGGAAAATAGAATAAAACACTTGCACAATCTGGCACCAACGATATGACAGACACACCACCAAAATGATGACGGAGCAACCTCACACCGGCTACTACCACCAAAAGGGATATTGTGAAAAACACTCGCACAGTCTGACACCGACGAGATGACAGAACCCGCAACAAAAGGATGACAGAGCAAACTCACATCAGCTACTACCACTAAAAGGATGATAGAGTAAAACACATTTGCACAATGTGGCATCAACGAGATGACACACCCACCACCAAAAGGATGATGGAGTGAACCCACACCAGCTACTGCCACCAGATGGATAATAAAACAAAACACTCGCAGAATTTGGCTTCAACAAGATGATAGACTCACCACCAAAAGGATGAAGAAGCAAACCTACACCGGCTACTACCACCAAAAGGATGATAGAGAAAAATACTCACACAATCTGAAATCGACGAGATGATAGACCCACCACCAAAAGGATGACAGAGCATACTCACGCCGCCTACTACCACCAAAAGGATGGTAAGGCAAAACACTCGCACAATATGACAGTCACTAGTTGACAAACCCACCACCAAAAGGATGACGAAGCAAACTCACACCGGCTACTACCACAAAAAGGATAATAGAAGAAAACGCTCGCACAATCTGGCACCAACGAGATGAGAGACACACCACCAAAAGGATGACGGAGCAAACTCACACCGGCTACTACCACCAAAAGGAAAAAAGAATTAAACAGTCGCACAATCCGACACCAACGAGATGACAGACACACCACCAAAAGGATGACGGAGCAAACTCACACTGGCTACTACAACCAAAAGGGAGATTGAGAAAAACACTCGCACAATTTGACACCGACGAGATGACAGAACCCCCACCAAAAGGATGATGGAGCAAACTCACATCGACTACTACCACTTAAATGATGATTGAGCAAAACACACTCGCACAATCTGGCATCAACGAGATGACACACGCACCACCAAAAGGATGATGGAGCGAACCCACACCGGCTACTGCCACCAAAAGGATAATAAAGGAAAACACTCACACAATTTGGCTTCAACGAGATGATAGACTCACCACCAAAAGGATGACGGAGCAAACCTACATCGGCTACTACCACCAAAAGGATAATAAAGCAAAACACTCACACAATTTGGCTTCAACGAGATGATAGACTCACCACCAAAAGGATTACGGAGCAAACCTACACCGACTACTACCACCAAAAGGATGATAGAGAAAAATACTCATACAATCTGAAATCGACGAGATGATAGACCCACCACCAAAAGGATGACAGAGCAAACTCACGCCGCCTACTACCACCAAAAGGATGGTAGAGCAAAACACTCGCACAATTTGACAGTCACTAGTTGACAAACCCACCACCAAAAGGATGACGAAGCAAACTCACACCGGCTACTACCACCAAAAGGATAATAGAATAAAACCCTCATACAATCTGGCACCAACGAGATGACAGACACACCACCAAAAGGATGACGGAGCAAACTCACACCGGCTACTACCACCAAAAGGTAAATAGGATAAAACACTCACACAATCTGGCACCAACGAGATAACAGACACATCACCAAAAGGATGACGGAGCAAACTCACACCGGCTACTACCACCAAAAGGAATATAGAATTAAACAGTCGCACAATCTGGTACCAACGAGATGACAGACACACCACCAAAAGGATGACGGAGCAAACTCACACCGGCTACTACCACCAAAAGGGATATTGAGAAAAACACTCGCACAATCTGACACGGACGAGATGACAGAACCCCCACCAAAAGGATGATGGAGCAAACTCACATCGACTACTACCACTAAAAGGATGATAGAGAAAAACACACTCGCACAATCTGGCATCAACGAGATGACACACGCACCAGCAAAAGGATGATGGAGCGAACCCACACTGGCTACTGCCACCAAAAGGATAATAAAGCAAAACACTCGCATAATTTGGCTTGAACGAGATGATAGACTCACCACCAAAAGGATGACAGAGCAAACCTAAGTAGGCTACTACCACAAAAAGGATGATAGAGCAAAATACTCACACAATCTGACATCGACGAGACGACAGACCAACCACCAAAAGGATGACAGAGCAAACTCACGTCGCCTACTACCACCAAAAGGATGGTAGAGCAAAACACTCGCACAATTTCTCATTTACGAGTTGACAGACCCACCACCAAAAGGATGACGAAGCAAACTCACACCGGCTACTACCACCAAAAGGATAATAGAATAAAACGCTCGCACAATCTGGAACCAACGAGATGACAGACACACCACCAAAAGGATGACGGAGCAAACTCACACCGGCTACTACCACCCAAAGGAAAACAGAATAAAACACTCGCAGAATCTGGCACCAACGAGATGACAGACACACCACCAAAAGGATGACGTAGCGAACTCACACCGGCTACTACCACCAAAAGGGAGATTGAGAGAAACACTTGCACAATCTGACACCGACGAGATGACAGAACCCCCACCAAAAGGATGATGGAGCAAACTCACATCGGCTACTACCACTAAAAGGATGATAGAGAAAAACACAGTCGCACAATCTGGCATTTACAAGATGACACACCCACCACCAAAAGGATGATGGTGCGAACCCACACCGGCTACTGCCACCAAAAGGATAATAAAGCAAAACACTCGCACAATTTGGCTTCAACGAGATGACTGAGTCACGACCAAAAGGATGATAGAGCAAACCTACACCGGGTACTACCACCAAAAGGATGATAGAGCAAAATACTCACACAATCTGATATCGACGAGATGACAGACCCACCACCAAAAGGATGACAGAGCAAACTCACGCCGTCTACTACCACCAAAAGGATGGTGGAGCAAAACACTCGCACAATTTGACATTCACGAGTTGACAGACCCACCACCAAAAGGATAACGAGGCAAAATCACACCGGCTACTACCATCAAAAGGATAATAGAATAAAACGCTCGCACAATCTGGCACCAACGAGATGAAAGACACACCACCAAAAAATGACGGAGCAAACTCACATCGGCTACTACCACCAAAAGGGAGATTGTGAAAAACACTCGCACAGTCTGACACCGACGAGATGACAGAACCTGCAACAAAAGGATGACAGAGCAAACTCACATCAGCTACTACCACTAAAAGGATGATAGAGTAAAACACATTTGCACAATGTGGCATCAACGAGATGACACACCCACCACCAAAAGGATGATGGAGTGAACCCACACCGGCTACTGCCACCATATGGATAATAAAACAAAACACTCGCAGAATTTGGCTTCAACAAGATGATAGACTCACCACCAAAAGGATGAAGAAGCAAACCTACACCGGCTACTACCACCAAAAGAATGATAGAGAAAAATACTCACACAATCTGAATTCGACGAGATGATAGACCCACCACCAAAAGGATGACAGAGCATACTCACGCCGCCTACTACCACCAAAAGGATGGTAAGGCAAAACACTCGCACAATATGACAGTCACTAGTTGACAAACCCACCACCAAAAGGATGACGAAGCAAACTCACACCGGCTACTACCACAAAAAGGATAATAGAAGAAAACGCTCGCACAATCTGGCACCAACGAGATGAGAGACACACCACCAAAAGGATGACGGAGCAAACTCACACCGGCTACTACCACCAAAAGGAAAAAAGAATTAAACAGTCGCACAATCCGACACCAACGAGATGACAGACACACCACTAAAAGGATGACGGAGCAAACTCACACTGGCTACTACAACCAAAAGGGAGATTGAGAAAAACACTCGCACAATCTGACACCGACGAGATGACAGAACCCCCACCAAAAGGATGATGGAGCAAACTCACATCGACTACTACCACTAAAAGGATGATTGAGCAAAACACACTCGCACAATCTGGCATCAATGAGATGACACACACACCACCAAAAGGATGATGGAGCGAACCCACACCGGCTACTGCCACCAAAAGGATAATAAAGGAAAACACTCACACAATTTGGCATCAACGAGATGATAGACTCACCACCAAAAGGATGACGGAGCAAACCTACGTCGGCTACTACCACCAAAAGGATAATAAAGCAAAACACTCACACAATTTGGCTTCAACGAGATGATAGACTCACCACCAAAAGGATGACGGAGCAAACCTACACCGACTACTACCACCAAAAGGATGATAGAGAAAAATACTCATACAATCTGAAATCGACGAGATGATAGACCCACCACCAAAAGGATGACAGAGCAAACTCACGCCGCCTACTACCACCAAAAGGATGGTAGAGCAAAACACTCGCACAATTTGACAGTCACTAGTTGACAAACCCACCACCAAAAGGATGACGAAGCAAACTCACACCGGCTACTACCACCAAAAGGATAATAGAATAAAACCCTCATACAATCTGGCACCAACGAGATGACAGACACACCACCAAAAGGATGACGGAGCAAACTCACACCGGCTACTACCACCAAAAGGAATATAGAATTAAACAGTCGCACAATCTGGTACCAACGAGATGACAGACACACCACCAAAAGGATGACGGAGCAAACTCACACCGGCTACTACCACCAAAAGGGATATTGAGAAAAACACTCGCACAATCTGACACGGACGAGATGACAGAACCCCCACAAAAAGGATGATGGAGCAAACTCACATCGACTACTACCACTAAAAGGATGATAGAGAAAAACACACTCGCACAATCTGGCATCAACGAGATGACACACGCACCAGCAAAAGGATGATGGAGCGAACCCACACTGGCTACTGCCACCAAAAGGATAATAAAGCAAAACACTCGCATAATTTGGCTTGAACGAGATGATAGACTCACCACCAAAAGGATGACGGAGCAAACCTAAGTAGGCTACTACCACCAAAAGGATGATAGAGCAAAATACTCACACAATCTGACATCGACGAGACGACAGACCAACCACCAAAAGGATGACAGAGCAAACTCACGCCGCCTACTACCACCAAAAGGATGGTAGAGCAAAACACTCGCACAATTTCACATTTACGAGTTGACAAACCCACCACCAAAAGGATGACGAAGCAAACTCACACCGGCTACTACCACCAAAAGGATAATAGAATAAAACGCTCGCACAATCTGGAACCAACGAGATGACAGACACACCACCAAAAGGATGACGGAGCAAACTCACACCGGCTACTACCACCCAAAGGAAAACAGAATAACACACTCGCAGAATCTGGCACCAACGAGATGACAGACACACCACCAAAAGGATGACGTAGCGAACTCACACCGGCTACTACCACCAAAAGGGAGATTGAGAGAAACACTCGCACAATCTGACACCGACGAGATGACAGAACCCCCACCAAAAGGATGATAGAGCAAACTCACATCGGCTACTACCACTAAAAGGATGATAGAGAAAAACACAGTCGCACAATCTGGCATTTACAAGATGACACACCCACCACCAAAAGGATGATGGTGCGAACCCACACCGGCTACTGCCACCAAAAGGATAATAAAGCAAAACACTCGCACAATTTGGCTTCAACGAGATGACCGAGTCACGACCAAAAGGATGATAGAGCAAACCTACACCGGGTACTACCACCAAAAGGATGATAGAGCAAAATACTCACACAATTTGATATCGACAAGATGACAGACCCACCACCAAAAGGATGACAGAGCAAACTCACGTCGTCTACTACCACCAAAAGGATGGTGGAGCAAAACACTCGCACAATTTGACATTCACGAGTTGACAGACCCACCACCAAAAGGATGACGAGGCAAAATCACACCGGCTACTACCATCAAAAGGATAATAGAATAAAACGCTCGCACAATCTGGCACCAACGAGATGACAGACACACCACCAAAAAATGACGGAGCAAACTCACATCGGCTACTACCACCAAAAGGAAAATAGAATAAAACACTTGCAAAATATGGCACCAACGATATGACAGACACACCACCAAAATGATGACGGAGCAACCTCACACCGGCTACTACCACCAAAAGGGATATTGTGAAAAACACTCGCACAGTGTGACACCGACGAGATGACAGAACCCCCACCAAAAGGATGATAGAGCAAACTCACATCAGCTACTACCACTAAAAGGATGATAGAGTAAAACACACTTGCACAATGTGGCATCAACGAGATGACACACCCACCACCAAAAGGATGATGGAGTGAACCCACACCGGCTACTGCCACCAGAAGGATAATAAAACAAAACACTCGCAAATTTGGCTTCAACTAGATGATAGACTCACCACCAAAAGGATGAAGGAGCAAACCTACACCGACTACTACCACCAAAAGGATGATAGAGAAAAATACTCACACAATCTGAAATCGACGAGATGATAGACCCACCACCAAAAGGATGACAGAGCAAACTCACGCCGCCTACTACCACCAAAAGGATGGTAGAGCAAAACACTCGCATAATTTGACAGTCACTAGTTGACAAACCCACCACCAAAAGGATGACGAAGCAAACTCACACCGGCTACTACCACCAAAAGTATAATAGAATAAAACCCTCACACAATCTAGCACCAACGAGATGACAGACACACCACCAAAAGGATGACGGAGCAAACTCACACCGGCTACTACCACCAAAAGGAAAATAGAATAAAACACTCGCACAATCTGGCACCAACGAGATGACAGACACACCACCAAAAGGATGACAGAGCAAACTCACACCGGTTACTACCACCAAAAGGGAGATTGAGAAAAACACTCGCACAATCTGACACCGACGAGATGACAGAACCCCCACCAAAAGGATGATGGAGCAAACTCACATCGACTACTAACACTAAATGGATGATAGAGAAAAACACACTCGCACAATCTGGCATCAACGAGATGACACACGCACCAGCAAAAGGATGATGGAGCGAACCCACACTGGCTACTGCCACCAAAAGGATAATAAAGCAAAACACTCGCATAATTTGGCTTGAACGAGATGATAGACACACCACCAAAAGGATGACGGAGCAAACCTAAGTAGGCTACTACCACCAAAATGATGATAGAGCAAAATACTCACACAATCTGACATCGACGAGACGACAGACCAACCACCAAAAGGATGACAGAGCAAACTCACGCCGCCTACTACCACCAAAAGGATGGTAGAGCAAAACACTCGCACAATTTCACATTTACGAGTTGACAGACCCACCACCAAAAGGATGACGAAGCAAACTCACACCGGCTACTACCACCAAAAGGATAATAGAATAAAACGCTCGCACAATCTGGCACCAACGAGATGACAGACACACCACCAAAAGGATGACGGAGCAAACTCACACCGGCTACTACCACCCAAAGGAAAATAGAATAAAACACTCGCAGAATCTGGCACCAACGAGATGACAGACAAACCACCAAAAGGATGACGGAGCCAACTCACACCGACTACTACCACCAAAAGGGAGATTGAGAGAAACACTCGCACAATCTGACACCGACGAGATGACAGAACCCCCACCAAAAGGATGATGGAGCAAACTTACATCGGCTACTACCACTAAAAGGATGATAGAGAAAAACACAGTCGCACAATCTGGCATCAACAAGATGACACACCCACCACCAAAAGGATGATGGTGCGAACCCACACCGGCTACTGCCACCAAAAGGATAATAAAGCAAAACACTCGCACAATTTGGCTTCAACGAGATGACAGACTCACCACCAAAAGGATGACGGAGCAAACCTACGTCGGCTACTACCACCAAAAGGATGATAGAGCAAAAAACTCACATAAACTGACATCGACGAGATGACAGACCCACCCCCAAAAGGATGAAAGAGCAAACTCACGCCGTCTACTACCACCAAAAGGATGGTAGAGCAAAACACTCGCACAATTTGACATTCACAAGTTGACAGACCCACCACCAATGGGATGATGAAGCAAACTCACACCGGCTACTACCACCAAAAGGATAATAAAATAAAACGCTCGCACAATCTAGCACCAACGAGATGACAGACACACCACCAAAAGGATGACGGAGCAAACTCACACCGGCTACTATCACCAAAAGGAAAATAGAATAAAACAGTCGCACAATCTGGCACCAACGAGATGACAGACACACCACCAAAAGGATGACGGAGCAAACTCACACCGGCTACTACCACCAAAAGGGAGATTGAGAAAAACACTCGCACAATCTGACACCGACGAGATGAAAGAACCCCCACCAAAAGGATGATGGAGCAAATTCACATCGACTACTACCACTAAAAGGATGATAGAGCAAAATACACTCGCACAATCTGGCATCAACGAGATGACACACGCACCACCAAAAGGATGATGGAGCGAACCCACACCGGCTACTACCACCAAAAGGATAATAAAGCAAAACACTCGCACAATTTGGCTTCAACGAGATGACAGACTCACCACCAAAAGGATGACGGAGCAAACCTACGTTGGCTACTACCACCAAAAGGATGATAGAGAAAAATACTCACACAATCTGAAATCGACGAGATGATAGACCCACCACCAAAAGGATGACAAAGCAAACTCACGCCGCCTACTACCACCAAAAGGATGGTAGAGCAAAACACTCGCACAATTTGACATTCACGAGTTGACAGACCCACCACCAAAAGGATGACGAAGCAAACTCACACCGGCTACCACCACCAAAAGGATAATAGAATAAAACGCTCGCACAATCTAGCACCAACGAGATGACAGACACACCACCAAAAGGATGACGGAGCAAACTCACACCGGCTACTACCACCAAAAGGAAAATAGAATAAAACACTCGCACAATCTGGCACCAACGAGATGACAGACACACCACCAAAAGGATGACAGAGCAAACTCACACCGGCTACTACCACCAAAAGGGAGATTGAGAAAAACACTCGCACAATCTGACACCGACGAGATGACAGAACCCCCACCAAAAGGATGATGGAGCAAATTCACATCGACTACTACCAATAAAAGGATGATAGAGCAAAATACACTCGCACAGTCTGGCATCAACGAGATGACACACGCACCACCAAAAGGATGATGGAGCGAACCCACACCGGCTACTACCACCAAAAGGATAATAAAGCAAAACACTCGCACAATTTGGCTTCAACGAGATGACAGACTCACCACCAAAAGGATGACGGAGCAAACCTACGTTGGCTACTACCACCAAAAGGATGATAGAGCAAAAAACTCACATAAACTGACATCGACGAGATGACAGACCCACCACCAAAAGGATGAAAGAGCAAACTCACGCTGTCTACTACCACCAAAAGGATGGTAGAGCAAAACACTCGCACAATTTGACATTCACGAGTTGAAAGACCCACCACCAAAAGGATGATGAAGCAAACTCACAACGGCTACTACCACCAAAAGGATAATAGAATAAAACGCTCGCACAATCTAGCACCAACGAGATGACAGACACAACACCGAAAGGAAGACGGAGCAAACTCACACCGACTACTACCACCAAAAGGAAAATAGAATAAAACTTTCGCACAATCTGGCACCAACGAGATGACAGACACACCACCAAAAGGATGACGGAGCAAACTCACACCGGCTACTACCACCAAAAGGGAGATTAAGAAAAACACTCGCACAATCTGACACCGACGAGATGACAGAACCCCCACCAAAAGGATGAAAGAGCAAACTCACATCGGCTACTACCACTAAAAGGAAGACGGAGCAAACTCACACTCGCTCAATGTGGCATCAACGATATGACACACCCACCACCAAAAGAATGATGGAGTGAACCCACACCGGCTACTGCCACTAGAAGGATAATAAACAAAACTGTCGCCCAATTTGGCTTCAACTAGATGATAGACTCACCACGAAAAGGATGACAGAGCAAACCTACACCGGCTACTACCACAAAAAGGATGATAGAGAAAAATATTCACACACTCTGAAATCGACGAGATGACAGACCCACCACCAAAAGGATGACAGAGCAAACTCATGCCGCCTACTACCACCAAAAGGATGGTAGAGCAAAACACTCGCACAATTTGACATTCACTAGCCGACAGACCCACCACGAAAAGGATGACGAAGCAAACTCACACCGGCTACTACCACCAAAAGGATAATAGAATAAAACGCACCGACAATCTGGCACCAACGCGATGACAGACACACCACCAAAAGGATGACGGAGCAAACTCACACCGGCTACTACCACCAAAAGGGAGATTAAGAAAAACACTCGCACAATCTGACACCGACGAGATGACAGAACCCCCACCAAAAGGATGAAAGAGCAAACTCACATCGGCTACTACCACTAAAAGGAAGACGGAGCAAACTCACACACGCTCAATGTGGCATCAACGATATGACACACCCACCACCAAAAGAATGATGGAGTGAACCCACACCGGCTACTGCCACTAGAAGGATAATAAAACAAAACTGTCGCCCAATTTGGCTTTAACTAGATGATAGACTCACCACGAAAAGGATGACAGAGCAAACCTACACCGGCTACTACCACAAAAAGGATGATAGAGAAAAATATTCACACACTCTGAAATCGACGAGATGACAGACCCACCACCAAAAGGATGACAGAGCAAACTCATGCCGCCTACTACCACCAAAAGGATGGTAGAGCAAAACACTCGCACAATTTGACATTCACTAGCCGACAGACCCACCACGAAAAGGATGACGAAGCAAACTCACACCGGCTACTACCACCAAAAGGATAATAGAATAAAACGCACCGACAATCTGGCACCAACGCGATGACAGACACACCACCAAAAGGATGACGGAGCAAACTCACACCGGCTACTACCACCAAAAGGAAAATAGAATAAAACACTCGCACAATCTGGCACCAACGAGATGACAGACACACCACCAAAAGGATGACGGGGCAAAATCACACCGGCTACTACCACCAAAAGGAAAATAGAATAAAACACTCGCACAATCTGGCACCAGCGAGATGACAGACACACCACCAAAAGGATAACGGAGCAAACTCACGCCGCCTACTACCAACAAAAGGATGGTAGAGCAAAACACTCGCACAATTTGACATGCACGAGTTGACAAACCCACCACCAAAAGGATGACAGAGCAAACTCACTCCGGCTACTACCACCAAAAGGATAATAGAATAAAACACCCGCACAGTCTGGCATCAACGAGTAGACAGACACACCACCAAAAGGATGATGGAGCAAACTCACACCGGCTACTACCACCAAAAGGGAGATTGAGAAAAACACTCGCACAATCTGACACCGACGAGATGACAGAACCCCCACCAAAAGGATGTCGGAGCAAACCCACATCTGCTACTACCACTAAAAGGATGATAGAGCAAAACACAGTCGCACAATCTGGAATCAACAAGATGACACACCCACCACCAAAAGGATGATGGAGCGAACCCACACCGGCTACTGCCACCAAAAGGATAATAAAGCAAAACACTCCCACAATTTGGCTTCAACGAGATGACAGACACACCACCAAAAGGATGATAGAGCAAATCTACACCGGGTACTACCACCAAAAGGATGATAGAGCAAAATATTCACACAATCTGACATCGACGAGATGACAGACCCACCACCAAAAGGATGACAGAGCAAACTCACGCCATCTAATACCACCAAAAGGTTGGTAGAGCAAAACACTCGCACAATTTGACATTCACGAGTTGACAGACCCACCACCAAAAGGATGATGAAGCAAACACACACCGACTACTACCACAAAAAGGATAATAGAATAAAACGCTCGCACAATCTGGCACCAACCAGATGACAGACACACCACCAAAAGGATGACGAAGCAAACTCACACCGGCTACTACCACCAAAAGGCAAGTAGAATAAAACACTCGCACACTCTATCACCAACGAGATGACAGACATACAACCAAATGGATGACGGAGCAAACTCACACCGACTACTACCACCAAAAGTGAGATTGAGAAAAACACTCGCACAATCTGACACCGACGAGATGACAGAACCCCCACCAAAAGATGTCGGAGCAAACTCACATCGACTACTACCACTAAAAGGATGATAGAGCAAAACACACTCGCACAATCTGGCATCAACGAGATGACACACGCACCACCAAAATGATGATGGAGCGAACCCACACCGGCTACTGCCACCAAAAGGATAATAAAGCAAAGCACTCACACAATTTAGCTTCAACGAGATGACAGACTCACCACCAAAAGGATGACGGAGCAAACCTACGTCGGCTACTACCACCAAAAGGATGATAGAGCAAAATACTCACACAATCTGACATCGACGAGATGACAAACTCACCACCAAAAGGATGACAGAGAAAACTCACGCCGCCTACTACCACCAAAAGGATGGTAGAGCAAAACACTCGCACAATTTGACATTCACGAGTTGACAAACCCACCACCAAAAGAATGACAGAGCAAACTCACGCCGGCTACTACCACCAAAAGGATAATATAATAAAACGGTCGCACAATCTGGCACCAACGAGATGACAGACACACCACCAAAAGGATGACGGAGCAAACACACACCGGCTACTACCACGAAAAGGGAGATTGAGAAAAACACTCGCACAATCTGACACCGACGAGATGACAGAACCCCCACCAAAAGGATGTTTGAGCAAACCCACATCTGCTACTACCACTAAAAGGATGATAGAGCAAAACACAGTCACACAATCTGGCATCAACAAGATGACACACCCACCACCAAAAGGATGATGGAGCGAACCCACACCGGCTACTGCCACCAAAAGGATAATAAAGCAAAACACTCCCAAAATTTGGCTTCAACGAGATGACAGACTCACCACCAAAAGGATGATAGAACAAATCTACACCGGGTACTACCACCAAAAGGATGATAGAGCAAAATATTCACACAATCTGACATCGACGAGATGACAGACCCACAACCAAAAGGATGACAGAGCAAACTCACGCTATCTAATACCACCAAAAGGATGGTAGAGCAAAACACTCGCACAATTTAACATTCACAACTTGACAGACCCACCACCAAAAGGATGATGAAGCAAACTCACACCGGCTACTACCACCAAAAGGATAATAGAATACAACGCTCGCACAATCTGGCACCAACGAGATGACAGACACACCACCAAACGGATGACGGAGGAAACTCACACCGGCTACTACCACCAAAAGGAAAATAGAATAAAATACTTGCACAATCTGGCACCAACGAGATGACAGACACACCACCAAAAGGATGACGGAGCAAACTCACACCGGCTACTACCACCAAAAGGGAGATTGAGAAAAACACTCGAACAATCTGACACCGACGAGATGACCGAACCCCCACCAAAAGGATGACAGAGCAAACTCACATCAGCTACTACCACTAAAAGGATGATAGAGCAAAACACTCGCACAATTGGGCTTCAACAAGATGACACACCCGCCATCAAAAGGATGATGGAGTAAACCTACACCGGGTACTACCACCAAAAGGATGATAGAGCAAAATACTCACACAATCTGACATCGACGAGATGACAGACCCAACGCCAAAAGGATGACAGAGCAAACTCACGCGGTCTACTACCACCAAAAGGATGGTAGAGAAAAACACTCGAACAATTTGACATTCACGAGTTGACAGACCCACCACCAAAATGATGATGAAGCAAACTCATACCGGCTACTACCACCAAAAGGATAATAGAATAAAACGCTCGTACAATCTGGCACCAACGAGATGACAGACACATCACCAAAAGGATGACGGAGCAAACTCACACCGGCTACTACCACCAAAAGGGAGATTGAGAAAAACACTCGCACAATCTGACACCGACGAGATGACAGAACCCCCACCAAAAGGATGACAGAGCAAACTCACATCAGCTACTACCACTAAAAGGACGATAGAGCAAAACACACTCGCACAATGTGGCATCAACGAGATGACAAACCCACCACCAAAAGGATCATGGAGTGAACCCACACCGGCTACTGCCACCAGAAAGATAATAAAACAAAACACTCACACAATTTGGCTTCAACTAGATGATAGACTCACCACCAAATGGATGACGGAGCAAACCTACACCGGCTACTACCACCAAAAGGATGATAGAGAAAAATACTCACACAATCTGAAATCGACGAGATGACAAACCCACCACCAAAAGGATGACAGAGTAAACTCACGCCTACTACTACCACCAAAAGGATGGTAGAGCAAAACACTCGCACAATTTGACATTCGTTAGTTGACAAACCCACCACCAAAAGGATGACGAAGCAAACTCACACCGGCTACTACGACCAAAAGGATAATAGAATAAAACGCTCGCACAATCTGGCACCAACAAGATGACAGACACGCCACCAAAAGGGTGACGGAGCAAACTCACACCGGCTACTACCACCAAAAGCGAAAATAGAATAAAACACTCGCACAATCTGGCACCAACGAGATGACAGACACACCACCAAAAGGATGACAAAGCAAACTCACACCGGCTACTACCACCAAAAGGGAGATTGAGAAAAACACTCGCACAATCTGACACCGACGAGATGACCGAACCCCCACCAAAAGGATGACAGAGCAAACTCATATCAGCTACTACCACTAAAAGGATGATAGAGCAAAACACTCGCACTATTTGGCTTCAACAAGATGACACACCCGCCATCAAAAGGATGATGGAGTAAACCTACACCGGGTACTACCACCAAAAGGATGATAGAGCAAAATACTCACACAATCTGACATCGACAAGATGACAGACCCAACGCCAAAAGGATGACAGAGCAAACTCACGCGGTCTACTACCACCAAAAGGATGGTAGAGAAAAACACTCGAACAATTTGACATTCACGAGTTGATAGACCCACCACCAAAATGATGATGAAGCAAACTCATACCGGCTACTACCACCAAAAGGATAACAGAATAAAACGCTCGTACAATCTGGCACCAACGAGATGACAGACACATCACTAAAAGGATGACAGAGCAAACTCACACCGGCTACTACCACCAAAAGGGAGATTGAGAAAAACACTCGCACAATCTGACACCGACGAGATGACAGAACCCCCACCAAAAGGATGACAGAGCAAACTCACATCAGCTACTACCACTTAAAGTATGATAGAGCAAAACACACTCGCACAATGTGGCATCAACGAGATGACAAACCCACCACCAAAAGGATCATGGAGTGAACCCACACAGGCTACTGCCACCAGAAAGATAATAAAACAAAACACTCACACAATTTGGCTTCAACTAGATGATAGACTCACCACCAAATGGATGACGGAGCAAACCTACACCGGCTACTACCACCAAAAGGATGATAGAGAAAAATACTCACACAATCTGAAATCGACGAGATGACAGACCCACCACCAAAAGGATGACAGAGTAAACTCACGCCGCCTACTACCACCAAAAGGATGGTAGAGCAAAACACTCGCACAATTTGACATTCGTTAGTTGACAAACCAACCACCAAAAGGATGACGAAGCAAACTCACACCGGCTACTACGACCAAAAGGATAATAGAATAAAACGCTCGCACAATCTGGCACCAACGAGATGACAGACACAACACCAAAAGGATGACGAAGCAAACTCACACCGGCTACTACCACCAAAAGGGAGATTGAGAAAAACACTCGCACAATCTGACACCGACGAGATGACAGAACCCCTACCAAAAGGATGACGGAGCAAACCCACATCTGCTACTACCACCAAAAGGAAAATAGAATAAAACACTCGCACAATCTGGCACCAACGAGATGACAGACACACCACCAAAAGAATGATGGAGAAAACTCACACCGGCTACTACCACCAAAAGGGAGATTGAGAAAAACACTCGAACAATCTGACACCGACGAGATGACAGAACCCCCACCAAAAGGATAACAAAGCAAACTCACATCAGCTACTACCACTAAAACGATGATAGAGCAAAACACTCGCACAATTTGGCTTCAACAAGATGACACACCTGTCATCAAAAGGATGATGTAGCAAACCTACACCGGGTACTACCACCAAAAGGATGATAGAGAAAAATACTCACACAATCTGACATCGACGAGATGACAGACCCAACGCCAAAAGGATGACAGAGCAAACTCACGCGGTCTACTATCACCAAAAGGATGGTAGAGAAAAACACTCGAACAATTTGACATTCACGAGTTGACAGACCCACCACCAAAATGATGATGAAGCAAACTCATACCAGCTACTACCACCAAAAGGATAATAGAATAAAATGCTCGTACAAATCTGGCACCAATGAGATGATAGACACATCACCAAAAGGATGACGGAGAAAACTCACACCGGCTACTACCACCAAAAGGGAGATTGAGAAAAACGCTCACACAATCTGACACCGACGAGATGATAGAACCCCACCAAAAGGATGACAGAGCAAACTCACATCAGCTACTACCACTAAAAGGATGATAGAGCAAAACACATTCGCACAATGTGGCATCAACGAGATGACAAACCCACCACCAAAAGGATCATGGAGTGAACCCACACCGGCTACTGCCACCAGAAAGATAATAAAACAAAACACTCACAATTTGGCTTCAACTAGATGATAGACTCACCACCAAATGGATGACGGAGCAAACCTGCACCGGCTACTACCACCACAAGGATGATAGAGAAAAATACTCACACAATCTTAAATTGACGAGATGACAGACCCACCACCAAAAGGATGACAGAGTAAACTCACGCCGCCTACTACCACCAAAAGGATGGTAGAGCAAAACACTCGCACAATTTGACATTCGTTAGTTGACAAACCCACCACCAAAAGGATGAAGAAGCAAACTCACACCGGCTACTACGACCAAAAGGATAATAGAATAAAACGCTCGCACAATCTGGCACCAACGAGATGACAGACATACCACTAAAAGGATGACGGAGCAAACTCACACCGGCTACTACCACCAAAAGGGAACATAGAATAAAACACTTGCACAATCTGGCACCAACGAGATGACAGACACACCACCAAAAGGATGACGAAGCAAACTCACACCGACTACTAGCACCAAAAGGGATATTGAGAAAAACACTCGCACAATCTGACACCGACGAGATGACAGAACCCCTACCAAAAGGATGACGGAGCAAACCCACATCTGCTACTACCACTAAAAGGATGATAGAGCAAAACACACTCACACAATCTGGCATCAACGAGATGACACACCCGCCACCAAAAGGATGATGGAGCGAACCCACACCGGCTACTACCTCTAAAATGATGATAGAGCAAAATACTCACACAATCTATCATCGACGAGATTACAGACCCACCACCAAAAGGATGACAGAGCAAACGCACGCCGCCTACTACCACCAAAAGGATGGTAGAGCAAAACACTCGCACAATTTGACATTCACGAGTTGACAGATCCACCACCAAAAGGATGACGAAGCAAACTCACACCGGCTACTACCACCAAAAGGATAATAGAATAAAACGCTTGCACAATCTGGCACCAACGAGATGACAGACACACCACCAAAAGGATGACGGAGCAAACTGATGCGTCCGCAAGTCCATGGAAATATCGAAGTAATATAAAAGATTGTCGAACCCACAAAGACCAATGTCAATCTATCATTATCTATTATTACGGTGTAAAGGTAAGACTGATGGAATTAGGAAAGTTGAATGCGAATGAAATTAAATGCAAAGGAAATAAAGATAATTGGTTTAAAGAAAAAGCGGTAAAAGGATATCGGTATGCAAGGACTTAGTTATCGGGGATTCGACAGGTCACCGGTGCTTTCTACTCATTACAAACACTTTTAATAAGAAAATAACGGTTTAAAGACCTTTGTCTCATGATGGTTGTTGACGCTAGTCGCAACTCTAAGGCGGAACGTATGCTGTCGCTGTCCCATTCGGGGTTAAAATTACTTTTTGAAAACCATTAAGTTTTAATCCCTTTTAAAGTGCTATCGCTGTTTTTAAAACGAATGCCTAGTTTTTAATATCTGGTCTTAGCCGCAGTCGTCGCTTGTTGGTTCGTACCTTTATGAATTTCCCACTGTCGTGGCAAAACTACTTTTAAATAAGTTCTCGCTGTCGCGACGAACGTTTATTTAGAAATTAAGATTAAAAACTACGGCCAGAAAGGTTGTTTGTAAAAAGGGAAGGTACCGGTTACTACTGAATCCTGTCCTACTAATTCAGTTACATACCGATAAAACTCATTTAGCTAGACATGATAATTAATGCAAACGGAAATAGACATAAACAATTGAATGATAAAGCATGCATTATGACAGAAATAAAGTAGTAATTCAATTAATAAAAACCTGTAAATTGTACTGATCTCAAATCCTTGGGTAGTCCCCCACAATGTCGGCAGAATTCTACTTTGGCAAGAAGTAAAAAGTACAGGAACAAATAAAACCATACAAATGGGAATAAAAGGAAAAGGAAACGGGAAAATAATGCAAGAACGTAAATTCAGCTTCAATTGGTAATTTCGGCAGCACTTCGATACGTCGAAGGCTCCCCCAGAAACTCTGAGTCTAAGGCCTATTTATAGGAGATAATTCATTCTTCAACTTCCAGAGATGATGGGTGAGTTATGGAGGGAGTGGGAGTAACTTCCAGTAGTGGGCAGTGAGTGGAGAAAGTGTAGGAAGAAATTAAGTTGAGAGTGATTGTGGTTACTTCTGATTTGAACGTACTAATATTTTGTCTGCGTGACGCTCGTCATGAAATGTGACGGTCGTAATACGCATGACGGTTGTAAGGGTCATGTGACGACCGTCATATCAGCAAAATCCGTATCTGCTATTTTTCATCTGTTTTTCATCTGTTTACCTTCCATTTCTTCTTCTTTTCTTTCTTTAGTCCAAATTCTCCCCAATCTGCTAAACGAAGTAAATTAATCATATAACAGAACATATATCAAGATAAATTAATAATAGTCACAAATAAATGCATGTAAATCAAGCCAAATAAACGAAATGATTTCGCGTTATCAAACACCCCCACACTTAAACCATTGCTTGTCCTCAAGCAATCAATCAACATGGTGAAAAAGAAATAAGCATAATTTGAAACAAGGACACAGTGAGACTCTAATCATACGTGGCTGTTAGGCTAATGTTATATCGACAGGTACTAAATATCAATACCAAGGATACCATGATGACACAATTTCAAAAACTACCTACTTATGCAAACTAACCTGAGTCATGCCATTATAACTCAACCTATACCTCATGCTCTCTTTCACCCCATTTCATTCTAATGCAATCACATTAAGCCCGTTATCCATACACATTCATGGTAAGTAAACTTGTTAATAATTATGATCTCATTGATATTTCATTCTTCTTTGCAAATATGCTTAAGCATCAATTGAACTTAAAAGGTTTGTACCGTTGGGCTAACTGATCAGGTGAGGAGCACCTAACTTAGAAGGAACAAGTCTTTTTCTTCATAATTTTTCTTCTTATTTTAAACTAGAGATCATACACTTATTTGCATCGGTTTCTTACTTAGTGTGGTTGGGATGGTGCTGACTGCTTAAATAAACTACTTAGGGATTACTAAAAGAACTGGAGCTTTAAGGTCTTGACGTAATGGGTACTCAAGTTGATTTTGCATATTTAGGGGGTTAAGGGTGTCAGGATGATATCAATTTTATCAAAATTTTCCCAAGTTTTTTCTAACATAGCCTAAACAACCTATATACTTCTAGAGTACGATGTCATGAATCAAAAATTTTTTGTTGGAGGTTAGAATTTTGAAAATTTGAAAATTTGGGGAAGTTTGAATAATAGGCGAAAACCACGCATAAAGACTCGACAGCACATGCACAGACTTTGACATATTAAAAACAATAGTAAATCAAGCTAAAAAGCGATAAAATGAAAGCGGTAGAGTTCCTCCCCCACACTTAAACTAAACATTGTCCACAATGTTTTAATAAAAGGTGGAAAAAGGAAATAAAGAACCTGTATGAATGCTACTGCGTGCTAAATCCTCTATGGTCTTGCTCTTGATGTCCATGTCTTTGTTGATCACTTCTACTTCGGCGACGAGCATTTTGAGATGCCTTCGTTTGTCTAATTCTTGCACCAACTCATCATATTACTTACTTCCAGAGGAAGTACTCATCATCAGTGTCACCACCAGCAGCGACATTCGTAGGAATGTCCGTGGGCACAGCTCATCGTCATGTAGAGAGTCTTCGCCTAGATATAGCTAAAGCGTAACAAGCGATACATTTCTTTATTTTCTGCAAATGTAAACAAACAAATTAAAATAAAATCCTTGTGGGTTGCCTCCCACACAACGCTTTGTTTAACGTCGATAGCTCGACGGCTAAGGAGTGCAAGTACTCATGGTGGTTCTTTCGAGAATGGTTCCTCGATCGAACTTTGAATAGTCTTCGGTTTCCATGGCCACTTATCAAGCCATCGCTCATATCCCTCACCTTTTCGTTTCTTTCTTCTGTAGGGTGGTTCCTTGTTTTGAATGCGTGGTGGTGGTTCTGGATCTATCCTGCGTATCAGCTTTTCAAATTTGGGCTAAGTTATTTCATCCACCACCTCAAAAATTAATCTTACCCTTTTAATAGTAATGATGACCCTAGTTTCACGGTCATCGAATTTTCTTTTCCTATGAGGGACCTTAGACAAAGGTGCATTGGTGTGGGTATTTTCCAGTACCTCTACATATGTTTTGGATTAGGAGTTTACCTTAGCTTCCAAAACCAATTGTGAGAAAGAATTAGGTGGGGTATAGGGAGGAGGAGCAACAATAGGTGCTTCCTTCTCTACCTCTTTGAAAACCTCCCTTTCGGGTGGTGTCGGTGGATTTTTCTCAATAATTATGCTTTTCTCACCAAAACTCTCCTCAGGCTCATGATCACTCTCCCTAGGATTTTCTAATTGTTCTTCATTAATGGTTGCTACAACATCCACGTGTCTTTTAGGGAAGGGTTCTAGATGTGTTAGTGTAAGCAGGGAGGTTTGAATCTCCAAAGCCTTGCTATGAGTCGCGAGGGAATCGACTATAATGGTCATCTGCTTAAGGTCTTCATCAATTTGGAGATGTTGTTTTCTAAAATCTTCATTTTGGAGAGTTTGTGTCTCCACAAAGGGCTCCATCATAGATTCTATCCTAGAGTGAGTAAATGTCTCTTCGAATTCTTCTAGTAATACTTCAAGGTTGGATGTATCGAAATCTTGCGTTTCCTCAAAACATTGGGAGTCGTCATCGTAGAGGGAATTTGGGTGAGAATGCGTCGTATTGAAATCTTCTAATAATATTTTGAGGTCCGATTTAAACGGATCTTGTAATTCCTCGAAATATTGGGGGTGGTAGTTATAAGGGAAATATGGGTTATACATAATGATTTAGATAAGAGTGCCTTAGTCTATACTATGCAACAATGGAATCACAATATTGACTGTTGGTCCCCGACAACGGTGCCAAAAACTTGATGCGTCCGCAAGTGCACGGAAATATCGAAGTAATATAAAAGATTGTCGAACCCACAAAGTCCAATGTCAATCTACCGTTATCTATTATTACGGCGTAAAGCTAAGGCTAATGGAATTAGGAAAGTTGAATGCGAATGAAATTAAATGCAAAGGAAATAAAGATAATTGGTTTAAAGAAAAAGCGGTAAAGGGATATCGGTATGCAAGGACTTAGTTATCGGGGATTCGACAGGTCACCAGTGCTTTCTACTCTTTGCAAACACTTTTAAGAAGAAAATAACGGTTTAAAGACCTTTGTCTCACGATGGTTGTTGACGCTAGTTGCAACTCTAAGGCGGAACGTATGTTGTCGCTATCCCGTTCGGGGTTAAAATTACTTTTTGAAAACCATTAAGTTCTAATCCCTTTTAAAGCGTTGTCGCTGTTTTTAAAATGAATGCCTAGTTTTTACTATCTGGTCTTGGCTGTAGCTGTCGCTTGTTGGTTCGTACCTTTATGAATTTTCCACTGTCGTGGCAAAACTACTTTTAAATAAGTTCTCGCTGTTGCGAAAAACGTTTATTTAGAAATTAGATTAAAAACTACGGCCAGAAAGGTTGTTTGTAAAAAGGGAAGGTACCGGTTACTATCGAATCCTGTCCTACTAATTCGGTTACATACCGATAAAACTAATTTAGCTAGACATGATAATTAATGCAAACGGAAATAGACATAAACAACTGAATAATAAAGCATGCATTATGATAGAAATAAAGTAGTAATTCAATTAATAAAAACCTGTAAATTGTACTGATCTCAAATCCTTGGGTAGTCCCCCACAATGTCGGCAGAATTCTACTTTGGCAAGAAGTAAAAAGTACAGGAACAAATAAAACCATACAAATGGGAATAAAAGGAAAAGGAAACGGGAGAGTAATGCAAGAACGTAAATTCAGCTTCAATTGGTAATTTCGGCAGCACTTCGATACGTCGAAGGCTCCCCCAGGAACTCTGAATCTAAGGCCTATTTATTGGAGATAATTCAATCTTCAACTTCCAGAGATCATGGGTGAGTTATGGAGAGAGTGGGAGTAACTTCCAGTAGTGGGCAGTGAGTGGAGAAAGTGTAGGAAGAATTAAGTTGAGAGTGATCGTGGCTACTTCTGATTTGAACGTACTGATATTTTGTCTATGTGACGCTCGTCATGAAATGTGACGGTCGTAAGGGTCATGTGACGACCGTCATATCAGTAAAATCTGGATCTGCTGTTTTTCATCTATTTTCATCTGTTTTCCTTCCATTTATTCTTCTTTTCTTTCTTTAGTCTAAATTCTCCTCAATCTGCTAAACGAAGTAAATTAATCATATAACAGAACATAAATCCAGATAAATTAATAATAGTCACAAATAAATACATGTAAATCAAGCCAAATAAATGATATGATTTTGCGTTATCAAAAACTCACATCGGCTGCTACCACCAAAAGGAAAATAGAAGAAAACTCTCGCACAATCTTGCACCAACGCGATGACAGACACACCACCAAAAGGATGACGGAGCGAACTCACACCGGCTACTACCACCAAAAGGGAGATTGAGAAAAACAATCGCACAATCTAACACCGACGAGATGACAGAACCCCCACCAAAAGGATGACGGAGCAAACCCACATCTGCCACTACCATTAAAAGGATGATAGAGCAAAACACACTCGCACAATCTGGCATCAACGAGATGACACACCCACCACCAAAAGGATGATGGAGCGAACCCACACCGGCTACTGCCACCCAAAGGATAATAAAGCAAAACACTTGCACAATTTGGCTTCAACGAGATGACAGACTCACCACCAAAAGGATGATAGAGCAAACCTACATCGGCTACTACCACCAAAAGGATGATAGAGCAAAATACTCACACAATCTGACATCGACGAGATGACAGACCCACCACCAAAAGGATGACAGAGAAAACTCACGCCGCCAACTACCACCAAATGGATGGTAGAGGAAAATACTCGCACAATTTGACATTCACGAGTTGCCAGACCCACCACCAAAGGATGACGAAGCAAACTCACACCGGCTACTACCACCAAAAGGATAATAGAATAAAACGCTCGCACAATCTTGCACCAACGAGATGACAGACACACCACCAAAAGGATGACGGAGCAAAACACACCGGCTACTACCACCGAAAGGAAAATAGAATAAAACACTCGCACAATCTGGCACCAAAGAGATGACAGACACACCACCAAAAGGATGACGGAGCAAACTCACATCGGCTACTACCACCAAAAGGGAGATTGAGAAAAACACTCGCACAATCTGACACCGAAGAGATGACAGAACCCCGACCAAAAGGATGACGGAGCAAACCCACATCTGCTACTACCACCAGAAGGATGGTAGAGAAAAACACTCGCACAATTTGACATTCACGAGTTGACAGACCCACCACCAAAAGGATGACGAAGCGAACCCACACCGACTACTGCCACCAAAAGGATAATAAATAAAAACACTCACACAATCTGGGACCAATGAGATGACAGACACACCGCCAAAAGGATGACGGAGCAAACTCACATCGGCTATTACCACCAGAAGGAAAATAGAATAAAACACTCGCATAATCTGGCACCAACGAGATGACAGACACACCACCAAAAGGATGACGGAGCGAACTCACACCGGCTACTACCACAAAAAGGGAGATTGAGAAAAACACTCGCACAATCTAACAACGACGAGATGACAGAACCCCCATGTTGCGGTGAAAATTGGATATCAAGCTATTAAATTAACTTGAACCTTATTTCTTTTACAACTGAACTTTATTTTATCCAAAGGAAAGGTCTAAAGAAAGAAAAACCTTTTTGGCGATGTAACGACAACGCTTAAGAGATTCGGGGATCGGGGGTTGGTTATACCTAGGGAAGGTGTTAGCACCCTAAGCATCTGTAGTACTCTACAGGAACCTTTTGTTTGATTGCTTGCTAAGTTTGAAATATGTACTATGGATTTAGGATTGGTGTTGCACCCCAAAATTTGCCCAACATTTCCTTACTTAGCTTATGTTTCATTTCATTCACATTAGTATTATCATTTGCATTTCATTGATATGTATGCAGGAGATCAAGAGGTATGATTACTGTCGCTACTGCGAAAATCGGCGCCGGCTTGACAGGAGAGTCGCCACCGTGCGTTATTTATCCCTCAGAGCGGGAAAGGAAACGCTCGAAGTAAACCTCGCAAAGACGGGAAAAGGTATGGTCATCGCAACCAAAACCTGGATTCGGGAGTCGGTTACGCAAGGGGAAGGTATTAGCACCCCTCACGTCCATCGTACTCGATGGGATCCACGCTTGATGTTTATAGGTAAAAGGGTGTGTTATCTATCTACGCTAATGGCTGGTCTGAAAAGAAAATAAAAGGACAGGACTCGACAGAATATACGGTGTTCTGGGCCTACGTATTCCCTCGTGCAATGGGAAAGTCAGAGTCAACGTAGTTCGACTACCTACGTCTAAACAGGGGAAAGGTTGCTCGCCAGGACATCGCGTCCTGTGCCTACGTACTTCCATCTGGTATGAAAGATCAGAGCAAACGTAGTTCGACTAACTACGGGTAAACAGGGGCTCTCACACAGCAGTGAGAAAACAAACTGGCCTCTAAGGCTCGGGAACCTACAACTATGGTCTGGTCTCAAATGCGCTCGGGCAAGAGAAAGGGGTAACAATTAGTCGTTAGCGGGAAAGTCTCGATCGCACAGCCGCGAGAGAACAAAGGTTAGTCGTTAGTGTGCTCGCTAGGATATCGCATCCTATGCCTACATATCTTCGTCTGGTACGAAGAATCAGAGCAGCTGTAGTTCAGCTAACTACGGATCAAGCTACTCAAAAGCTCCTACAGAAAGGAAAGGGAAACCCTAGAACTATAGCTGAGAAACAGGGGAATCTACCTACTGCTATCACACATGGTTGACCATCCTAATGTCTATCATAACAACTCCGCAGCGGAGAAGTCAGAGCTCCTAAGGGATCATGGCAACAGGACTAAACCACAAACAAGAAACTGCAAAGTAAAGGAATACTGAAAATATGCATGAATGCAACAACTAAACAAACAAGGCACAGAGGCCGCAAACCACAAAGGCAAAGGGAGCTCAGCTCTACCAAATACCAACAAGCAAAGCCACTCAATAACAAACAAGCAGAAGGAGGACCACCTCAACTTCTCATGCACACAAAGTCTACTTCTAAGATGCACCTATTCAGAACCATCTAGATGAATACCTAAGTCTAATGCAACATAACATCATACAAGTCGAACAATCCAAAGAGAAGGCAAGCTAACCTGACAAGCCTCTATCTACAAAACAAGAAGCTACTCCTGGGCAAGGCCCCTAACAAACCTGAAACAAGCTCCTAATCTATCTCTAAACAAAACTCTATACAATACCCTAAGCAAAGATCTAAGCAACAATTCTAATCAAAACCCTAAGCAAGAGGAATCAATCCCAGTCTCCAAGCTTCAGAACAAACTTACCAGAGAAAGGGAGCTAAGCAGACAAGCTCATAGTGCCTTCCTCAGGAAAGTACCAGGAGGTTACTACTCAGGAGTCATATCCTATGCGGCTCGACAACTGTGATCAGTTTACATTCCTCCTCAGGAGAAATTAAACTCACATGAAGGCTCCGGCATCACTGGATATTTGAGAAAAACCTATATGCACTAAGGGAACTAAGTGAGCAGGCTCGTAGGACCTTCCTCAGGAAAGTACTAGGAGGCTGACACTTAGGAATTGTACCCTACGTGGCTCAACAACTGTGATCAGTTTACATTTCTCCTCAGGAGAAATTAAACTCACAAGTTGGCTCCAACATCACTGGATACTTGAGAAATCCTAGACAAACCACTGGAACTAAGTGAATAGACCCATAGGACCTTCCTCAGGAAAGTACTAGGGGACTTCCACTTAGGAATCGTATCCCATGTGGCTCAACAACATGTGATCAGTTTACATCCCTCCTCAGGAGGAATTAAACTCACAAGTCGGCTCCGACATCATTGGATACTTAAGAAAGAGGTGAGAAGAAAGAATGAAAGTCATTCATAGTGCCTTCCTCAGGAAAGTACCATAAACTCCCTTCAAACTTCAGGATCTCAAACCTCACAAACAGACAACAAGCTCCTAGACTAAGCCTCAATCCAATGCATCTTTGCAAGCTCCAACAGGACTTCAACCAGCTCCCAACTTCAAGAAGAACCCACAGGCCAACAAACCACAAGAGACTATCTCTGAAGTTCAACCACAGTTGAACTTTAGAGTCAGAAGTCATCAAGACTTCCAGCTCAGACAAATCACCTCAGAACATCCTACAAAAATCTAACAAAAATCTAATGGGAGACCTACATGGCTCTATGACAACATACTGAAAAATCAGAACAGAATTCAACACCAGATGAAAGAACTAAAATCAGCAACACAGGCATATCCACAGACCAATTATTCAACATCAATAACAGTGAAAAAATGCAATTAAAATGAAAATGCATGATTAAGCTAATGTTTTTATACTATAAAATTCTACACTGAATTACGAGTCTACAAAAAAAAGAACGGAATTATTTGACTCAATCTACTATTTTTTATCAATTTTCTAATGACATGTATGCACTAAAAATATTAAAAGAAATCAATTAAATGGAAAATATACAAAAATAGTAAAAATAAAATGACACTTTTTATTTTTATTTAATTTTCTAAACATTTTCATGAAATGGCTGAGAAAAGAAGAGTTAAAAAAATCACCTATTTACATTTTATTATGATTTATTTATATACATGAAAATATAAAAGAAAAACAAAATAAAAGAAAATGGGGGAGGGGGTTCAAACAGCAAGGATTCCAGTTATCATCATTGGGCCTATGCCCAGGGGTGGTGCAGATAGCATGAGGCGCAGGCCCAGCACTTACCAGAAACTCATCACACAACAAAAAAATAGATGAAAAACGTAGGGGGTGCAGACTAGCAGCTTCTTCAGTTATTATCTATTATGGGCTTAAACGAGGGGGGTGCGTGTAGCAATAAGGGCCTAAGGCCCAAATCCAATCACTCAGTCTCTCACACGCCAGGGGGGGGGGGGAACGAGCAAATGGGGGGTATGCGTCAGTAATATGCATTTGGGCTTTGAACCCAGCCCAAACCCTAACCAGAAAACCCTAATCCACAAAACCTAATTCATCTCAACCTCTCTGGTACTGTTCACTCACTGAACTAGCCGTCCCTTCGCCATCTCTCATCTTCCTCACACCAACCCTCTCTGCAACTCGATCCCAGGAAGAAAAAGAAACCAAACAAAACTTCACACTCCTCACCACACTCAAGCGAATCAACACAACAAACTCAACCTCAGCGTTCTCTCATATTCAACACAAATCAAGCCCAAACCCTAACCGAATTAAGATAACACCCAGCATTCACAGCAAACGGAAAGGGGGAAGACGAACGGAATCAAGTGAACGTACCTGGATACTCAATGGAGAACCTGACGAATTCAAGATCCTGCGCGTAGATTCTGATGAGAATCCTGATGAATCTTGGAGCAACTTCTAGAAATTTGAAGATGTGGAGATCTACAGCGGCGGCGTTCGTATGATGAAGATCAACAAAGATCTTAAAATGGAAGGCAAGATATTGACGTTCTTGAGACGCTTTGAGTAGCTGACAACGAGATCAGAGAGATCTTAAGATTGTAGAAGAAAGATCTTGAATCACTTGCAAATTTAGGTTGAAGATTCTTCGGAGAAGTATGAATTTCTTGGAGAAAACGGTAAACGAAGATGGAGATCTTGAGCGTCTGAAGGAATTCTGGAAAAATATCTCAAATGCTGATGAAGGTATGAAGATTCCGGCGAATTTACGTTTTCCGGCGAGGGATTAGATGAAGGTAGAGGAGACGATCGGAGGAAGAAGATGAGTTTCTGGGGATTTTTGGACGTTTGGGGATTCCGGCGAGAAAGACGGTGGCCGGAGGACGTTGGGGGGTGACCGGCGGTGGGCGGTTAGGGCGGATGCATGGCCGCCGGTGGGTTTTCTGGTGAAGCTCAGGCGATGCTGGCGAGGTGACAAGTGGCGCAGTGGAGGTTGGGAAGGGGACGTGTGGCACGCATGCACAGAGAGAGAGGGAGTGTGGGCCAGCTGAGTGGGACGCGTGGCGTGGATTGGGGGAGTTTCTGAGTGTAACGTGGGCCAATTCCTCAAGCAACACGTGGCGTGCCACTATTTAAGGCACTGAGGATTCTGGACGCTTCCAGAAGCTTCTAGGCTTCGCTGGAGATTTTGGACTTTTTCTGGGCTTTTTCTGGACATGCTGAGTTGCAAGGTGATTGAGAACTGGGCCTCAAAAAGAACACCTCTTTGGCCCATACGAAACTGAATACAAAACTGTAAAAAAAAACTGAATTAAAATAAAAAAACAATTAAACCTAATTATATCTAATCAAAACAATTAACACCTAATTAGCTAATTTCCTAATCAACTCTAAAAAATGATTAAAGCTCTAATTAATTCTATATTATCCTAATTAAACCTAAAAAAATCAATTAACCTAATTAAACTCTAAAAAGTGATTAAAGGTCTAATTAATTCTATATTATCCTAATTAAATCTAAAAAATCAATTAAGATCTAATTAACTCTAAACTTCTACTAATTCTCTATTAAAATTCTAATATTATTTAATATCTATTAAAATCTATCAAGCCTATTAAAAATTCACAAAAGTCTATAAAAATCCTAAAAATGCAGATGAATGCAAATGACCGCCATAAAAGAGCGCACGAGACCAGATTGAATCGAACAGAGATCCCCGGGCATCAGAATATCCTCAAAATCACCGTGCAAGCTAAAAAATCACCGAGGAGCGCACAATTTTCCCGAAAATAAAATCCTGGTGATCTGGACTGGATCTGCCATATCTGATAGACGAAAATCAAGCTGTAAGCTCTGATATCCCCTGCTTGTGCACAAATATCACATGTCTGAGCTGCGAATATGAATTTAACCCACGAGTCAGATAGGAGAATCGGTTGGTCAAATTTTAGGGTGCAACAGCTGCCCCTATTCAAGCGACTTGGACCTGAAGGGTTTGGAGAGCGCTCAGCCTTCAAACATTCAAAGGTACGAGACGGTTGAATACAAATAAAACCCGAAAATTTGCCAACCGCGAGCATATACTGTCAACTGCTTGGGGAATAAAGTCCAGAAAACCGAGTCCAGTCATTACGGCACCAAACTGATCGATCATCTGATAAAGAACTCCTGATTTGAATACCCGTTGCTTGTGATACCCCATATAACAAAACCCGAGGGCTGCAACAAAATACCCGATCCTTTCACATTGCCTACTGATAGGCAGGAAGAGAAACACACTCACATCGTCCAAAGATGGACGGGAAGACATCCTGATTGAATACTCACTCGTCTAAGGGTAGACGGAATCATTCTGATCGAATGCTCACATCGTCTAAGGATAGACGGAAAGACACCATAATCTCCAAATTCACATCGTCTACGGGTAGACGGGCTCATCCTGATTGATGAAACAAATCAATTCACATCGTCCAAGGATAGACGGGAACAAAGCCTTAATCTCCATACTCACATCGTCTAAAGATAGACGGGAAGAAATAATCTTCGTACTTGCATCGTCTAAGGGTAGACGGTATCATCCCGATTGATGAAACAAATCAATATTCTCATCGTCTAAGGGTAGACGGGAAGAAATAATCTTCGTACTTGCATCGTCTAAGGGTAGACGGAATCATCCTGATCGATGAACAAATCAATATTCACATCGTCTAAGGGTAGACGGGAAGCAATAATCTCTGAATTCACATCGTCTAAGGATAGACGGGATCATCCTGATTGATGAACAAATCAATATTCTCATCGTCTAAGGGTAGACGGAAAGCAATAATCTCCGAATTCACATCGTCTAAGGATAGACGGGAAGAAATAATCTCCAAATTCACATCGTCTACTGATAGACGGGAAGAAATAATCTCCAATATTCACATCGTCTACTGGTAGACGGGAAGAAATAATCTCCAATATTCACATCGTCTACTGGTAGACGGAAAGACACCATAACGCGATTCAACACCAACCCTTGAATTTCAGAATCCTTCTGTCTACGGGAATTGATGGAAAGATCAACATCTTTGAAGGGGCCACATCATCAGTATGGACCGACGGGAAGAAAGCCACCTTCTAAGGAACCATGTCGTCAATAAGAATCAACGATCACGAAAGCTGAACATTCTTCGAAGAGCCTCGACGTCAATAAGGATTGACAGTCAGAAAAGTATCTCTTGAAACGTCATCTCATCCAATAAACAGAAAGAAAATCATTATCCGAAATATCGTTTTGAAACCCTTCAACAACCAAAGATAGCCGGAGAAGACTCGCTGGGGAAACTCACCATGCGTATGATCTGGCAATAAGAAACCCGCTGAACAGTAACTCGAAACTTCACATCGTCTGCTGACAGACGGAAAGAAAAGCCACTTGCTGGAGAAGCTCTATTTTGGACTCCATTGAAGATTGCCCGAAACTTCACATCGTCTACTGATAGACGGGAAGGAAAGCATATCCTGGGGGAAACCCCTTCTTGAAACCTTACTGCGACCACCCGCAACTTCACATCGTCTATGGATAGACGGAAAGAAAACCACATTCGTACTCCAGACGTCTAATGATAGACGGAGAAATCCACTTATCGAAGGAACACATCGTCAATATGAACTGACGGGAAGAAAAGTCTGTCGATATCAGATGACTGCTTGATCAAAGCACAACTATCGTAAGATCTGATACAAATAATCCGCTGAATCGTCTGAATACTGCTGCTGGATAAATGTCCCTGAACTGATCACAGAGTAATTCACGCGCCATATGAGGCTGATAGAAAACCTGACTTATGCTTCGTATGCATATGCAAATGCTTTAATCTTTCTACAGCGTAATGCTCCATTCTGGATAGAAATGCTACGCATTTTGAAACTGTCATGCAGGTATGATGCAAATATGACGATGCATGCAATATGCTAGCAGGCTCGAGCTGCCGGAGAAGGCCGGGTACAGAAAACCACTTCAGCAAAATAAATGCTGAAGGCGAGGCCAACTTTGCTGGGGATAAACTGGATATCACTGAATTATCCCAGCAAAATAAATGCTGGGAGAGTGAAATCAACTCTGCTGGGGCTATTGGGAACTTAACCGAACACTTCGACGAATTAATATCCTGCTGGGGAATATAACTCCTCTGTGAAATAGCAGACGTGCTGAATATGATTAGACTCCTCTAGGGAATAACTTACCCATACCAATGACAAATTGGTCTTTGCTGGAGAAAATGGAGGGAGTCCTCCTGCGTACTGACGACGCTCGGATCTAGAAGCTGATGCGCCAACATGGATGGGCCTCGCAGTGATTGCCAACATGGATTTGAACTCTTAGGCTATCCGTGATGGGTCAGGTACAACTGACGCTGGAAAACATTCTTCATGAATACGCAGCCTTTTAGTGAAGAGTCAAGGGATAGTGACACGACTTCCCGCATTCATCTCGCTCTCGAAAATCGACTACATCTGCTCGAATAATTCCAACTGACCCTGTAGGTACGGAGAACAACAATCCTTTCGCTTCTGATATGCCCCAGCCTACAGGACATCTGTGGGGATAGTCCTCGAAAGGAAATCTGAAAATCTGTTTTCTCGATGGTCTGATATAGCGTGCCTCAGCATTCTGAACTTCTGAGAGATACCTCACCTCCCCTGCTTCTCGCACAACCTTTGCGCGCTTAAGATGGTCTGCCCCTGACTGCAATGACCTTGCCCCGATTATCTGATTCAGAATAGTACCTCCTGACTACGCCGTATTCGCCTGAATCTCAACCTGATTGCCCCAGGATAACTGACTTCGAAAAGCTGACCTGACTGGGGTCCACAATAAAAGCTTGCCCCTGCTCTCGGAACACTCAGGCGTTCTGCATTCTATCTTGACCATACCTTCCACTGTAGGAAGCCTTTCTGCTGTCAAGCGCTTACTCGCAAGTAAAACAAGTTGTTCTGCATAATAGATGTATTAATGCAACACATATGACAGCTTTGACATCCAATCTGTTCACTGGGAAAAGGAAAACAGTTTATAGCATATAATGCATAAAACATTCATCAACATCAGTACCATCATGGTAAGAGGAACCTTTTTTAAGAGTCAGAATCGACACGACCTTTACCGGAGTATGCTTTCGAAACAACCTGCTTCAATTAGGACTTTTGAAGGTTGTAATGGGGTCAGGTTCATGGTTTTGAAAGGAAAGGATAAAGGCTCAAAGTTTATCTTAACCCACCCATTCTCCTTGATGTTCTCCCATCCTACGTTCAGCTAATTCGACCTTAGCGCTCACCTCTCGGAGGTTGAAAGATAGGAGTGATAGCTCGAGAAACTTTCGGCTCTTGGAGTGACAGCCACTCACTTTTCATCTTTGACACTTGAGGTCACACGACTCGTATTTCCATCGAGGATTTTTCTTTTGATCCTTTTCATCTTTCTCTTTACATATCCCTAACTTTTGCCTGGACTGACTCCTTTTGAGTTTCTTTTGATTGATTTTTTTTTTTTTTTTTTTTTTTTTTTAGTCCAGCGGGATGCCTTCATTTTTGCCTAAGTCATTTGTTTTGAAGTTTTCTTGACTTAGCGGGCTTTTGATTCTCTCTTTTTTTTTCTCTTTTTTTTTTGAACAAGTCGTGTGACACTGGTCGTCTGACTCTTTGGGAAGTGATGTGGCTGTCCCACTCTTGATTGAACCATTGTGGTCTTTTAGGCACGACCTCTAGGGACGTGATTGATCCTCGAACGGACACTCCTTTTGCAATTTGGACGCTCGGTCAAATTAGCTAACACCTACCCTGCCCCAGGTTGAGATTGAGGGTTTTTCATTCACAGAAAGAAACTCCTACTACAAGGCTCAAAGGGGTTGACAAGGGATTATCTTCCTTATAACTCCGGTGTTTAGGGATTTGAAACAATGCCTGTACATCATCAACAGGTTTTACCTCAAAAGCATACACTATCGGTAGTTGCATGTCGGTTATTTTCGTCATCCTCCCCAAATTCTTCTTAACCAAGTGTTGGACATTTGTAAAAACAGTTAGTGAACATGAATGGATTTAATCAAAACATGCATATTTATTTCATTATCATCAATTTAAATGAAAACAACAAGTTTTACAAACAAGATTACAAATTCAAACAGGAAAGCAACTACAAATGCAAAGAAATGACAAGCTAAAACAAAGAAAATGCTAGCTTCCGAGAACCGGGCTTTCGCATCTGCCCTGCTGCTGAACCAGCTATCCTTATTAGAGGCAATTCGATGCTGTCCTGACCTGCTTTCACCGACTCAACCAAATTATAGAGCCCTTCCTCCTTCATTCAGATGATTTGGGGACCTCCCGGCCCGAAGCTGATTGCTGCACTATCAAGCAGATCCTGCACTTTGTGCTTAAATGCTTTACAGTTCTCAACCGTATGGCCTGGTGCCCCGGTATGGAACTCACAAGTAACGTTGGCATCATACCCCGGTGGTGGTGGTCCCGTTAAGGGAGCCATTGTCCTTTTATGAACCAATTGGAGCTGAAGCAACGTCTGCAGAAGCTGTGCATACGGCATAGGAGGAGTTTCCAAATGACGGCTTGCCAAAGGACCTTGATTCTGATATCTTTTATACCCCCGATTGTTCTGTTGCTGGGGCTGCTGCTGCGGCTGCTGCTGCTGGTATCGGGTTTACCCTTGAACACCCTTCGTATCAAATGCAACATCGATTTCTTGATCTTCAATGTATTGATTAACGCTCTCCTTATGCTTAACCATTTTCTTTCTTAGATCTGCCCCAGGAATAGGCAACAGTTGTGGGCCCGGAGATTCTGACACCATGGAGTCCAGGATACGCTTCTGACCCACTGCAGCTTTAGAAACATCTGTCATCTTAGCATCGACTGAGACAGGAGCAATATGCACAGCTACGCCGCTCGGCGTGAATTCAATATCGTGCGAGTCAATCAGGTCTTGAACATTGTGCTTGAAAGCATGACAACCCTCGATGTCATGTCCGAATGCCCCAGAATGAAACTCACATTGCTTGCTGGCATCGTACCCTTGAGGAAACGCTCTCGTTGGTGGTGCCAACGTTCTCTTCTCAACCAGATTAAACCTCAGTAAGGTCTGCAAGAGCTCAGCATAGGTCATAGGTGGTGCCTCAAACATTCTCTTTGGCTTCCCTTCCTGGATCCTCTGTTGAGCCGGATGTATCTTCTGTTGCTGCTGCTCAGGTTCCACAGGCACAGGTGGCACGAGCTTCTTCATTGCGGCTTCAAATAGCTGATCGCCTTCTTTCCTAAGCACATTCTTGACTACCTCCATGATCAAGCTCATTTGGGTCTTCAGCTGACTGTTCTCTTCTTTGAGAATCTTCTGCTCTGAACGCATCTCTTGCATGTCTCTCATCATCTGCCCCAGCTGGCTTTGGACTTCGATCAATTCAAACTGATTCTGTTCCATATCTCTGAAGGAGTTCCTGCAACAAACTGAGACGATGAGGGAATAAGGCCCACGGTTCTGATATACCTGCTAAATGATAATGCAGCGTAGCAAACAAACACATATTCATAACGAGACAAAGAGAAACTCAAGCTATAAGCACACAGACAAACATCTCCCACACATGTACAACCAACAAAATCAGCAGGTAAGCACAAATGAGTATGAATATAACGACCCCAGCCAACAATCCTGGTGGTGGTCGGCAGACACTAGTGCACAAAAACTAAACGGATTAAGCAGAGAAAACAGATGCGACATCTGGCGCAAAAACCTCTAGAAATTTCTCCCATACAACTGAACTTTCTGATTGACAATCTTCAGAGCACACACTTCCTGTGGAGTCTTCCATGACATTAACTGACGAACCCACACAACTGGAGGATGGAAAATCATTAATCTGAACAAAACCCTGAGGCGTGATGCAAATACGGCTAGAGTCTATCAGATCCTGAATCTGGCTTCTAAGCACCTTACAGTCATTGGTTGAATGCCCCTGTGCCCCATCATGGTACTCACAGCGGGCGCTGGCATCAAAACCTGGAGGATACGGTGGAATCACCGGCTTAGTCTCTTTCGGCACTATCAATCCACTTTTGACCAGATCTGGCAACAACTGACTGTACGACACTGGTAGCTGAGTAAACTGCCTTTCAGGTTTCCTTGGTCTTCGTGGAGCATGCTGACGCGATCGGCGATAGGATGATCGTTGACTTGAAGTGTCTGAAAACTGATCCTGAGATGCTAGAGATTCTGAGGTGGCGTCATCTCCTTCCCACTCTTCTTGAGAACTGACAACTGACTCAATCTTATTAACTGGGACGTAAGGAACACCTCGAAACTTTCCACTCCTGAGTCCTCTCTCAATAATCTCTCCCAGCCTCATCAGGCCCACAAAGTTTGTGCAACTGAACAATTTGTCAAAATAATGGCCTTTCAAAGTACCCAAGAAGATGTCAACCAGTTCTCTTTCCGGAAGCGGTGGTTGAACACTAGCAGCCAATTCTTTCCATCTTCGCAAATATCCTCTGAATGATTCATTCTCCGCCTGAGATAATTCTTGCAGATCTACGAGACTAGGAGTCAAATCCAGGTTATAATCGTACTGCTTCATGAAAGCTCTGGCTAAATCCACCCAAGATCGAATCTGATTACTCTCCAATTGCACATACCACCTTAAGGATGCCCCAGTCAGGCTATACTGGAAGCAATGGATCATTAGTTGGTCATTTCGCACAAACGAAGTCATCCTTCGACAGAACATCATCAAATGCAACTTCGGACAGCTATCTCCTGTGTATTTCTCAAATTCCGGCACTTTGAACTTGTACGGCAACACCAGGTCAGGAACCAAACACATGGCCACAGCATCCAGGTTAACGGCATCTTTCGCTTCTAAGGCTTTCATTTGCTCTTCCAACACTCGGAGTCTTCTACCATCGTCAAGAGCTCTTGGATCTACTAACCCGGTCACTGGAATATCTCTTCGGTAATTCATCACAGGGAAAGCAACACATTGATTGTTAACGGGAGGATAACGTTCATTTTGGGCAACAAACTGCTCATGCCGATCTCTGTTCTCAACAGTTGGCTGTACAACTTGGTCTGCAGTTAGATTGTTCGCTTGCGGGAAGCCTTCCATAGAATCATACTGATGGTTGGACGCCATAGTAAACCTTGCCAAGGTGTTAGGAGCCTGGAAATCGCCTTCAGACATAGCTACCAATTACCTGTAACCGGCTATGCTGCTTGATTCTGCTCAAATCTGCTTCAGCCCCTTGGTCGTCTTCAGCACTCTACTCTTGCCTCAAACAATTCCCCGAGAATTACCCTCTGGTGAAAACAAAGGTTGGATAAGTGCTCTGACCTGCTAGAGAAATGCTATGCAGTATGATTTATGCAAACGGAAATACAAAAATGCTAACGTGCATGTGCGCATTGGAGATATTTTCCCTCCAATTCCAGTGTCAGTGGTAGCAAGACGAGATAAACCATAAAGACAATATTTGGAAAAACCCTCATATATTGATTAGAATAACAGTCTTGTCAAGAAGTTACATAACTATGCTCCATACAGCTGATATGATAAGGAGGATCCCAGCCAACATGCCTGGTGGTGATCTCAACATACAGAATACAAGAGAGAAATCAAATACGGGTACGGTTGCGGAAGTCCTCGACCATCTTCTTTGTCTCTGCATGATCTGGTTGATAAATCAAACCTTCTATCAGTCGATCCCTCTTCCTGACCGTCCCCTGGATGTCTCTGACAAAGTCTTCCCAAGCCTTATCATTGGCACCGCCCCCAGGTTTGGGTCTCTTGGCATCTGCTCTATGCTGGAAATCTTCCAAATTCTTTATGGCATCTGTCAGCTTGCGCTCGGCCTCGTATCGGCGACAGGCTTCTTCTTCAAGCTCTTCATTCTTCACTTTGACCTGTTCTTCTAACTGAGCAATCTGTGTCTTCAGCTCTTCTTCTCGCTCCTTGCGCTTGGTCATAGTAAGATCCCAGTGTTCTCTGAACTTGGCTAGCTTTGTGTAGGCCCTTTCCAGCTCTTGCTTCTTGGTGGCCAACACACTACTAACTGAGTCTACATCTAATTCTAGACGCTTCTTGGTTTCAGTCAATTCCAATAGCGTAGTCTTCAGATGTTTCAGAGTTTCAGCCTGTTGCTTAGAAACATATCCTGTTTCAATCTTTTCATGCCGAAGCTGGGCATTCTCCTGCTCTAAAGCCTCTTTAGCCCTTGCTAGCTCTTCTTTCTCCGCCATCAGCTGCTTGTAAACCTGCATGTCCACAGTGGTAGGCTCCTCCACCGGAGAAGGATGCAATGGCTGAACCGCTGGATACGGCATAAGGAACTTCACAGCTCGCTCACGAATCCATTCTACATATGGGCTAGGAACTCGAGTATCCCCTCTGCTACCTGAAAGCTTCCCTCTCTTGTGCAAGTTTTTCCAGGCTTTCTCAAGTTTGGTCAGCATCTCTTTCCCTATTGCCCCAGTGAGATACAGAGATTCCTGTATCTCCTCGGGCTTTGGCGCTCCTTGAGGTATATACCCAAATTGCTTGATCAATAAGGAAGGGTTGTAGTTGACACAACCTTTCCTTCCTATTAACGGAACATTCGGGAATCCTTCGCCCTTGAGTATGACTTCAGCTCCAAATACCTCTTTATTGACCCATACCACGTTCTCAGCAGTCAATCCCATTAAGCGCTCGGGCCATCCTAGAGAATTGATAGATGTGACAAACGGGCCTGACTTAGGCATATGACTGGTGAACCACCTGCATAGGAGAGGTACACAGCAAGACTCATTCCTTCCTCGTCGCTTTTCATTCTGGTAGTGAGTTGAATGGTGGACATCTCCCAGCAAAGTAGGAACTGGGTTTTCCGCAGCCAAAATATAGAAGGCATCAGAATCAACAAAATCAGGAATGTTCGGGAACAACACGATGCCATAAACACATACAGCAAGGATAACGTCAAAAACACCCCAGCTACCCTTCTGTGCATATTCTCGAGCCTTCTCCACTAAGACATCCAACGGAAATCCCCATACATCACCTCTTCTGATCATCTTCCCAGACAGCTCAGACTCTTTCAAGCACAGGATGGCAGAAAGCTCAGCCAGCTTAGGCTCAGCGTCCGTACGATAAAAAGGCATCTGCTCACGGATCGGTATATCCAGAAGTGCCGAATACTCCTCCAGGGTAGGAGCCAAAACGAAGTCGGGAAATACAAAACACCTGAGCTCCGCGTCGTAAAACTGTAACAGAGTATAGATGCCGCTGGTCTCGTAGGCAGATGGCTGATAAACGTAGGTCAGAATCCTCCCATATCTCTTTCTGAAGTCACCCATTCCCCTCTTCTTAGCAATAGCAATCAACTCTAACAATAGACTGATATTCGGCGACGGAAACTTATAGGGCAATACTCTCTTCAGGTTTTCCATGTCTTGCTAGGAACAAACACCAGAACTGGAAGGGAAAATATGTACCTGCAATACACACACGTTAGTTGAATGCAGATGGTAATGCAATGATGCAATATGATAAATAATGCAATCTGCGAACGCAGGGGCTATGCTGTAGCCTGAAGAGGAATATCTCTGTGATCAAGAACAGAAAACCAACACGGTCACCAGAATCTCATGCCACTAACTATCATCTGATACTCAAAATATCAATCCCCTGGTAAGAAAACCATCCGAACCTCTGTATCTGACGAGAATACCATCTGATAATAGAATCAACCTCAGATAAGAAACCCATCTGACCCAAACAACACACCTGGAGATGAATCAAGAACACCATCTGACAAAGGTACTGAATCATGGTTTCTGAAGGCCAGTTTTCCTGCAATAACCCAGTCCCTCTCACAGGTAGGATAGACCTAATCCACGGACAAAGGTACGGCATCCTATGCGGTCATCAGCGTCACAGACTTTCATGAATGACGATACGATTCCCAGAAGGAGTGGCATCATCAAGTCATGAAGAGGCCTCACTTAGCTGACTTCCAAATGATCGGTCCCCAGAGTCGACAATCCTCACGTCTGGACTCCCCTCAGATCCTCAGGACCGGAAAGGAGCACCTCTGCAAGAATCTCGTCTGAGCGCAGATTTTCGTAGGGAACTGTGCCTGCTCAGCAGACAGGTTCGTCTACTACTTCTCCGCAACTATATCTAGGTGTGTACTCAAGCCCAGGTCCGGCTTTTCACTCACAGTAACCTCCCTTTGCCCATAGCAATAGTCATAATAATATAATGCTGGAAAATAAATGCAGAAAGGTAAAGGTACAGAAAAGTAAAGTGCGAAAGAGTAAAACACAATATGCACAACACCCAACGAATAAACACCCAAGCGCTAGGATTGACTCGCGTAGGGGATGGGAAACGGTCCCAGCATAAGGGATGGGAAAAGTCCCTAGATGCCATACAATCCCCAGCAGAGTCGCCAGCTGTCGCTACTGCGAAAATCGGCGCCGGCTTGACAGGAGAGTCGCCACCGTGCGTTATTTATCCCTCAGAGCGGGAAAGGAAACGCTCGAAGTAAACCTCGCAAAGACGGGAAAAGGTATGGTCATCGCAACCAAAACCTGGATTCGGGAGTCGGTTACGCAAGGGGAAGGTATTAGCACCCCTCACGTCCATCGTACTCGATGGGATCCACGCTTGATGTTTATAGGTAAAAGGGTGTGTTATCTATCTACGCTAATGGCTGGTCTGAAAAGAAAATAAAAGGACAGGACTCGACAGAACATACGGTGTTCTGGGCCTACGTATTCCCTCGTGCAATGGGAAAGTCAGAGTCAACGTAGTTCGACTACCTACGTCTAAACAGGGGAAAGGTTGCTCGCCAGGACATCGCGTCCTGTGCCTACGTACTTCCATCTGGTATGAAAGATCAGAGCAAACGTAGTTCGACTAACTACGGGTAAACAGGGGCTCTCACACAGCAGTGAGAAAACAAACTGGCCTCTAAGGCTCGGGAACCTACAATTATGGTCTGGTCTCAAATGCGCTCGGGCAAGAGAAAGGGGTAACAATTAGTCGTTAGCGGGAAAGTCTCGATCGCACAGCCGCGAGAGAACAAAGGTTAGTCGTTAGTGTGCTCGCTAGGATATCGCATCCTATGCCTACATATCTTCGTCTGGTACGAAGAATCAGAGCAGCTGTAGTTCAGCTAACTACGGATCAAGCTACTCAAAAGCTCCTACAGAAAGGAAAGGGAAACCCTAGAACTATAGCTGAGAAACAGGGGAATCTACCTACTGCTATCACACATGGTTGACCATCCTAATGTCTATCATAACAACTCCGCAGCGGAGAAGTCAGAGCTCCTAAGGGATCATGGCAACAGGACTAAACCACAAACAAGAAACTGCAAAGTAAAGGAATACTGAAAATATGCATGAATGCAACAACTAAACAAACAAGGCACAAAGGCCGCAAACCACAAAGGCAAAGGGAGCTCAGCTCTACCAAATACCAACAAGCAAAGCCACTCAATAACAAACAAGCAGAAGGAGGACCACCTCAACTTCTCATGCACACAAAGTCTACTTCTAAGATGCACCTATTCAGAACCATCTAGATGAATACCTAAGTCTAATGCAACATAACATCATACAAGTCGAACAATCCAAAGAGAAGGCAAGCTAACCTGACAAGCCTCTATCTACAAAACAAGAAGCTACTCCTGGGCAAGGCCCCTAACAAACCTGAAACAAGCTCCTAATCTATCTCTAAACAAAACTCTATACAATACCCTAAGCAAAGATCTAAGCAACAATTCTAATCAAAACCCTAAGCAAGAGGAATCAATCCCAGTCTCCAAGCTTCAGAACAAACTTACCAGAGAAAGGGAGCTAAGCAGACAAGCTCATAGTGCCTTCCTCAGGAAAGTACCAGGAGGTTACTACTCAGGAGTCATATCCTATGCGGCTCGACAACTGTGATCAGTTTACATTCCTCCTCAGGAGAAATTAAACTCACATGAAGGCTCCGGCATCACTGGATATTTGAGAAAAACCTATATGCACTAAGGGAACTAAGTGAGCAGGCTCGTAGGACCTTCCTCAGGAAAGTACTAGGAGGCTGACACTTAGGAATTGTACCCTACGTGGCTCAACAACTGTGATCAGTTTACATTTCTCCTCAGGAGAAATTAAACTCACAAGTTGGCTCCAACATCACTGGATACTTGAGAAATCCTAGACAAACCACTGGAACTAAGTGAATAGACCCATAGGACCTTCCTCAGGAAAGTACTAGGGGACTTCCACTTAGGAATCGTATCCCATGTGGCTCAACAACATGTGATCAGTTTACATCCCTCCTCAGGAGGAATTAAACTCACAAGTCGGCTCCGACATCATTGGATACTTAAGAAAGAGGTGAGAAGAAAGAATGAAAGTCATTCATAGTGCCTTCCTCAGGAAAGTACCATAAACTCCCTTCAAACTTCAGGATCTCAAACCTCACAAACAGACAACAAGCTCCTAGACTAAGCCTCAATCCAATGCATCTTTGCAAGCTCCAACAGGACTTCAACCAGCTCCCAACTTCAAGAAGAACCCACAGGCCAACAAACCACAAGAGACTATCTCTGAAGTTCAACCACAGTTGAACTTCAGAGTCAGAAGTCATCAAGACTTCCAGCTCAGACAAATCACCTCAGAACATCCTACAAAAATCTAACAAAAATCTAATGGGAGACCTACATGGCTCTATGACAACATACTGAAAAATCAGAACAGAATTCAACACCAGATGAAAGAACTAAAATCAGCAACACAGGCATATCCACAGACCAATTATTCAACATCAATAACAGTGAAAAAATGCAATTAAAATGAAAATGCATGATTAAGCTAATGTTTTTATACTATAAAATTCTACACTGAATTACGAGTCTACAAAAAAAAGAACGGAATTATTTGACTCAATCTACTATTTTTTATCAATTTTCTAATGACATGTATGCACTAAAAATATTAAAAGAAATCAATTAAATGGAAAATATACAAAAATAGTAAAAATAAAATGACACTTTTTATTTTTATTTAATTTTCTAAACATTTTCATGAAATGGCTGAAAAAAGAAGAGTTAAAAAAATCACCTATTTACATTTTATTATGATTTATTTATATACATGAAAATATAAAAGAAAAACAAAATAAAAGAAAATGGGGGAGGGGGTTCAAACAGCAAGGATTCCAGTTATCATCATTGGGCCTATGCCCAGGGGTGGTGCAGATAGCATGAGGCGCAGGCCCAGCACTTACCAGAAACTCATCACACAACAAAAAAATAGATGAAAAACGTAGGGGGTGCAGACTAGCAGCTTCTTCAGTTATTATCTATTATGGGCTTAAACGAGGGGGGTGCGTGTAGCAATAAGGGCCTAAGGCCCAAATCCAATCACTCAGTCTCTCACACGCCAGGGGGGGGGGGGGGAACGAGCAAATGGGGGGTATGCGTCAGTAATATGCATTTGGGCTTTGAACCCAGCCCAAACCCTAACCAGAAAACCCTAATCCACAAAACCTAATTCATCTCAACCTCTCTGGTACTGTTCACTCACTGAACTAGCCGTCCCTTCGCCATCTCTCATCTTCCTCACACCAACCCTCTCTGCAACTCGATCCCAGGAAGAAAAAGAAACCAAACAAAACTTCACACTCCTCACCACACTCAAGCGAATCAACACAACAAACTCAACCTCAGCGTTCTCTCATATTCAACACAAATCAAGCCCAAACCCTAACCGAATTAAGATAACACCCAGCAATCACAGCAAATGGAAAGGGGGAAGACGAACGGAATCAAGTGAACGTACCTGGATACTCAATGGAGAACCTGACGAATTCAAGATCCTGCGCGTAGATTCTGATGAGAATCCTGATGAATCTTGGAGCAACTTCTGGAAATTTGAAGATGTGGAGATCTACAGCGGCAGCGTTCGTATGATGAAGATCAACAAAGATCTTAAAATGGAAGGCAAGATATTGACGTTCTTGAGACGCTTTGAGTAGCTGACAACGAGATCAGAGAGATCTTAAGATTGTAGAAGAAAGATCTTGAATCACTTGCAAATTTAGGTTGAAGATTCTTCAGAGAAGTATGAATTTCTTGGAGAAAACGGTAAACGAAGATGGAGATCTTGAGCGTCTGAAGGAATTCTGGAAAAATATCTCAAATGCTGATGAAGGTATGAAGATTCCGGCGAATTTACGTTTTCCGGCGAGGGATTAGATGAAGGTAGAGGAGACGATCGGAGGAAGAAGATGAGTTTCTGGGGATTTTTGGACGTTTGGGGATTCCGGCGAGAAAGACGGTGGCCGGAGGACGTTGGGGGGTGACCGGCGGTGGGCGGTTAGGGCGGATGCATGGCCGCCGGTGGGTTTTCTGGTGAAGCTCAGGCGATGCTGGCGAGGTGACAAGTGGCGCAGTGGAGGTTGGGAAGGGGACGTGTGGCACGCATGCACAGAGAGAGAGGGAGTGTGGGCCAGCTGAGTGGGACGCGTGGCGTGGATTGGGGGAGTTTCTGAGTGTAACGTGGGCCAATTCCTCAAGCAACACGTGGCGTGCCACTATTTAAGGCACTGAGGATTCTGGACGCTTCCAGAAGCTTCTAGGCTTCGCTGGAGATTTTGGACTTTTTCTGGGCTTTTTCTGGACATGCTGAGTTGCAAGGTGATTGAGAACTGGGCCTCAAAAAGACCACCTCTTTGGCCCATACGAAACTGAATACAAAACTGTAAAAAAAAACTGAATTAAAATAAAAAAACAATTAAACCTAATTATATCTAATCAAAACAATTAACACCTAATTAGCTAATTTCCTAATCAACTCTAAAAAATGATTAAAGCTCTAATTAATTCTATATTATCCTAATTAAACCTAAAAAAATCAATTAACCTAATTAAACTCTAAAAAGTGATTAAAGGTCTAATTAATTCTATATTATCCTAATTAAATCTAAAAAATCAATTAAGATCTAATTAACTCTAAACTTCTACTAATTCTCTATTAAAATTCTAATATTATTTAATATCTATTAAAATCTATCAAGCCTATTAAAAATTCACAAAAGTCTATAAAAATCCTAAAAATGCAGATGAATGCAAATGACCGCCATAAAAGAGCGCACGAGACCAGATTGAATCGAACAGAGATCCCCGGGCATCAGAATATCCTCAAAATCACCGTGCAAGCTAAAAAATCACCGAGGAGCGCACAATTTTCCCGAAAATAAAATCCTGGTGATCTGGACTGGATCTGCCATATCTGATAGACGAAAATCAAGCTGTAAGCTCTGATATCCCCTGCTTGTGCACAAATATCACATGTCTGAGCTGCGAATATGAATTTAACCCACGAGTCAGATAGGAGAATCGGTTGGTCAAATTTTAGGGTGCAACAGCTACAAATTAAGAGCTACACAAGACTGTGAAGCTAGCTAAGAAGGTTATTCAGGTGTCCAGGGGTTGATATCCTTGTCAGAGAAGTTAAAAGATCCTCAGAGAGAGTGCTTGAAGCCAAGAGGGCGTGTCTACTAGCTTGAAGAGTTATGGGAAGTCATCAGATGATTCTGAGGCCATAAAGATGGACTCGAGGTCTTGAGAGAGCTCATGAGAAGGTTTGAAGATCACTTGGAGGCCTAAACAGGTCATTGTGCAAGATTAAGAAGGCTCATCCATGAGTGGTGCAGCTAGGGTTTGACTGGGTCAACCCTAAGTCAACTAAGGATTTGAAGGAGGTTGAGACCTAATTCAAGAGCCATGTGATCATGGATTGATACATTGAGATTTTCTAAGGATGATTCCAAGTTTAACTCATCATGATTAAAGAGTTTGAGAAGTTTCCAGCTAGGGTTTCTAAGGCTTGACAGTGTAAAATCCCCTAGTTTGACCCCTATCTTCAAAGCAATTTAGTTCAAGATGTGATTGTTATCTCTTCTTGACCCCAACATGAGTGTTGTAGAGCATGGTCTTAGATTTAATTTGAGTGCTATAAGTCCTTGATAGGATTTGTAGAACTCAAGTTATGGCTTTGACAAGTTACAAGTCATCTGAGGTATGTGAATTTGGAGCTTGAAAGTTACCCAACTTGCATGAAACGTTTGCCCAAGAAGGATGATTCCTATGAACTTTTGGTCAACATGAATGTTGTTCCTTATTCTCTTAGCTTTCCATAGAGTACTAGAAGTCCTTTATAGGATTTGTAAAACTCAAGTTATGGCTTTGACAAGTCAAGGGTATTTTGGGAAGTTGTGATTATGGGTCATTTATGATTATAGGTCATTTTCACCAACTTAGACATCTCAAATGGAATTTTGTTCAACTTGAAAGTTGCTCAAAATGGGGTTTTAACCATGACCATGTGTCAAGGATACATTGAAATGACTCAAGAAAGGATGTGGTTTGAGAAAATTTTGAAAAGGATGAATTAAAGGCATTTAATGACCAAAAATTGAAATAATTCATTTTGTGTCCAAATGAGGCAATGTTATAGGTCATTTTGAATGGAAAAATAATTTTAGAAACTTTGGCAAGGCTAGAATTTTGGTTTGAGTCCATTTTCATGCAATTTCATGTTGTTTCTTCATGATGAAGCAACATATCAAACTCACACCATTGGATTGCAAACAAGGAAGATAACATAACAAACCAATCCAATATCTCATGAGATGAATTTTCCAAGCATTTTCATGCCCAAACAGAGCCAGAATCATGACTGGTGTGGATGACATTTTGAAGAGAAATTGAAATTGCAAAATCTCATTTGGGTGGTTACAGAACTTTCTAGATGATTCTAATGAGTTCTATATAAGATTTGGAGTGTGTTCAGCCATTTTTTGGAAGCATTTGAAGCTGGTAGCAGAGAGAGCAATTGAAAACTCAGAGCTGCAACTCAAGATCGTGTTTGGAGATTGAAGAGGAATCAAGCCAAATTAAGGTGTGCATTGGATTCAGAGGAAGATTTGGAGTGAATCTGGATTATTGTGGAGGAGGAATCGAGCAAGAATTGCACCAGTTCTTCATCTGAAACCAGGTTTGTACAAATCAAATTTGTGCTTAATTTAGGGAGAGATAGCTATAAACTTGCATGTGGTTAGGTTCTTAGCATGACATAGATGGATTTTGGTACAAGAATTTGATGGATAGAGACACTCTAGGTTATGGATCACTTTCTGTTGAGCCTGATTTCTCAAGATTCTTGGTGATACATTCATGATTGGATAGTGGAGATTGATCAGTGAAGAGTGTAGATTACATTAGGATCATTATCTTTGGGAATTGTGATGATCAAGATTTGGTGGATTTCTGAAAATTCTATCGTGTTTGGAGTTAGAGAAGGAATTAGTGAATTTGGATGATGGATTCGTGATCAGGATGAAAAATTGAGTGGGATGATGATTCGTTTCAGTTTTTTTGATGACTTGTGTACAACACTTCACTAGAGAAGACGGTGGCGCAGCAACTCAAGCCACCGTCTGAGAACTCCCTCCATCTCAGTTTGAATTTGGGGACGACGAGCATGAGCCCTCAGATGAAGGTTGGACCTTTGACTCAATCCAAGGATACACGGCCACGATTTGATTTTGAACTCTGAAGAGAGACTTTGAATGAAACGCACCGTTTCATTAATTTGTTTGGTTTGGGCTTAGTGCACTAAGTGATATTCACACACCCCAATTGGCCCAATCTGTGAAATGAACTTGACATAATTGCTATTTGATATGCATGTTTTATCATTTTCTTCCTATTTTCTTTTATTTTACACATTTCATATAGTTTAGAAAATAATTCATAATAAATTGGAAAATAACTCAAATTGATCCAAGTTTTTTTCCCTTGACTCACGAGTGAGTCTAGAATTTCAGGAAATTGAAAGATTAGGGATTCATACATTTGTGATTTTAATTGCATTTTTTGTATTTTAATTGACATTAATTTCATTATGGTTGATACCTTGTCTTGTGAAATTTTGTGTGATTACTTGATGATGATTTTTGAGCTGATTTTTTGTGTGTAGCTAGTTTAGACATATATTCGCCCATGGTATTTTTCTCACATTTTTGTGATGAAATTAGATGAGGTTTTTAGATTGAAACTTTAGGTGCTCTAGTTTTACGGTTTAACCTTAGTACCTCATAGTTTAGGATTTAATTCTAGGACTTATTGGAAGATTTAATCTCTGGAATTAACATGATAGAGTCATGATTGACTTAGGTTCCCATAGTTATTTTTGTAGGATTTTACAATTGCTTTTAGTATTTTAGTTGGAATTACTTTAGTACTAGGTTTTAGGTGATCCTAACTTGCTAGCTCAACTAGAATGACTTCTTTAGTTCCCTTAGATTAGGGTTTTGCTTCTCTTGCTCTTGGATGATGATGAACGCATGTGTGGGCTACTGAGGAATGAATGGTGGAGCTTAGCCTTGAAGTTTGCTCTTCCTTTGGTGTAGTTTGTTTAAGGTTAAGGATTAGGGTTTTAGGGAGATCTTGTAGAATAGATTTTCTTCCTTCATGAAACATGGAAGGTGTTGATCACTTCCATTCCTCCCTATGATGTAAGGTCCCATTGTGAAGGCCTCATCCCTCCTTTGGTAGGATGATTGGCTCCTCACAAAATGGTAGAACCTTTGAGGGTGCCTTTCTTTGATAGTGGAGTTCTTAGAGGTGACCTTTGGTCTTCACTTTCCTCACCACTATCCACACCTTGCTCTTGTTAGATGAATCTTTCTCCCTTGCTAGAGGATGGAGTTCCTTGTTAGAAGATTGAAGATGCTAGAGGTTTCACTTCCCTGGGTTGAAGACTTCCCTTGAGGCTGAAGCTTGAAGACCAAGAAGAACAAGTTGATACTTGTGTGAAGAAAATCAAAGTGAGATTAAAGAAAGAGCTGAAGCTTGGATAAGAAGAAAAACAAGTTGATACTTGTATTTGATGCATTGTAAGCTTGAAGAAGCAAGTTGATACTTGCTATTGAAGATGAAAGCCTTGAAGAACGGTTGCAGACTGAAGACTGAGCTGCTGTCAGAGGACTGCTTTGCTGTGAAGCTGTGGAAGCTGTTGATTTGCTTTCTTTCCTGTCTGTTTTCTTTCTGCGCAACTGTATTGATGTGGCTTGTTTGATTTATTTGATGCATTAGAATAAGTTCATATTTAGATTGTGTTAAGCTAGGAGCATGATTGCACTAGAGGTTGAGTTGCTCCCTCTACTTGCGGGTATTCGGTAGAGCTCAGCTCCCTTGCCTATATGGTTTGTGATTTGCTTGATGGCATTTTATTTTATTTCATTTCTTCTGTATGATTACAGTTATTCATATCTGGCTTGAGGTCGAGACGAGCTTGTGGAGGCTGATGCCCCACACACGTTTCCTCCCTCACTTGCATTGCATGCATTTTACAGTCGTTTACTGTTTACTGTTTAAGCTGATGCTTTATCTGTTTCTGTTTACCATTGACATGATCCCCTAGGAATCTCACTTCCTTTGATAAGGAAGTGATGATTAGAACTTTAGGTTGAAACCTATGCATGATAACTTCTAGGAGTTCCCTGTTTCAAACTTCGACCATAGGATGAATCCCTGGCATGACAACAGTAGGATGCTTGATAGTCTCCCCGTAGTTGTCCCTCTCTCTTCTCATCTAAAACAACAGTAAAAAACGTAATAAAGGCAAGTTAGTATAAGCGCGTTACGAGCCTTAAGCTACTTCGGTAATGATAATTGAGCGGCCTCCTCTCAATCGTCTAGAATGTTTAGTATACGTCCCTTGGACGATATGCGACGCATTCGTTCCCAGGTCATAGTCTCTAGTGCTGTACGAACTACAGACAAACATAAAAAACAGTTCTTCCGTAAAAGACAGAAAACAAACTTCAAATCTTTTTCCCCATGGGCCCATAATTCAAAGGAAGCTTTTCTAAAGAAAAGAGTGTCGTTAACTCCCAGTTCTACCGTAAACGGTAACGCCTAAGTCTCCAAAGGTTGAGCTGCGTACACCAACTGTTGGAACTGTTTGTTAACCCTACTCGATAAAACAGATGAATCTGAATTCCCGTAATCCGTATTATCCCGAACGTATTGGCGAGCCACCTTCCCTCTAACCCGTAGTTAGCCAAACTACGTTGACTCTGATTTCTCATTCTTTGATGAGAATACGTAGGCATAAAGCGCGACACTTTGCCGAGTCATTTTCTTTTCTTTTTCAGACCAGCCTCGATAGGTAGATAGATAAAACCAACCCGTCAGATAAACACAACAAGCGTGGATCCCATCGAGTACGATGGACGTGAGGGGTGTTAATACCTTCCCCTTGCGTAACTGACTCCCGAACCCAAACAATGGTTGCGATGACCTTGTCTTATACCCTTTTCGTCAGGTATTTCCGATCTTTTCCTTTCCCGTTCTGAGGGATAAATAACGAAAGGTGGCGACTCTTCTGTTTTGCCGACACCTTATTTTCGCGGTAGCGACAGCTGGCGACTCTGCTGGGGACTTGATAGTTTCCTAGGGATCCAAATTCCCTTATACGAGTCAATCTGGGGATCCAACGTCCCCTGCGAGAGTCAATCCTAGCGCTTGTATGATTACTTGTTGGCTTGTGTTTATTTATCGCACTTTATTTCCCGCACTTTATTTTTCAGTATGATATGATTATCTGTATTATTGTGGGAGGGGCATTCTGATGAGTGAGAAGCCAGACCCAAGCTTGAGAGCTACATAGTATTAGAGTGGGTTAGTGGGGGACGTGCTTGCTTTGCTTGCATCTGTTCCCATGTAATCCACACTCAGACAAGGTTCTCTTTGAAGGCTTCCTATTGGTCCTTTGGACTCGAGGGGTTGTCGGATCTGAGGATTATCGACTCTGGGAACCGATCATTTGGAATTCAGCTAAGTGAGGCCGCTTCAAGAGATGATGATGCCACACCTCCTGGGTATCGTATCATCATTTCTTGAAAGTCTGTGACGCTGATGACCGCATAGGATGCCGAACCTTTTCCGTGATTAGGTCCATACCTGTGAGCAGGGTCGGGTTTGCTGCAGGAAACCATAACCTTCAGATTACCTGGTTTTCTTGATAGTGAATCAGTTTTGTTGGTATCAGAGGTTCCCATCATCAGATACGTGGTTGTTCTTGACAGAGCAGATTTATGGTCTGATATCAGAGGTTCTCATCATCAGATATGTGGGTGTTCTTGACAGAGCAGATTTATAGTCTGGTATCAGGAGTTTCTTCTCATCAAAGATATGGTTGTTCTTGTTAGAGCAGTATTGTGGTTTTGTTGATACAGAATCTTCACCTTCATCTCCCCAACAGCACAGTTGTCTTGATCTCCTGCTGCACGATTGCATTTTGCATTGTTTGCATCCTCATTTTCATGTCATTAACGTGTGTTTGTGTTGCAGGTGCATATTTCTCCCCTGGTTCTAGTGATCTTGATCCTCAAGGCAGATATGGCATCTCTGAAGAAGACTGTGGCTTACAAGCTACCAACACCTGACATCCGAGAGTTACGGACTTTGATTTCTTTGGCTGATAAGACAGTGATGGAGAGTTTCAGACAAAGGTATGGGAGATTGTTGAGTATTGTGTATAAGCTTCCTACGTACGAGTTGAATGGCCTACATGCCCTGCTGCAGTTTTACGACCCACAGCTCAGATGCTTTGTGTTTCCAGACTACGTCCTCGCCCCGACCTTGGAAGAGTACTCTGACCTGTTAGGGGTGCCTTTGTTGAATCAAATGCCTTATTACCGTGTTGAGGGTGAACCCAAACTGAGTAAGCTGACTGACGCTCTTCATGTAGATGAGTCTGAATTGGAAGGGATGGTATCCAGAAAGATTGGAGTTCATGGTTTCCCTTTGCCTTTCCTAATGGAAAAATCCCGAAAGTTTACCGAGAAGGATCGCTGGGATGTGTTCAATGCCTTCTTATCCCTCTGTATCTATGGGATCGTGCTATTCCCGAGTCATCCGGACTTCATAAGTATGGATGCTTGCCATATATTTGCCTCCGGGAATCCAGTACCCACTCTCCTCGGAGACGTCTACCATTCAGTTCACATCAAGGATGAGAACAAAAAGGGGAATAACGCGGCGTGTTGTGCTCCTTTACTGTATATGTGGTTTGCTAGCCATCTTCCTAAGTCAGTTCCGTTCATTGATTCTGCTGAGTCTTCACCCTGGTCTGCACGTTTGATGGGTTTGACTGCTGACAATATTATCTGGTTTGATAGAGATCTGCTAGGCAAAGATATTGTGTATAGCTGTTGTGGCTTTCCTAACATCCCCTTGGTCGGAAGGAATGGATGTATCAACTACAATCCATCTCTGCTAGTACGACAATTTGGGTATGCACTACGAGGTCCTCCTGAAGAGGAAGAGATACAGGAATCTCTGTATCTCACAGGGTTGCTTGAAGGCGACACTTTGGTCAAGGTACAGAATGCTTGGAGCAAAATTCACCGGAAGGGGAAAGTCTTGCTGGGAAAGAGCAACAACAAGGCCTTTGATCCGTATGTGACTTGGATTCGAGAAAGAGCCGCCAAGTTTCTGATGCCGTTTCCTGCCGTGGAACCATTGTTTGCTCCCGTCTACAAAGAGCCTACTACAGTTGATATTCAGAAATTCAACCAGGTATTCCATGAGAAGGAAGAGCTACAAAAGGCCAACGAAGAGTTGGAGAAAGAGATTGCTCAACTTCGGAAAGAGAAAAGTGAAGTCGTTTATACCTGCAAGAAGCAGACTGAGATGATCAACCGTCTAGGCTCTAACTTGACCAAAGAAACTGATGCTATGGAACGTCTGGGGTTGGATCTGAAGGCAGTACATGGCGTGTTGACAACCAAGAAACAGGATCTGGACAGAGTGTACCGAAAGCTTACCTAGTACGAGAGGGTTTGGAGCAGCACCATAGCCAAGTACAAAGAACGGGAAGAAAGGCTGAAGCAGCGAGTCGCCGAGCTGGAAGCTCAGATTATGGTGAAAAACGAGAGTACAGAGGCTGAAGCCTCCCTGCGACGTGACGTCCAATATAGATTGGCTGATGCCGAAGCTAATTTGCTAGATTCTCAACTCCGAGTTGATGCTAAAAGGAGAAGAGTCGAGAACCATTCTGAAGAAGGTATTTCTAGGAGCGTTGCCGAAAACCTCCCAAAGTCCATCAGTCAGAAGGACCTGCTGACCCAGAGTTTGCTTACTCAGTCAGATTACCCCGCTACAAAGAAGTTGATGCAAGATTTTCATGCCCGTGGCCGCGCCTGATCTTTTGTATCTCTTTTTGTACATTTTATGCATTGATATGCTGATCACCGCCAGGTCTGTTGGTCGGGGTCATGCCTTATTGCTTCAGTTGTATGTGATTACAGTTGTACGCTACCCGAGCGGGCTTTTTCAGATGAATATATGAGGATTTCTCTTCCATGATTGGATCATAGACTTTATTTGTCTCGGAAACTAGGATCGGGGGGGAATCTCCCCAAGGCACAGACACACGCTTGCATTTGCATGAAGCATTTGCATAACGAGCACCTTGTCGTTTTTTTTCTAACCTTTTGTGTATGCAGGTTGTTCCAGGATTGATCGAAGACCGATCCACCGCTATCCGACCAGAGAAAATCAAGCTAGAGCAATGGAACAAGTGCAGACTGACGTTCAGGAACTCCGAGAGAGGATGGACCGCTTCATGGAGCTCATGCAAGTGGTCGCCAACAGCCAAGACCAGCTCAGAACATTGGTCCAGTCTCTGATCTCAAGGGTCGACAGCAATGGTGTGCTTCATGGGGGGAGCATTCCAACCCATCCACCTGTTGAAACTCCTCAGAATGGCATCCCTGTGACCGGGGGGAATGTAAGTGGTAACGGGAATGTGATCACTAACATCGGGCTCAATGGTAATACAACTGGCGTCAGTAATGGAAACTTTGAAGCTAATGGCAATGCTGGACTGGGCAACGGCAACACAGGTGCTGGAAATCTATATGGGCCTCAGCCACGGCTAGAAGATCGACAAGAAGATTTGTTCTCACAGAGGAGTGCTGAAGGAGAGCTGACTGCTGAAGCACGTCTGAGGTTTAAGGCACTCGAGGATAAAATGAGGAATTTCGAGAACCTGAACACTATGGGGGTCGACATGTCTAAATTAGGATTGATTTCTGATTTCAAGGTGCCTCCCAAATTCAAGGTACCTGACTTTGAGAAGTACAAGGGCACCACTCACCCTCGTGTCCACTTAAGGTCATACTACCGAAAGATGTCCGCTCACTCTGAAGACGAGAAGATGCTGATGCACTTCTTTCAGGATAGCTTGTCCGGGCCATCCCTAGAATGGTACATGAGTTTGGAACCTACCAGTGTGCGCACGTGGAAGGAACTTGTTGAAGCCTGTGTGCATCATTATCAGTATAATAGTGACTTGGCTCCGAACCGGGTTTAACTGCAGAACTTATCGCAGAGGAACAACGAAGGGTTCTAAGAATACGCTCAGCGATGGCGTGAATTAGCAGCTAGAGTTCAACCGCCGATGGTTGAACGAGAGCTTGTTGAGATGTTTGTAGCCACTTTCCCGGGAGTATATTACGAGAAATTGGTCAGTGGTATGTCGGGGAGTTTCTCAGATCTCATCATCACTGGCGAGCACGTCGAGAATGGGATCAAGTTAGGGAAAATCCAGGGTGTTGATCTATCCTCAGCTGGAGGAGGAAAGAAACCATACGGTAGCAAAATGCGTGAAGGAGAGACGAGCGCCGTGTCTAACGCTCGAAGGAAAGGTACGGGCCAGCGCCAGCAGGTGGCTAGCATAACCATCCCTGTTGTCCAACAACCCCAGCCACAGCAGCAGCAGCCAAATCAGCAAGGGTACAAAAAGTATCAGAATAGGGCACCTCTGTCAAGTCGTCACCTTGAGACGCCGCCCATGTCTTCTGCTCAGCTGTTACAAACTCTGCTTCAGTTACAGCTAGTCCAGAAGAGAACCCTGGCTCCCTTGACAGGGGCACCTCCGCTGGGTTATGATGCGAATGCAACATGTGATTTTCACTCAGGGGCACCTGGCCACACGATAGAAAACTGCAAAGCCTTCAAGCACAAGGTGCAAGATATGGTGGATGCTAAGATCATCAATTTCTCAGATAATGTGCCGAATGTCACAAAGAACCCTATGCCGAATCATAGGGGAGGTGGGGTGAATGCCATTATTTAAGACGAGAACTTGGATTTGTTGACCGATGTCAAGGATCTAAAGACACCGCTTAGCTTCGTTAAATCCAAGTTGATGAAGAGAGGCTTCTTTACGGGCTGTGGAGAACTGTGTATGGGCTGTGCGACTCATCCTGATGGATGTGAACAGTTGATAGAGGGGATTCAGAGTCTGATGATCGAAGGACTCTTGCAGTTTAGCCGAAGGGCCGAATGTGGATCTAGAGAGGTAAAGCTGAAGCAGGATGATGAGGTTGCCACCATCACCATCCTTCGCCAGACGATAACCATTTCTGCACTCAGGCCGCCCTCAATTACCATCACCAAAGCTAGGCCGATACCTTTTGAAAGAACCAATGCTGTCCCATGGCACTATGGGGCAGACGTCTACTGCAACGGACAGAAGTTGGAACTAGAACCATCTGGGGAGTCTGTGGATAACCTAGTGGGAATTGGCGGAATCACGCGAAGCGGAAGAGTATTTGCTCCACCTTAGATTGTGGAGGACAAAGCGGACAAAGCTGAGGAAACTGATAAGGGAAAGAGTAAAGTCATTGAGGAAACCCCTCGTGGGGTAGAGAAGGACTTACTTGTAAAGGACGCTGAAGAGTTCATGAGGTTGATCAAGAAGAGTGATTACAAGATCGTTGATCACCTCCATCAAACACCCTTGAAAATCTCCATCCTGAATTTGTTGATGTGTTCGGAGTCACACCGTAACGCGCTGTTAAAGGTTTTAAATGCCACGTATGTACCGCAAGAAATCTCGGTCAACTAGTTGGAAGGGGTAGTAGCCCACGTGAATGCTGGAAACGGGTTAGGGTTCACTGACCTGGAGCTGATGCCGAAGGGAAGAAACCACAACAGTGCCCTGCACATCTCGATAGAGTGTAGGGGAACGATTATGTCACATGTGTTGGTAGGCACTGGGTCATCGCTCAATGTTCTTCCGAAGAAAGCATTGATGAAGTTAGATACTCGAGGATTGATTTGCACACCCAGTGATCTGGTTGTGAAGGCATTCGATGGAACCAAGCGTCATGTTTTTGGAGAGGTAACGTTGCCAATCCAAGTTGGGCCGGAAACTTTCGACGCAGTCTTCTACATCATGGACATCATGCCTGCCTACAACTGTCTCTTAGGCCGACCATGGATCCATTCTGCAGGTGTCGTGACCTCCACGTTGCACCAGAAGCTCAAGTATGTTGTAGGGGACAACATCGTGACGGTATATGGCGAGGAAGACATAATGGTGAGCCATTTGTCGTCCTTCAAATATGTCGAGATGGATGGGGAAATCCACGAAACCCTATGTCAGGCGTTCAAAGCTGTTAAGGTCAAGGACGTGACTCCAGTAATGACTGAGAAACCAGAGATGACTCTCTCTTCCTTCAAGGAAGTCCAGGCCGTTGTTTAAGTCGGATCTACCCCAGGCTGGGGGCAGGTTCTAGAAATACCTAACAAACAGGACAAGTTTGGGTTAGGATACTCTTCTACGGCTGAAGTCTCCTCTTCTCACAGTACGTCGCGAGGTAAAGGGCCGATCCAGTTTACAAGCGGCGGGGTGATATTTGAAAGTGTCAACGCAGTGTCTGAAGACGGCGAAGATAGAGATTGCGACCTGGACTCTTGGATCCAGCCAAGCAAACCAGGCCAGAGCCTCACCGACTGGTCCATCAGGGATACCATCCAAGTGACAGGCAAAGAGTAATGATTTACTTTCTCCAATCATTGTACAACCCTATGTCCTACCCGGGGCATAGTGGTTTTATTGTCAGGGCCTTGTTTGATTATGTACATGCATTTTACCAATAAATCAAAAGGCGTTTTTCTTTGCATTCAAATGTTGTGATCTCCGTTATTCCTGTTTTATATTTGTTTTGAAAAACAATAAAATGGCAATAGGGTTTGTGCTAACCTGCATATCCTTGTTTTAAGTTTAACCCTTGATTTTGCAGGATCCACATGGCAGATGACATCGACTCTGGACCTTCTACGACACACTTCGATTTCGATTGCCGGATCTATCAAGCCGAAAAAGATATTGAGGAAGACGAAGACCTTCCCGAAGAGTTGTCCCGCTTGTTGAAACAAGAAGAGAAAGTTATTCTGCCTCACGAAGAAGAGATTGAGATTATGAATTTGGGTTCTGAAGAACTTGTCAGGAACGTCAGGATAGGGGCTGCATTGCAGAGTGATGTCAAGTAGAGATTGGTCGAGATGCTGAGAGAGTATAGTGACATCTTTGCTTGGTCATACGAAGACATGCCCGGACTTGACACCGACATCGTGGTCCATCACTTGCCGTTGTGAGAAGATTGTCCTCCCGTTAAGCAGAAGCTTAGGAGGACACGACCAGATATGGCCGTTAAGATCAAAGAAGAAGTGCAGAAGCAGCTTGATGCTGGCTTCTTAGCGGTCACTACTTACCCTCCGTGGGTAGCCAACATAGTGCCTGTACCGAAGAAGGACAGTAAGGTGCGAATGTGCGTCGATTATTGGGATTTGAATAGGGCGAGCCCTAAAGATGATTTCCCGCTCCCTCACATTGATGTGTTGGTCGACAATACAACTCAGTTCTCTGTGTTTTCGTTCATGGATGGCTTCTCCGGTTACAATCAGATTAAGATGGCGCCGGAGGACATGGATAAAACTACGTTTATCACACCTTGGGGAACATTTTTCTACAAGGTATTGCCTTTCGGTCTGAAGAAAGCAGGGGCCACTTACCAATGAGCAATGGTTACTTTGTGTCACGACATGATTCATCATGAGATTGAAGTCTATGTTGATGACATGATTGCGAAGTCCCAAACGGAGGAGGGACATCTGGTTAATTTGCTGAAGCTTGTTGAGAGGCTTAGGAAGTTCAGGTTGAGGCTGAATCCTAATAAGTGTACTTTCGGAGTACGATCTGGAAAACCACTGGGGTTTATCGTGAGTGAAAGAGGCATCGAGGTTGATCCTGCGAAGATTAAAGCAATACAAGAAATGCCAACGCCAAAAATAGAAAAAGAAGTTTGTGGTTTCCTGGGCAGAATAAACTACATTGCAAGGTTTATCTCTCAGCTCACGGCCACGTGTGAACCGATGTTCAAACTGCTAAAGAAAGATCAGGCGATTATCTGGAACCAGGATTTCCAGAAGGCATTTGATAAGATAAAACAGTATCTACAGGAACCTCCGATCTTGATACCCCCAGTGGCTGGACGACCCTTAATCATGTACTTGACAGTTCTTGAGAATAGTATGGGGTGTGTTCTCGGTCAGCACGACGAGACGGGCAGAAAGGAGCAGGCCATTTACTATTTGAGTAAAAAGTTCACAGATTGTGAATCTCGTTACTCGATGCTGGAGAAGACTTGTTGTGCACTAGCCTGGGCTGCCAAACGTTTACGACAGTACATGCTCAACCACGCAACCATGCTAATTTCGAAGATGGATCCAATCAAGTACGTCTTAGAGAAGCAAGCGCTTTCGGGAAGGATTTCCAGATGGCAAATGGTGTTGACGGAATATGACATTCAGTACGTTTCCCAGAAGGCCATCAAGGGAAGTGTATTGTCTGAATACCTTGCCGGACAGCCGATCAAAGATTATCAGCCGATGAAATTTGAATTCCCTGATGAGGATATCATGTTTCTCAAGGTGAAAGATTGCGATGAACCGTTGCCCGACGAGGGCCCAGACAAGAAATCCCAATGGAAATTGATATTTGACGGGGCGGTTAATTCTTACGGAAGTGGCATTGGGGCAATCATCACAACTTCCCATGGATCCCACATCCCGTTCATTGCTAGATTAACGTTTCCGGTCACCAATAATGAAGCAGAGTACGAAGCATGCATCATGGGTCTAGAGGAAGCAAATGATTTGAGAATCAAGAACCTAGATGTATATGGCGACTCGACACTTGTGATTAACCAGATTAAAGGGGAGTGGGAGACTCGTCAATCTAATTTGGTGCCGTATATGAACTATGCCAGAAGGCTGCTTCCGTTCTTTGATCGAGTGGAACTCCATCATGTGCCCAGGGCTGAGAATCAGATGGCTGATGCCTTAGCCACGTTGGCTTCGATGTATAAGGTCAATTTTTGGAATGAAGCTCCGATGGCAAACCATGGTTCCATGATATCCAGACGTTCCTTATGACTAAGGAATATCCTGCAGGAGCGTCAACCCAGGATAAGAAGACTCTGAGGAGGCTGTCTGGAAATTTTTATCTCAATCCTGATGGAGTTTTGTATAAAAGAAACCATGATCTCGTGCTACTCAGATGTGTAGATGAGAAAGAAGCGAGTATGCTCATGGAAGAAGTCCATGAAGGCACATTTGGTACGCACGCCGGCGAGCATGCAATGATGAGAAAGATCCTGAGAGCAGGATAATACTGGATGACGATGGAATCAAATTGTTTTAAATTCGCGAAGAGATGTCATAAATGCTAGATTTATGCTGACAAGATTCATGTGCCGCCGTGCCCGTTGAACGTCATGTCCTCCCCGTAGCCATTCTCCATGTGGGGCATCGACATGATAGGCAAGATCGAGCCCACTGCATCTAACGGTCACCGCTTCATTCTAGTAGCTATCGACTACTTCACCAAGTGGGTGGAGGCAGCCTCGTATGCTAATGTGACCAAGCAGGTGGTGGCTAAGTTCATAAAGAGGGACATCATCTGTCGTTACGGAATTCCCGAATGGATCATCACTGATAATGGTTCGAATCTGAATAATAAGATGATGAAGGAGCTGTGCCAAAATTTCAAGATTGAACACCACAACTCATCTCCTTACCGGCCGAAGATGAATGGCATTGTTGAAGCGGCCAATAAAAACATTAAGAAGATTGTACAGAAGATGGTTGTGACCTATAAGGATTGGCACGAGATGTTGCCATTTGCACTATACTGTTATCATACAACGGTACGTACATCAACCGGGGCAACTCCTTTCTCACTGGTGTACGGTATGGAAGTTGTCCTACCGTTAGAAGTTGAGATCCCTTCTTTACGAGTTTTGGTTGATGTGAAACTCGACGAGGCAGAATGGATTAAGAACTGACTAAACCAACTCAGCCTGATGGACGAGAAGAGGTTAGCATCGATTGCATATGGTCGTCTATACCAGATCCGAATGAAGAAAGCTTATGATAAGAAGGTGCGTCCTAGAAGCTTTCAGACGGGTGATCTCGTCCTGAAGAAGATTCTTCCTCCACACTCCGTGATGGAAAATTGCGATCTAAACGCAGCGGAAAACAAAATTTTCTTTAGTGATCCTTACGAATGAGCATGGTCAGTGATAGAATCGTTACCTCTTTGTGGCGATTCAGATCTTTGATGCAGCGATCACAAGCGTTGATGAAGTGCAACGCCACTACTCAGTCCACACGAACAGCTTTCGGTCACAGTGCTAGCTGCTTACGAACGGAATTATTTGAGTGAGAAAAGAGAATCAAAAACGAAATTGCATCAAGTGAAAGCTTCATCACAAGGGTTCCTTTTATAGACTCTCTTGTGGGCTGCGGGCTAAAAACCCAATTCACATGATCCATAATAATATTATATATTATTATAATAACTATTATTATAATAAATATATTTATTTTATTATTATTTTATAACCATTATAAAATAACAATAATTATTATTATATTATCCGAATTTCTATTTTCACTTAAGTGCACCGTACCTTACGGTGTTCCTTTGATTTCTCTATCTCTCATCAAACTGTCCTTATGTGTGTGACCCTGTAGGATTTCGTAACATTGGTAATTATATTAAATTATATATTTAACATAATAAACAGTAAGCGGTATCTAGCAACACATCACTGCTACCCAAGTCACGAAAATGTCATGTGATTTGACAAAACCTTTTTCGTGATAATATATGTTTGTACAATTACCCTTTTGCCCCTATGTCTATATTGAACACAAGGCATACACTGTGTCATCCTTGTCCAGTTCAATATTGGGTCCTTAGACATTTCTCCTGTTATGCAGGATTGGCAAATTCCATCTAGGACACTCATGTCCCTCAGCATGCTTCGTGGAGTGCCCATCAACTGTCTTTATGATTATCCTGTTATGGATAATGTTTGATCAGCAATAAAGCACCCGACTCTACATCTAGGGTCCATAGTGGTTTCAGGTCGAAGGGTGGTAATACACCATTATCACCATGAGAATAACTTATGACACTTTGCATAACATACTATGTAGTATTCTCATAGCGGGTTAATCCGGTATAAATATTACTCCTAATATTTATACCTATGTCAAGACTTGATAACTCTTTATCCATGATCCATGAGATGTGATCATCAGTCTATCTTCATAATAGTCTCAATGCTTTTAATGTTATCCCACTTTGCAATAAAGCTTGACTACGGATATTTTAAGAATAATGTCTTTATGTTTAATGGGATCTCATGATTAAGTCACACTTAACATTTCATTAAACAGACTAACTATTCTAGGGACTTTATTATTCTGAAAGACAAACATAATAAAGAAATGCATTTTATTATTAAACGAATAATCCGATACAAGTACCAAAAAGTATTGGCCTCTAGGGCTTACACCAACAATCTCCCACTAGCACTAGAGCCAATTAGGCATACCCTTAATACCCATAGATCTAGTATGACCATCATGCTTCTGTTGCGCAAGAGGCTTTGTTAATGGGTCAGCGATATTGTCAAGTGTAGGTACTCTGCATATCTTCACATCTCCCCGATCGATTATCTCTCGAATGAGGTGATAACGCCTAAGTATGTGTTTGGATCGTTGGTGAGATCTAGGCTCTTTAGCTTGTGCGATAGCACCATTGTTATCACAATATAAACCAATGGGATCCACAATGCTAGGGACTATGCCAAGTTCACTAATGAACTTCTTGATCCAAACAACTTCCTTTGCTGCATTTGAAGCAGCAATATACTCGGCCTCAGTTGTAGAATCAGCAACTGTTTCTTGCTTCGAACTTTTCCAGCTCACAGCGCCACCATTGAGACAGAACACATAACCAGATTGTGATCTAAAATCATCCTTATCTGTCTGGAAGCTAGCATCAGTGTAACCAATTACATCAAGCTCTTCCTGACCTCCATATATCAAGAATGAATCCTTAGTCCTTCTCAAGTACTTAAGGATATTCTTGACAGCTACCCAGTGAGCATCACCGGGATCAGATTGGTACCTACTCGTTGCACTTAATGCATACGAGACATCTGGTCGAGTACATAACATGGCATACATGATAGATCCTATTGCAGATGCATATGGAATCTTATTCATGCGATCCCTTTCTTCCTTAGTTGAAGGGGATTGTGTTTTTGATAAACACAGACCATGTTGCATAGGTATGAATCCTTTCTTGGAATCATGCATATTAAAGCGTCTCAACACTTTATCTATGTATGTACTCTGACTTAGGCCAAGCAGTTTTTGTGATCTATCTCTATAGATCCTAATTCCTAATATATAGGCTGCTTCACCTAGGTCTTTCATAGAAAAACAATTCCCTAACCAAGTCTTCACTTGTTGCAAGGTAGGGACATCGTTTCCAATGAGTAATATGTCATCTACATATAATACCAGAAACACGATCATGCTCCCACTAACCTTCTTGTAGACACAAGGTTCATCTTCATTTTTGATGAATCCATATTGTTTTACGGTTTCATCAAAACGAAGATTCCAGCTTCTGGAAGCTTGCTTCAATCCATAGATTGATCGTTGTAACTTGCATATCTTTTGGGCATCTTGTGGTATGTCAAATCCTTCAGGTTGTGTCATGTACACATCCTCAAGAAGATTCCCATTAAGGAAAGCAGTTTTGACATCCATCTGCCATATTTCATAATCATGATATGCAGCGATGGCAAGTAAAATCCGAACAGATTTAAGCATTGCAACTGGTGAAAAGGTTTCATCATAGTCAACCCCATGAATTTGTTTATAGCCTTTTGCAACCAGTCTTGCTTTATAGGTATGTACCTTACCATCCATGTCAGTCTTCTTCTTGAAGACCCACTTGCATCCTATAGGGTTAACTCCTATAGGAGGTTCTACCAAGGTCCAAACCTGGTTTGTGTACATGGAATCCATTTCAGATTTCATGGCTTCTAGCCACTTCTCAGACTCAGGACCAGTTATGGCCTCTTTGTAGGTCACAGGCTCATCTTGATCCATGAGTAATACATCACCCTGATCACTTATGAGATATCCATATCTCTCAGGTTGGTGACGTATCCTGCTTGACCTACGCTGGTCTTGTTCTACTTGAGCAGGTTGCTCTTCCACAACTACTTGTGTTTCCCGCTCTAGTTCCTCCATAGGTGTTTCAATGTTTTGTGATTCTTGAATTTCTTCAAGCTCTATTTTCCTCCCACTGTTTCCTTTGGAAATAAAATCCCTTTCCAGAAAGACTCCAGTTCGAGCGACAAACACTTTGCCCTCAGAAGGATTGTAGAAGTAATATCCTCTTGTTTCTTTAGGATACCCCACAAATAAGCATTTGTCAGATTTGGGCTCAAGCTTGGTTGAAATTTGTTGTTTGACGTAAACTTCGCAACCCCAAATCTTCATGTAAGACATATGTGGTTTCTTACCACTCCATATCTCATATGGTGTCTTATCAACCTTTTTGGATGGAACACGGTTAAGTGTGTAAGCTGCTGTTAATAATGCATGTCCCCAAAAGGAGTTTGGAAGATCGACGTGACTCATCATGGATCGGACCATGTCTAACAAGGTTCGATTTCTTCTCTCAGATACACCATTCCATTGTGGTGTTCCAGGAGGAGTAAGTTGGGATAGAATCCCATACTCTTTTAGATGGTCATCAAATTCTAGGCTTAAATATTCACCGCCTCGATCTGATCGAAGAACTTTAATATTCTTACCTAGTTGGTTTTGTACTTCATTCTTGAATTCCTTGAACTTTTCAAAGGACTCAGATTTGTGTTTCATTAAATACACATATCCGTATCTACTGAAGTCATCAGTAAAAGTGATGAAGTACTGAAAACCTCCTCTGGCTGGTATGTTCAGTGGTCCACATACATCAGTATGTATGAGTGCCAAAAGATCATTAGCCCTTTCACCTTTTCCTGTGAATGGGGACTTTGTCATCTTTCCAATTAAACAAGATCTGCATGTCTCATATGATTCATAATCAAAATAGTCCAAGAGTCCATCTTTATGGAGTTTGGAAATGCGTTTCTCATTTATGTGGCCTAATCGACAGTGCCAAAGGTAAGTTGGATTCAACTCATTAGGTTTCAACCTTTTAGTATTAATGTTATAAATTGGCATTTCAAGATCAAGGACATATAGTCCATTATTCATTTTTGCAGTAGCATAGAATATATCATTCAAATAAATGGAGCAACAATTGTTCCTTATTATGAATGAAAAACCAAACTTGTCCAAACAAGAAACGGAAATAATATTCCTGCTAATTGCAGGTACATAATAACAGTTCTCTAACTGAATTGTTAAACCACTAGGTAAAGTTAAAACATAAGTTCCTACAGCTAAAGCAGCAACCTTTGCTCCATTGCCAACTCGTAGGTCAACTTCACCATTTGCCAAATCTCTACTCCTTTTTAGCCCCTGCACATTAGTACAAATGTGAGAACCGCATCCAGTATCTAATACCCATGATGCAGAAGTAGATAAATTAATTTCAATAACAAAAATACCTGAATTTGAAGTCTCTACTCCATTATTCTTATCTTCCAGGTACTTTGGGCAATTTCTCTTCCAATGTCCGGTCTTACCGCAATGGAAGCAAGTGCCCTCCTTTGCTATTCCTCCACTAGGCTTCAAAACAGGAGGAGTGGGTTTGGGTTTGGCAACTTCCTTGCCTTTCCCTCTACCACCCTGTTTGATGGGCCTCTTGTTCTGTTTCTTTCCATTACTGACCATCAGAATGGATTTCCCTTTTGTCTTCGTATTCTGCTCAGCAGTTCTCAACATGCCTAGCAGTTCTGGAAGACTTTTGTCCAAGTCATTCATATTGAAATTCAGGACAAACTGACTGAAGCTCTCTGGCAACGATTGCAAGATCAGATTAATCGCAAGTTCTTTTCCAAGGGGAAACCCTAATCTATCAAGCTTCTCCACATACCCAATCATCTTGAGTACATGGGGACTTACAGGGGCTCCCTCAGCTAACTTGTTGTTAAAAAGGGACTTTGAAACCTAAAACCTCTCATTTCTTGCTTGCTCTTGATAAAGCATTTTCAAATGTCCGATCATATCGAACGCAGACATGTTCTCGTGTTGCTTTTGCAACTCAGAGTTCATGGTAGCAAGCATGAGGCAAGCGGTTTCATTGGCATCATCAAAATGCTTCTTATAAGCATCTCTTTCTGCCTTTGGTGCAGAACTAGGAGGTTCCTCCTCAGGAACTGGTGTCTCCAAGACATACAGCTTCTTATCGTGCTTGAGGACAATCCTCAAATTACGGTGCCAATCCAGGAAATTTGTCCCAGACAATTTTTCCTTATCTAGGATGGATCGCAAAATATTGTTCGATGTGTTTGTTGTCATGGTAATCTACAAGAGAAATATGAAAATATAAGTATCATTAAAACAACATATTTAATTAGGCCTTTAATCAAATATGCTCCCACTATTTTATTCAAAACAAATGACCCTCATCATTTGATTCGGAAAATCCCGTTGGAAGACTTTCTAGTGGGTCGAGATCCATGTTTCACTTTGTTTTAAGTCAGCGTTAGGCTGATTACACAAAACTAAGTTATTTAGGTAGGAACTCCTTCCAATTGTATCTCATACAACTCTCGAATATTTTCAATTGGGTGAATAACTCCTTATTCTGATCCATCACATGAATCATTCCCAATTCTTGCTTCTAAACATATATAATCTTATTATAATTTGTTTAGTTAAGTTTGACCCATTGTTTTAGCAATTGGATATTACAATTATCCCATCACACCTTACTAATATAGAACATGCACCTCGCGTAGGCGAAACCTACAATGCTCGATACTAGTCTTGATGAGTGCTAAAAATTGGAAAGCATAAACTTAATATTTAATTTTGAGGGAATTTGTTATTAGTTTGATCTCACCGGCTTAACATGCAAAACGTCTCTCACATGCATCAACATACAATTACATGCATCAACATACATATAAAAAAGATACAATTATGGCCCCTAAAACAATTGTTCTCTCAAGCCAATGAGAGAACCTAAGCTAACCTAATAACGATCTAAGCTTCTCCAAGCATGATCTCCAAGGTTATCCTCCTTTAATATTGAATACTTCCTTCTTTTTTTTTCATAACATAATATTACATTACATATAAGAAAACTCGTTTTACATACGAGGGAGTGAGATGAGAAAAGAAGTTACATAAAGAGATTGAGAGAGAGGCACGACACGCAGGCCGTATTCAAAATCCCAAAACAATAATAAAGGATAAACTAAGGCCATAATTGATCACCACAAATAAATAATAATAAACACACTTTTAGTATTAGTTTAAAATTCCGATAATTAAATAAACTAAATTAAATTTCGGCTGATTGATCACACTTTGCAGACTTAGCCGGGGGTTCCGCTGCCCGGTCAGCGGACGGTCAAGGGGGCAGCGCCTCCTTGCGGGGTTGTTAGGGGCAGCGCCCCGACGAAAAATTTTACGAACACTTCATTGTATTTCATGTCGTTTCCTGCACAACTTTTGTGCATTTACAACCCCAACCGGAAAAGTCTGCGGCAATACAACACTTGTACTGCCATTAATCCTAATGCAACAATTTCATGCCGTCAAACACAACTCGATTGATAACTCAATATGATAGATCAACATGTCATTGCTTCACCATACTAACGTCGGATTCCGAAGCGAATGAAAATGATGATCTTTCAAAAGAATTACAATCCTTATGTGATTGAATGGATGAAATCAAAACAGTATATCCCATATACCATCTTTGCATCAGAATTTCTTATATCTTATATAAAAGTGATCGATCTAATTGTGTAACCTATGGATGATCAATGTATCGCACAACTTCACCATACTAATGTCAGTTTCTGAAGCATAATCAACATCAATCATCCAAATCGTACACAACAGATGCCAAATTTAATTAATCGTTTATTGTTAAATTCATTCTGTGTTTTAATCGAATCAAATACAGAAAAGACGGAAATTGAACAGCTATCAGATCCATGGTTTCGTAAGTGGCTCTGATACCACTGATGGAAAATTGCGATCTAAACGCAGCGGAAAACAAAATTTTCTTTAGTGATCCTTACGAATGAGCATGGTCAGTGATAGAATCGTTACCTCTTTGTGGCGATTCAGATCTTTGATGCAGCGATCACAAGCGTTGATGAAGTGCAACGCCTCTACTCAGTCCACACGAACAGCTTCCGGTCACAGTGCTAGCTGCTTACGAACGGAATTATTTGAGTGAGAAAAGAGAATCAAAAACGAAATTGCATCAAGTGAAAGCTTCATCACAAGGGTTCCTTTTATAGACTCTCTTGTGGGCTGCGGGCTAAAAACCCAATTCACATGATCCATAATAATATTATATATTATTATAATAACTATTATTATAATAAATATATTTATTTTATTATTATTTTATAACCATTATAAAATAACAATAATTATTATTATATTATCCGAATTTCTATTTTTCACTTATGTGCACCGTACCTTACGGTGTTCCTTTGATTTCTCTATCTCTCATCAAACTGTCCTTATGTGTGTGACCCTGTAGGATTTCGTAACGTTGGTAATTATATTAAATTATATATTTAACATAATAAACAGTAAGCGGTATCTAGCAACACATCACTGCTACCCAAGTCACGAAAATGTCATGTGATCTGACAAAACCTTTTTCGTGATAATATATGTTTGTACAATTACCCTTTTGCCCCTATGTCTATATTGAACACAAGGCATACACTGTGTCATCCTTGTCCAGTTCAATATTGGGCCCTTAGACATTTCTCCTGTTACAGGATTGGCAAATTCCATCTAGGACACTCATGTCCCTCAGCATGCTTCGTGGAGTGCCCATCAACTGTCTTTATGATCATCCAGTTACGGATAATGTTTGATCAGCAATAAAGCACCCGACTCTACATCTAGGGTCCATAGTGGTTTCAGGTCGAAGGGTGGTAATACACCATTATCACCATGAGAATAACTTATGACACTTTGCATAACATACTATGTAGTATTCTCATAGCGGGTCAATCCAGTATAAATATTACTCCTAATATTTATACCTATGTCAAGACTTGATAACTCTTTATCCATGATCCATGAGATGTGATCATCAGTCTATCTTCATAATAGTCTCAATGCTTTTAATGTTATCCCACTTTGCAATAAAGCTTGACTACGGATATTTTAAGAATAATGTCTTTATGTTTAATGGGATCTCATGATTAAGTCACACTTAACATTTCATTAAACAGACTAACTATTCTAGGGACTTTATTATTCTGAAAGACAAACATAATAAAGAAATGCCTTTTATTATTAAACGAATAATCCGATACAAGTACCAAAAAGTATTGGCCTCTAGGGCTTACACCAACACTCCGATCATCGGGACAAGTGGACTCCCAATTACGAAGGTCCGTACATTGTCAGCAAGGTATTCTCGGGAGGAGCCTTGTTGTTATCCACGATGGATGGCGAAGATTTTGCATCCCCGGTGAACGCGGACGCAGTTAAAAAATACTTTGCTTAAAGAATGACCCGCTGGAAAGAAAAAGAATGTCCAGGCAAAAATGGGGCATCCCGGCGAACCATAAAAAAGGAAAAAGGTTCGAGCAAAAATTAGGGATATAAAAGAAAAGAATGTAAACCCGCAAAGTCGAAAACCTGGAAGGGCGACTTTGGAAAAAAAGGGTATCCCGGTGAATCGAAAACCCGAAAGGGCGATGCAGGCAAAAGTTAGGGATTTGAAAAAAGCAAATGACTGCGTTCCGTGTGTGGACTGTATTTGTTTAGTGGTTTGGAAGACCTGAGGGCCGTTTATCTGAATCAATCTCTTCTGAAGCTGAAGTGTCGGAGAAGTATCAAAGTCGAGTGGGTCATAGAGGGATCAACTCATGGTGTTCGTCTACGCCACATTGCCGACATTTATGTTTTATATACTGATGTATATTTATGTTTTATATTTACGCAACTTCCTCATTCCAGGAGCTTGCATCTGTTGTAAAACATTTTTTCCCATTCAGGGGTTCGTTATCAATGAAATATATACTATTCAGCAATTCTGTTTGCTTGGTTAAGCATTTATCTGTTTTGTTTGCGAAAAAGAACCCCGATGTTTTTGATAAAATGCGCATACATAAACTTACTAGCCTAGGCCGTTGATTGTTGATACAATGAATTACTTGAACATTGTCACAAGATGATAACCTTGATAGGTCCCTTTGAGAAGGGTATCTTGTCTGTTTGTTTGTGTTGTTGCAGGTATAGCATATTCCAGGCAGTACGCCGTATGTGTTCCCAAGCAGGATGATTCCTTCTTCTCCAGCAAGTTCAGTGGCATCTCCCCACGGGGGCTGAACATGAGATTGTGAGCGGTGATATGTCTCCCCAAATAGAGAAGTTCTCTCCCCAATCAGATGTATCCTGAAGGATCGTCATCTCCCCAACTGAGTCATACACTGAAGTGTGCGTTCATTCCCCAGCACTGGGTCAGTGTGCAGTTTTCTCATGAAAGACTACTCGCAAGCGTGCAACTTTCAATAGTTCAAGACTAAAGTCTCCAGCGGAATCAAAATTCCCCACAAAGTTGTACTCTCCCCAGCAAGCAGGATGATTCCTTCTTCCCCAGCCGAGCTGGCAAATCCCCAAGAGAGCCGAGTCCTTGGAAGCCGTTTGGGCCATGATTGGTTTTCCCCAGTAGAGTGTTGAATAAATGATGTTGTATTTCCCCACCGGAGTCGTTATCTCCAGAAAAGTTTTGTTGCGAATGTCGTGCAGTTTATTTCTGCGATTAATATCGTTTCCTCGACAGTTTGTGGTTTGAATACCTGGTTGAGCGGGTTCAGGTTCTTGTAGAACTTTGTTCCCCTGCAGCAGTCGACTGAAGATCATTTCCCCATGCGGAATCCAATTGAGATTGGTGTGACTTCTTCTCCTTGGCAGGATGAGTCCTTCCTCCACCAGAGTGGTTCTTTCTCCTTGACAGAAGGCTTTTCCCTTCAACATTTATTTTGCTGATGGGGTCGTAGCATTTTGTATGATTGTATAGCATTTACCCTAAAAATGCGTAGCATTTCCACCGTGTGGAGCATTACGCCATTGTCAAAGCATATGCATACGAAACATGAGCTAGGTCGTTACTGTTCTTGTTTTGCAGATGTCCCTCTGCATAATGGTTTGCTCATGATGATTCTTGAATTCTCCAGCGAAGGTGTTTGCTTAAGATGATTCTTAGAATCCCCAGTGAAGTCGCCAAAGAGGGTTGCTCAAGTTGATGCTTAGAGTCCCCGACAGAGTGTTTGCTCAGGATAATTCTTGAAATCTCCAGCAGAGTTATTGGTTCAGGATGATTCTTGAAGTCCCCGGAGGGGTTATCTGTCCAAGATGATTCTTGAAGTCCTCAGCAGACTTGATTCACCCAGAATGATTTCTGGATCCCCGAAGCAGAGTTACTTGATAGTTCTCCAGAATCCCCAACGGAGATGCGTCATCCCCCGCAGGTTTTAAACAAGAAGTTGAAATTTCCTTGAAGACTTGATGATTGAAGTCCGGCAGCGGTGCCAAAACCCTTGACTTACTGATGAAGTCCAGCTGTGATATCGAAGTAGTTTGCCTAGCTGACGCAGGATGCCTGACGGCAAAAGATTGTATATCCTTAGTGGTTCCTGAGTGATTAAGGATTCCATTTGAGACTTACTGATGAAGTCCAACTACAAGGTCGAAGTAGTTCTCTCACCTGATGTGGAGTGCCCGACGGCAGAAGATTAGGTATCCCTATTGGGCTCATGATTGACCAAGAATTCTATTCCTGACTCACCGACGAAGTCCGGCTGACGCTCGGGAGTTCTTTGAATGCCTGACGGCATAATTAACTTGATTGTTAAAGAGTTCCTAATGACCTGATGAGTCTCGAGGAATCCTTCTGCCGTAGTGTCGCAGAATGCCTGACGGCAATATCAGCTATGTATCACTGATTACCGAGTGACCAATGATCCCTTGATGACTTGAGGAAGTATCTACAGAAAAATTAGATGATCATCCTGACGAAGATTTGACCCTTCACCGGTTACCGTGTGACCAATTCCCCAGCAGAGTTGCCGTGCAACTGTCATGCTCAGTGTCGAAGATGTTCCTACGAATTGGAGTACCGTTTACCCGTACGGTCGGTAAATCACCAGTTACCATGCAACCGGTGATCCCTCGATAATCTCAGGTTGCAATGATATCAGATAAATCAGAGAATCATCCTAACGGAGATTCAGGTCAGTATTGCTCCAGCTAGTTGCATGCAGCTATTATTTCAGCTTCCGAAGATTTGTCCCATCAGAGTACCGTGTACTTGTGCAGTTGGAAAATTTTAGGTTTTGTTGGTATTCAACCGTCTTTTACCTTGATTGTTTGAGAGTCGTTCGCTTCTCACCCATTCAGGTCCAAGCCGTTTGAATAGGGGCAGCTGTTGCACCCCAAAATTTGCCCAACATTTCCTTACCTAGCTTATGTTTCATTTCATTCACATTAGCATTATCATTTGCATTTCATTGACATGTATGCAGGAGATCAAGAGGTATGATTACCAATTAAGAGCTACACAAGATTGTGAATCTCGCTAAGAAGGTTATTCTGGTGTCCAAGGGTTGATATCCATGTTAGAGAAGTTAAAAGATCCTCAGAGAGAGTGCTTGAAGCCAAGAGGGTGTGTCTCCTAACTTGAAGAGTTGTGGGAAGTCATCAGATGATTTTGAGGCCATAAATATGGACTTGAAGTCTTGAGAGAGATCATGAGAAGGTTTGAAGATCACTTGGAGGCCTAAACAGGTCATTGTGCAAGATTAAGAAGGCTCAGCCATGAGTGGTGCAGCTAGGGTTTGATTGGGTCAACCCTAAGTCAACTGAGGATTTGAAGGAGGTTGAGACCTAATTCAAGAGACATGTGATCATGGATTGATACATTGAGATGTTCTAAGGATGATTCCAAGTTTAACTCATCATGATTGAAGAGTTTGAGAAGTTTCCAGCTAGGGTTTCTAAGGCTTGATAGTGTAAAATCCCCTAGTGTAAAATCCCCTTAGCTTTAATTTGAGTGCTAGAAGTCCTTGATAGGATTTGTAGAACTCAAGTTATGGCTTTGACAAGTTACAAGTCATCTGAGGTATGTGAATTTGGAGCTTGGACATTACCCAACTTGCATGAAACGTTTGCCCAAGAAGGATGATTCCTATGAACTTTTGGTCAACATGAATGTTGTTCCTTATTCTCTTAGCTTTCCATAGAGTACTAGAAGTCCTTTATAGGATTTGTAAAACTCAAGTTATGGCTTTGACAAGTCAAGGGTATTTTGGGAAGTTGTGATTATGGGTCATTTTTGATTATAGGTCATTTTCACCAACTTAGACATCTCAAATGGAATTTTGTTCAACTTGAAAGTTTCTCAAAATGGTGTTTTAACCTTGACCATATGTCAAGGAGACATTGAAATGACTCAAGGAAGAATGTGGTTTGAGAAAATTTTGAAAAGGAAGAATTAAAGACATTTAATGACCAAAAATTGAAATAATTCATTTTGTGTCCAAATGAGGCAAAATTATAGGTCATTTTGAATGGAAAAATCATTTTAGAAACTTTGGCAAGGATAGATTTTTGGTTTGAGTCCATTTTCATTCCATTTCATGTTGTTGCTTCATGATGAAGCAACATATCAAACTCACACCATTGGATTGCAAACAAGGAAGAGAACATAACAAACCAATCCAATATCTCATGAGATGAATTTTCCAAGCATTTTCATGCCCAAATAGAGCCAGAATCGTGACTGGTGTGGATGACATTTTGAAGAGAAATTGAAATTGGGAAATCTCATTTGGGTGGTTACAGAACTTTCTAGATGATTCTAATGAGTTCTATATAAGATTTGGAGTGCGTTCAGCCATTTTTTTAGAAGCATTTGAAGCTGGTAGCAGAGAGAGCAGTTGAAAACTCAGAGCTGCAACTCAAGATCGTGTTTGGAGATTGAAGAGGAATCAAGCCAAATCGAGGTGTGCATTGGATTCAGAGGAAGATTTGGAGTGAATCTGGATTATTGTGGAGGAGGAATCGAGCAAGAATTGCACCTGTTCTTCATCTGAAACCAGGTTTGTACAAATCAAATTTGTGCTTAATTTAGGGAGAGATAGCTAGAAACTTGCATGTGGTTAGGTTCTTAGCATGACATAGATGGATTTTGGTACAAGAATTTGATGGATAGAAACACTATAGGTTATGGATCACTTTCTGTTGAGCCTGATTTCTCAAGATTCTTGGTGATACATTCATGATTGGATAGTGGAGATTGATCAGTGAAGAGTGTAGATTACATTAGGATCATTATCTTTGGGAATTGTGATGATCAAGATTTGGTGGATTTCTGAAAATTCTATCGTGTTTGGAGTTAGAGAAGGAATTAGTGAATTTGGATGATAGATTCGTGATCAGGATGAAAAATTTAGTGGGATGATGATTCGTTTTAGTTTTTTTGATGACTTGTGTACACCACTTCACCAGAGAAGACGGTGGCGCTGCAACTCAGGCCACCGTCTGAGAACTCCCTCCATCTCAGTTTGAATTTGGGGACGACGAGCATGAGCCCTCAGATGAAGGTTGGACCTTTGACTCAATCCAAGGATACACGACCACAATTTGATTTTGAACTCTGAAGAGAGACTTTAAATGAAACGCACTGTTTCATTAATTGGTTTGGTTTGGGCTTAGTGCACTGAGTGATATTCACACCCCCCAATTGGCCCAATCTGTGAAATGAACTTGACATAATTGCTATTTGATACGCAGGTTTTATCATTTTCTTCCTATTTTCTTTTATTTTGCACATTTCATATAGTTTAGAAAATAATTCATAATAAATAGGAAAATAACTCAAATTGATCCAATTTTTTTCCCCTGACTCATGAGTGAGTATAGAATTTTAGGAAATTGAAAGATTAGGGATTCATGCATTTGTGATTTTAATTGCATTTTTTGTATTTTAATTGACATTAATTTCATTATGGTTGATACCTTGTCTTGTGAAATTTTGTGTGATCACTTGATGATGATTTTTGAGCTGATTTTTTGTGTGTAGCTAGTTTAGACATATATGCTCCCATAGTATTTTTCTCACATTTTTTTGATGAAATTAGATGAGGTTTTTAGATTGAAACTTTACGTGCTCTAGTTTTATGGTTTAACCTTAGTACCTCATAGTTTAGGATTTAATTCTAGGACTTATTGGATGATTTAATCTCTGGAATTAACATGATAGAGTCATGATTGACTTAGGTTCCCATAGTTATTTTTGTAGGATTTTACAATTGGTTTTAGTATTTTAGTTGGAATTAACTTTAGTACTAGGTTTTAGGTGATCCTCACTTGCTAACTCAACTAGAATGGACTTCTTTAGTTCCCTTAGATTAGGGTTTTGCTTCTCTTGCTCTTGGATGGGGATGGAGGCATGTGTGGGCTGCTGAGGAATGTATGGTGGAGCTTGGACTTGAAGTTTGCTCTTCCTTTGGTGTATTTTGTTTAAGGTTAAGGATTAGGGTTTTAGGGAGATCCTGTAGAATAGATTTTCTTCCTTCATGAAACATGGAAGGTGTTGATCACTTCCATTCCTCCCTATGATGTAAGGTCCCATTATGAAGGCCTCATCCCTCCTTTGGTAGGATGATTGGCTCCTCAAAAAATGGTAGAACCTTTGAGGGTGCCTTTCTTTGATAGTGGAGTGCTTAGAGGTGACCTTTGGTCTTCACTTTGCTCACCACTATCCACACCTTGCTCTTGTTAGATGAATCTTTCTCCCTTGCTAGAGGATGGAGTTCCTTGTTAGAAGATTGAAGATGCTAGAGGTTGCACTTCCCTGGGTTGAAGACTTCCCTTGAGGCTGAAGCTTGAAGACCAAGAAGAACAAGTTGATACTTGTGTGAAGAAAATCAAAGTGAGATTAAAGAAAGAGCTAAAGCTTGGATAAGAAGAAGAACAAGTTGATACTTGTATTTGATGCATTGTAAGCTTGAAGAAGCAAGTTGATACTTTCTATTGAAGATGAAAGCCTTGAAGAACAGTTGCAGACTGAAGACTGAGCTGTTGTCAGAGGACTGCTTTGCTGTGAAGCTGTGGAAGCTGTTGATTTGCTTTCCTTCCTGTCTGTTTTCTTTCTGCGCAAATGTATTGATGTGGCTTGTTTGATTTGCTTGATGTATTAGAATAAGTTCATATTTAGATTGTGTTAAGCTAGGAGCATGATTACACTAGAGGTTGAGTTTCTCCCTGTGCTTGTATTGTTACTGTATGGCTTTGCTTGCGGGTATTCGGTAGAGCTCAGCTCCCTTTTCTATGTGGTTTGTGATTTGATTGATGGCATTTTATTTTATTTCATTTCTTCTGTATGATTACAGTTATTCATATCTGGCTAGAGGTCGAGACGAGCTTGTGGAGGCTGATGCCCTCACTTGCATTGCATGCATTTTACAGTCGTTTACTGTTTACTGTTTAAGCTGATGCTTTATCTGTTTCTGTTTTCCATTGACATGATCCCCTAGGAATCTCACTTCCTTTGATAAGGAAGTGATGATTAGAACTTTAGGTTGAAACCTATGCATGATAACTTCTAGGAGTTCCCTGTTTCAAACATCAACCATAGGATGAATCCTTGGCATGACAACAGTAGGATGCTTGATAGTCTCCCTGTAGTTGTCCCTCTCTCTTCTCATCTAAAACAACATTAAAAAACGTAATAAAGGCAAGTTAGTATAAGCGCGTTACGAGCCTTAAGCTACTTGGATAATGATAATTGAGCGGCCTCCTCTTAATCGTCTAGAATGTTTAGTATACGTCCTTTGGACGATATGCGACGCATTCGTTCCCAGGTCATAGTCTCTAGTGCTGTACGAACTACAGACAAACATAAAAAACAGTTCTTTCGTAAAAGACAGAAAACAAACTTGAAACCTTTTTGCCCCGTGGGCCCATAAGTCAAAGGAAGCTTTTCTAAAGAAAAGAGTGTTGTTAACGCCTGAGTCTCCAAAGGTCGAGCTGCGTACACTAACTGCTGGAACTATTTGTTAACCCTACTCGATAAAACAGATGAATCTGAATTCCCGTAATCCGTATTATCCCGAACTACGTAAGCTCTGATCTCTCATACCTGTTGAGAGTACATAGGCACAATACCGATGTATTGGCGAGCCACCTTCCCCGTAACCCGTAGTTAGCCGAACTACGTTGACTCTGATTTCTCATTCTCTGATGAGAATACGTAGGCATAAAGCGCGATGCTTTGCCGAGTCATTTTCTTTTCTTTTTCAGACCAGCCTCGATAGGTAGATAGATAAAACCAACCCGTCAGATAAACACAACAAGCATGGATCCCATCGAGTACGATGGACGTGAGGGGTGCTAATTCCTTCCCCTTGCGTAACCGACTCCCGAACCCAGATAATGGTTGCGATGACCTTGTCTTATACCCTTTTCGTCAGGATTTTCCGATCGTTTCCTTTCCCGTTCTGAGGGATAAATAACGAAAGGTGGTGACTCTTCTGTTTTGCCGGCACCTTATTTTCGCGGTAGCGACAATTGGGAGTTGAGTGTAAAGATAAGTAAAGACCTAGTTGGTTTTCTAAGTTTGCTCGCAAAGACGTCGCATCTTCTGCCTACTTATCCTGACTAGGATAGAATCAGAGCAATCATAGTTCATCTCACAAGGGGGAAAGAACACTTGATGGTGACCAAGGTTCAGAGGGGAACAAACATGACAATTTTTGTGTGGAGTTTGACAAGACTCCCTATTCTAAGTTGTAATATTCAAAAGGGGAAGTAAGAAATCATGACGATGATTCTTACACAAAGTTGACGAACTCTTTCCTAGGGTTCTAGTTGAAGAACACTTCCTAGTACAGGTGGGTTTCTTAGACTTGAAGCAAAGTCTAATGGCTTCTAATCTAGGGTTAAAGTGACTTAACAAAGTCAAGAGAGGGATAAGAGATGTATCCATGATATGAGGGTTAAATGGACGGACTTTTCCTTTGGAGGTATACAGGGTAGGCAACTGGATGAGAGCTAACAGGCTTCATCACTTGGGGAAAGAACATAACAAGAAATTTAAAAACATGATAAAAGCATATTCATGGTGACAATCATTTGATAAACATGTGGGATGATAAAGATGAAGGTACATTTGATGACAATCAAAGTAGAGGAATTATCAGGAATTGTGACGACAGATCGAGTTTAATTACATTCGACAGAGGAAACAAAATAAACATGGTGACAATCAAAAATAAAATCCTAGCATGTTTAATAACATATAAGGATATGAATACAAGCAAGTATCACAAACAAATTCAAGTGTAACCAAAGAAAAATTCATCTGCACATGCATAAACGAACGTAAAAAGCACTTAACTTGTATGAAGTCAAAAGAGATGAAAAATTTGTCAAACATAAAAATAAAATTACACATTAAGATAAACACAATGAAAAAAGAACGGGTGAAAAATGATTAAAATTGAGAGAGATACGAATTTTTGAAAATGGAGTGAAAATGACAAAAAATAACAAAAGAGTTGCCCTCCTCAGGGGTCGAACTCAAGTACAAGGCTTGCAAGGCGTGTTTGGCATAATGGTCTTACCACTGGGGTGGCTATACATCCGTTTGTATATGCCACCCCATAAATATATATGGGTGAAAATCAAAGCAAGGTGGGCAAGAATAACACTCACAAATGTGATTTACGTTCTCACACGTAACTTTCCCGATTCTTAACCAAACGCGATGAAATTTATATGCATTTTGACCAGAAAAATATGAGGATCATCATGGTGATGTTATTTTTCTGAAATTATTCTTCTATTTAAAAACTCGATGGTAGTTGCTTCTTAACACTTGAAAATGCATTTTGATGCTCACAACTTGTTTCAAACATTTTTGATCCAAACCAAAGATACACACATCTCAGATATATGGTGATGAAGGATTCAAGCACTTAAATTAAACTCAATGCAAACAGTTTATGGAAATGACATGTTAAGTTGCAAGTTTTGCTAAAAGATGCATTTTGAAATCTAGAACATAAACCAACTGTTGTAACAATCAAATGAGGGTTTGAACATTTTAAGAATAATGTATTTGAGGTATTCCAACAGTTGATTTGGATCAAAACACAATAGAGCAAATACTGGTATGATCATGCAAGTATGAGGTTTTAAAAATACATTTTGAAGTGTGCATCATGCACCAGTCGGTTTCCAAACATTATGAATATGTACACTCAATGCAAACATGATAATGAATGTGTTCAGTCCATTATTTTGGCTTAAAACAGTCTGTAATGAGAAATGAGGTGTGAGTTGCAAAATGATGCTTTGAAAATGCACATGGATACCTTTGAAACTTCAAAAATGGAAACAGATGAAAGCAATGATTTGAACAAGTTTTAATCATGATATGGAACAGGTTTGGATAGCAAGTTTGAGGTAAACACCAAAAAATGAGAAATTGGCATGTGAGTTGCTTTTTTGAAAAAATGCACTTGGATACTTTTGAAACTAATGAACAATATAGATGCCTACATGTCTAAGTGAGGGTATGAGCATATTATACATGTGATTTCTGGTGAATTCTAATGGCAAACTCAATCAAAACAGTACCAGAGCAAAAAAAGAATGTGTGAGTGTGCAGATGTGCAGTTTGAAAACCAATAACCAATTCAAGACATACTACAACAAAAGTAAAAGCTCAAACATACTCTAAACATCATATAGAAAGCATTCACACATTTAAATGACCATATACAAGACAAAAAACCAACTGTCATATGGAATGCACATGTTGTCCACAAATGAATTCA